>OX336334.1:3421025-3992530 GCA_946902875.1 Nematopogon swammerdamellus | reverse complement strand
GGCTCGCGCGATCGCAGCGCCACCCGGCGGTAGTACCTACCAGGGTAGCAGAAGCAAACAAGAGAAACGAATAATATATTATGTACATTCGTAATTAAAAATCAGGCTTGTTTGTTTGTTTGTTTGGTATTTCACGGTATATTCGTAGGTATGAGGTTTATGTATTGGTGGTTTAAAAAAAAATAAAAAAAAAAATAACCAGGGTTAATTTACCTAATTAACCTAACCTAATGTTGAGGCGGCGCATGTCGTTTTTGTTAACTTTCGTTTTACCGCGAATAGCCTCGGTATGACCTATATTTTCTGCCCCGCGCTTCGGGGCTCGGTAGGTAGGAAGAAAATACCGAAGCAATGAGCGAAAGTGGTTCGGTATTTGCTAAAGTCCATTTCATTGTAGCATGTAAGGGCGCCTCTGCGACCTCTGCGACGATAATATCATATTATTTTAGTAAATAGTTTGTAATAGTTACGGTAGTTTTTTTTTTTTTTTTTTTTTTTTTAATAATTAGTGCAAAACGCGACAGTAAATAATGCACATCGCGCTTTAGAAAGAGACAACGCTCTGCAAGCGGATTGTCTTTCTCTTTCTAAAACGCGTTCTAAATTACAGATGTGCCGGAGTAGTACCAGGGTAGCAGAATACATTTTCCTTTTTCGCCGCTCCGCCGCCGCCGTCGCCGCCGTCGCCGTCACACTCGCTCTGCAAAATTGTTCATTAATAGGTATTAAGTACTGCCTGTCTGCTTCTCGGTGTTTTTTTTTTTTTTTTTTCGTTTACCTATCACACGTGCTATCGCGTCAAGTAAGTGACTAGCCCAACCTAACCTAATCTAACCTAACCTAACCTAACCTAACCCAACCTAACCTAACCTAACCTAACCTAACCTAACCTAACCTAACCTAACCCGACCCGACCCGACCCGACCCGACCCGACCCGACCCGACCCGACCCGACCCGACCCAACCAAACCTAACCTAACCTAACCTAACCTAACCTAACCTAAACTAAACTAAACTAAACTAAACTAAACTAAACTAAACTAAACTAAACTAAACTAACCTAACCTAACCTAACGTAAACTTAACCTAACAAGGAGCCAATAATTAAATCTAACCTTTAATTTTGTCTGTTTGCCAACAGCAGAGCGGCTCTCCCCGGCGAGACCTCACCCGTCGTCGTCGTCGGGGACATCGACTGGAGGGAGATACACAACGGCGGCGGCGGCGGAGGGGGCTCCGCGCGCGGTGACATGTAAGTTTTGTTTTAAGTTTAGCTTCACCTACCTACCTATACCTACATGCGGCGATCCCGCATCATTGTGGACGTGTGCGTTGTGCGAAAAGAAATGTTGTAATTAAGAAATGGTGGCCCTGAAAAGGGCCTTTGAAGCGATGCACTTTAGGCTCGCTCTCCGCGAATGCGACGCGCCAGCTGAATGTCCTTAGGCATGATGGTGACGCGCTTCGCGTGGATGGCGCACAGGTTCGTGTCCTCGAAGAGGCCAACGAGGTACGCTTCGCTCGCTTCCTGCAGCGCCATTACAGCGGAGCTCTGGAAGCGAAGGTCGGTCTTGAAGTCCTGAGCGATCTCGCGCACGAGACGCTGGAACGGCAGCTTGCGGATGAGCAGCTCGGTACTCTTCTGATAGCGACGGATCTCTCGGAGAGCGACCGTGCCGGGCCTGTAGCGATGCGGTTTCTTTACGCCTCCCGTGGCGGGCGCGCTCTTGCGTGCCGCCTTGGTTGCGAGCTGCTTGCGGGGCGCCTTCCCTCCGGTCGACTTGCGGGCGGTCTGCTTCGTGCGAGCCATGATCGGTGCGTACGTACGTGTCGATTCGACGAGCGAGTTTGCGAGAATGAGCGCTCGATTACGGAACGACCTCTATTTATAGACTCGAAGCACGCCGCATGCAGAGGGCGCTTCTGTCGCGGCGTTATGTTTTTTTTTTTTTTTTTTATTTTTTTTTTTTGTTTGTTTGTTTATTTTAAAATATTTATTACGACAACGATTCCTTTTCTTTTTACCCGACTGTATGTATCTTTATGTATGTATGTATGTATGTATGTATGTATGTATGTATGTATGTATGTATGTACCTATGTATGTTTAATTAATTAATTAGGTACGCATTGTAAATAGAATAAATAAGAGCGCTCGTTCATCCGCATGTAAATAATTAACGTATAGTTCCGAGACACGTAAGTAAATATAGCTCTCGTCTTGATTTAAACAAAATAAGATTGAGTATCGGCTTCTCATAATAATTATGTTATATTATGTAGGTAAGTACGTGTGTGTAGGTTGTTTTTTTTTTTTTTTAAATTTTTTTTAGCTTAAAAAAGAAATTTAGGAAAAATATTGTGGCCCTGAAAAGGGCCTTTGTACGGTTGCGGCGCGCGAGCTGCCCAAGAATCTATGATAGAGATTACTTGCTGCTCGTGTACTTGGTGACCGCCTTCGTGCCCTCGCTGACGGCGTGCTTGGCGAGCTCGCCGGGCAGCAGGAGCCTCACGGACGTCTGGACCTCCCTCGAAGTGATCGTCGAACGCTTGTTGTAGTGCGCGAGACGCGAAGCCTCGGCGGCGATGCGCTCGAAGATGTCGTTCACGAAGCTGTTCATGATCGACATCGCCTTCGAGGAGATACCGGTGTCCGGGTGGACCTGCTTGAGCACTTTGTAAATATAGATGGCGTAGCTCTCCTTCCTCTTGTGCTTCTTCTTCTTCTTGTCAGTCTTCGAGATGTTCTTCTGCGCCTTTCCGGACTTCTTGGCGGCCTTGCCGCTAGTCTTCGGCGGCATTGTTGTTGTGTTGTGTTGTGTTGGTCGTTCGGTCGAGCGGGAAGCGAATTGAGTACGCGCGCGCGAGCGGAATGGAAAATGGAGATTATTAAATAAAAAATTGAAAAACGCGATTCTGCTATTCGCTTCGAGTGGGCTCGCGCGATGCGCGCTCGACGCTCATTTCGGCCCGGCGACCAATGAGGTGCGAGAGCGCTATTCCCCCTTCGCGCTCGCGCGAGGCGTCGTAATGTATGTACCTACCTATGTATGTTTCTATCTATGGATGGACGGATGGATGTGTTGTGATAGTCTTACGACTAATACCATTTTTTTTTTTTTCCTTCGCAGATTCCAGTATGTATGCATGCGCAGTAAGTAAGATATAACGTAATAATTCGGGCCGGTTTAACGAGTAATTTTCATATTTTTATAAATTTTTTTCCTTTGCAATAACATATTTGCGTGTACGTATATTATAGTGTGCATACGGTAACGACAACCAATGTAATATTATTATAATATTTACCGCGTGGGCCCGGTACTTAAAAAGAATAGCCCCACTGAATCTCTCCCCGTGCAGTACCGTGTGGGCCCGGTACTTAAAAAGAATAGCCCCACTGCATCTCTCCCCGTGCATGTCGTAAACGGCGACGAAGGGATAAGGAGAAGATGCCGTGCTAAAGGGCGACGGGCTCGCCACCTCTCACCTTGGCATGCCTGCTTGATCGATTGAATCTTGTTCGAATACTTTGCGAAACACCGATTACTCTGCTTACCCCGATTGTCGGGATTCAGCGTGTGTGATATGTATGTATGTATGTATGTATGTATAATATGTACATATATTATATTATATTGTATTGTGTATGCATTTCTATCTATCTATATAATATCCTCTAACCTAATTGATAATTTCATAATTATTATAGCGCGTCCGAAAGAAATATTTTAAAAATTATTGCGGCCCTTAAAAGGGCCTTTTGGAGCGTCTACATAACTATGTAGGTGCGTCGAGGTCGAGGAGGCGCTTAGGCCTTCTTCTCAGTCTTCTTGGGCAGCAGCACCGCCTGTATGTTCGGCAGTACGCCTCCTTGGGCGATCGTCACCCCCGAGAGAAGCTTGTTCAGCTCCTCGTCGTTGCGAATGGCGAGCTGCAGGTGCCTCGGGATGATCCTGGTCTTCTTGTTGTCGCGAGCCGCGTTTCCGGCCAACTCGAGCACCTCGGCCGCGAGGTACTCCATGACGGCGGCGAGGTACACCGGCGCGCCGGCGCCGACTCGCTCGGCGTAGTTGCCCTTGCGGAGCAGCCGATGGATACGCCCGACGGGAAACTGAAGCCCGGCGCGATTCGAGCGCGACTTCGGCTTTCCCTTCACCTTGCCACCTTTGCCGCGACCCGACATGTCGATCGATAAATGAAACGCGGACGGATAGATAGAGAGAGACGAACGTGTGCGTGCGTGCGCGCCGTGCGACGTGCGGGAGCGGAATAATTTTTTTTCCGAAACCAGTACGCAATTTATATAAAAGGGGGCGTACGCTTCGGTGCCGGCGAGACGCCCGCGTCGCGCCCGTCGCCGTCGTGTGTCGAGCGAGTCGTACGTGTCGCATCGAGCGAATTTGAAAACATTTTCGCGCCTCAACGAGAACGTACCTGCACCGACATATAGGTTAGTTACGACGAATAAAATAATTATTATAATGCAATATTCCTACTTACTTACCGACCACGAATAATCAGGAATCTAGTAGAGAGATATACATAAGATGATTACGATAGAGACAGACGTTTAGTTTAGTTTTCTTTTCTTTTCTTTTTTAAATCGAAATAAGAGAAAAAAATATAATATAAAAAAAAACGAGCGAGCGTCTAAGAGAGAAATTTTTTCGAAATATATGATAGCCCTGAAAAGGGCTTTTTTGGTGTTCGTCGTCGCTGCGACGCGAGCGAGGGAGCGGAGACGATTTACTTCTTCGCGGCACCTTTCTTGGCGGCGGGCTTCGCCTTCGGCGCTGCGGCCTTCTTCGGCTTCGGCGCCTTCGGTTTCTTCGTCGGCGGCTTCGCTGTCTTCTTCGCTTTCGGCGCGGCCGGCTTCGCCTTGGAAGCCGCCGCGGTAGACTTCGCCTTCGCGGCCGGCTTGCGCTTGGCGGCGGCGACCTTCTTGTCCTTCGCCGCGGGCCGTCCCGCCTTCGAGGGCGAAGCGGACGCCTTCCTCTTCGAGGGCGAGGAGGCGGCGGCGGCGGCGGAGGAGGCGCCGCCGGCCGCCTTCCTCGGACGTCCGGCGGCCGACTTGGATGCGGCCGGTTTCTTCGCGCCGGCGGCCGCCTTCGCCTCGAGCTTGAACGAACCGGAAGCGCCCTTGCCCTTCGTCTGGATGAGCGCGCCGGATTCGACGGCGCTCTTCAGGTACTTCCTGATGAACGGGGCCAGCTTCTCGGCGTCGACCTTGTACTGGGCGGAGATGTACTTCTTGATCGCCTGCAGCGACGATCCGCTGCGCTCCTTGAGCTCCTTGATCGCGTTGTTGACCATCTCGGAGGTCTTCGGATGCGTCGGCTTCGGCTTCGGTTTCTTGCTCGCCGCGGCCGCGGGGGCCTTCGCCTTCTTCGCGGGCGTCGCCGGGGCGGGAGATTCGGAAGCGACCGCCGTGTCTGCCATTGCGATGATGATGATGATGACGTAGAGGAGCGAAGAAGGGTGAATGAATAATAAAAATAGTAGGTAATTGTATGTAAACAAGTAAGTAAGGTGTAAGATCGTATAGTTGCACTGAACGAACGCGCGGTGTCGCTGCGATCGCGCTGAAAGTCGACTGCCCCACTCCGGAGGTGACCGTAAAGGGAGCCGCGCGAGCTCCGATCGTTTTGTAGACGAAATCTCTATCACTTTTCACTAGCCTCGGTCCGGTTTTATTAACTTTTTCGAAAACGTCGCCGCCCGCTCGGCCCTGCGTCCGCTCGCGAGCACGGCTCGTGAGTTCACGCATAGCGGCCGCCCACGCGCTTCGCGATACTCGCCGCGCTCTCGCCGCGCGGAAGCTTTGATCGCGACCGAATCGGCTCGCGCGCGCCGGGCGTCGCGTTTAAATCGTTCTCTCAATTTCTCGGTCGCGTTCCGCGAGCGGGTGTTATTTTTAATTAAATCTACGGTCACCCGGCTGCCGGTCGAGCCGTCGCACGGGCCGATCGCGCGGCCGGACGCGACGCCGGATCGGCGCGAACGCGAACCACGTAAAACAGCGACCGCTCGGACGGATCGCTCTCGACGGGAGTCGGGCGGAAGGAGCCTCCTCCGGCCGGTGCGTGCTCGTCGAGCGTGTTCTTCGTACGGAAGCGTCGTACGGCCTCGCCGTTTCGCCGATCGCGATCGAAAATGAAAATAATCCATCGTCATCGTCATCGTCGTCGTCGTCGTCGTCATCCATCACGCAGAGATCACCGTCGACCGGCACGGCGCGGCGCGGAACGGAACGCGCCACGCACAACGCTGCTGGCATGGCATGGCACCGCGGGGCGGCAGAAATAAGATTTCCGCGATTCCGTCGAATCAAAGAAGAGAAGGAATAATATGTAGAAAATAATGACCTGAATATAACTACCTATACATAATGTACTTATAATAGGAGCGCTATAAACTTAAAACGAATGGCCGGTGGCATATGGCAGTATCTATCTGCTCGTCTGTCTGTCTGTCTGTCTCTATGTACCTACTAGCTAGTTCTATCTAATCTGTGCAGGACGATTCGGTTCAATAGATATAATATAACGTAGATACCGCTCTGTGTTCTGTCTGTGCATCATATAATATACCTAAATATATATGTAGGTATGTGTGTATGTATGTATGTATGTATGTATGTATGTATGTATGTATGTATGTATGTATGTATGCAGCTAGCGAAAGAAATTCAAAGATGCATTGGCGGCCCTGAAAAGGGCCTTTGTTTCGCGTCTCGTCCGACCGACACGACGACGTTTCTAACCGCCGAAACCGTACAGGGTGCGACCCTGACGCTTCAGAGCGTAGACGACGTCCATGGCGGTGACAGTCTTCCTCTTGGCGTGCTCCGTGTACGTGACCGCGTCGCGTATCACGTTCTCCAGGAACACCTTAAGGACGCCGCGCGTCTCCTCGTAGATCAGGCCGGAGATACGCTTAACTCCGCCTCTGCGCGCGAGACGACGAATCGCCGGCTTCGTGATGCCCTGGATGTTATCGCGCAGCACCTTCCTGTGACGCTTGGCTCCTCCTTTCCCCAGACCCTTTCCTCCCTTACCGCGACCGGTCATCCTGACTTGATGATATGAGAATATGCGATGCGCGGAGCGTACCGAGACCGACCGACCGAACGACCGAACGGCGAAGCGAGCGAGTTGAAACTACACGCGAGCGGTGGAAAACAGCTCATATTTATAGGCTCGCGCGATCGCAGCGCCACCCGGCGGTAGTACCTACCAGGGTAGCAGAAGCAAACAAGAGAAACGAATAATATATTATGTACATTCGTAATTAAAAATCAGGCTTGTTTGTTTGTTTGTTTGGTATTTCACGGTATATTCGTAGGTATGAGGTTTATGTATTGGTGGTTTAAAAAAAAATAAAAAAAAAAATAACCAGGGTTAATTTACCTAATTAACCTAACCTAATGTTGAGGCGGCGCATGTCGTTTTTGTTAACTTTCGTTTTACCGCGAATAGCCTCGGTATGACCTATATTTTCTGCCCCGCGCTTCGGGGCTCGGTAGGTAGGAAGAAAATACCGAAGCAATGAGCGAAAGTGGTTCGGTATTTGCTAAAGTCCATTTCATTGTAGCATGTAAGGGCGCCTCTGCGACCTCTGCGACGATAATATCATATTATTTTAGTAAATAGTTTGTAATAGTTACGGTAGTTTTTTTTTTTTTTTTTTTTTTTTTAATAATTAGTGCAAAACGCGACAGTAAATAATGCACATCGCGCTTTAGAAAGAGACAACGCTCTGCAAGCGGATTGTCTTTCTCTTTCTAAAACGCGTTCTAAATTACAGATGTGCCGGAGTAGTACCAGGGTAGCAGAATACATTTTCCTTTTTCGCCGCTCCGCCGCCGCCGTCGCCGCCGTCGCCGTCACACTCGCTCTGCAAAATTGTTCATTAATAGGTATTAAGTACTGCCTGTCTGCTTCTCGGTGTTTTTTTTTTTTTTTTTTCGTTTACCTATCACACGTGCTATCGCGTCAAGTAAGTGACTAGCCCAACCTAACCTAATCTAACCTAACCTAACCTAACCTAACCCAACCTAACCTAACCTAACCTAACCTAACCTAACCTAACCTAACCTAACCCGACCCGACCCGACCCGACCCGACCCGACCCGACCCGACCCGACCCGACCCGACCCGACCCAACCAAACCTAACCTAACCTAACCTAACCTAACCTAACCTAAACTAAACTAAACTAAACTAAACTAAACTAAACTAAACTAAACTAAACTAAACTAACCTAACCTAACCTAACGTAAACTTAACCTAACAAGGAGCCAATAATTAAATCTAACCTTTAATTTTGTCTGTTTGCCAACAGCAGAGCGGCTCTCCCCGGCGAGACCTCACCCGTCGTCGTCGTCGGGGACATCGACTGGAGGGAGATACACAACGGCGGCGGCGGCGGAGGGGGCTCCGCGCGCGGTGACATGTAAGTTTTGTTTTAAGTTTAGCTTCACCTACCTACCTATACCTACATGCGGCGATCCCGCATCATTGTGGACGTGTGCGTTGTGCGAAAAGAAATGTTGTAATTAAGAAATGGTGGCCCTGAAAAGGGCCTTTGAAGCGATGCACTTTAGGCTCGCTCTCCGCGAATGCGACGCGCCAGCTGAATGTCCTTAGGCATGATGGTGACGCGCTTCGCGTGGATGGCGCACAGGTTCGTGTCCTCGAAGAGGCCAACGAGGTACGCTTCGCTCGCTTCCTGCAGCGCCATTACAGCGGAGCTCTGGAAGCGAAGGTCGGTCTTGAAGTCCTGAGCGATCTCGCGCACGAGACGCTGGAACGGCAGCTTGCGGATGAGCAGCTCGGTACTCTTCTGATAGCGACGGATCTCTCGGAGAGCGACCGTGCCGGGCCTGTAGCGATGCGGTTTCTTTACGCCTCCCGTGGCGGGCGCGCTCTTGCGTGCCGCCTTGGTTGCGAGCTGCTTGCGGGGCGCCTTCCCTCCGGTCGACTTGCGGGCGGTCTGCTTCGTGCGAGCCATGATCGGTGCGTACGTACGTGTCGATTCGACGAGCGAGTTTGCGAGAATGAGCGCTCGATTACGGAACGACCTCTATTTATAGACTCGAAGCACGCCGCATGCAGAGGGCGCTTCTGTCGCGGCGTTATGTTTTTTTTTTTTTTTTTTATTTTTTTTTTTTGTTTGTTTGTTTATTTTAAAATATTTATTACGACAACGATTCCTTTTCTTTTTACCCGACTGTATGTATCTTTATGTATGTATGTATGTATGTATGTATGTATGTATGTATGTATGTATGTATGTACCTATGTATGTTTAATTAATTAATTAGGTACGCATTGTAAATAGAATAAATAAGAGCGCTCGTTCATCCGCATGTAAATAATTAACGTATAGTTCCGAGACACGTAAGTAAATATAGCTCTCGTCTTGATTTAAACAAAATAAGATTGAGTATCGGCTTCTCATAATAATTATGTTATATTATGTAGGTAAGTACGTGTGTGTAGGTTGTTTTTTTTTTTTTTTAAATTTTTTTTAGCTTAAAAAAGAAATTTAGGAAAAATATTGTGGCCCTGAAAAGGGCCTTTGTACGGTTGCGGCGCGCGAGCTGCCCAAGAATCTATGATAGAGATTACTTGCTGCTCGTGTACTTGGTGACCGCCTTCGTGCCCTCGCTGACGGCGTGCTTGGCGAGCTCGCCGGGCAGCAGGAGCCTCACGGACGTCTGGACCTCCCTCGAAGTGATCGTCGAACGCTTGTTGTAGTGCGCGAGACGCGAAGCCTCGGCGGCGATGCGCTCGAAGATGTCGTTCACGAAGCTGTTCATGATCGACATCGCCTTCGAGGAGATACCGGTGTCCGGGTGGACCTGCTTGAGCACTTTGTAAATATAGATGGCGTAGCTCTCCTTCCTCTTGTGCTTCTTCTTCTTCTTGTCAGTCTTCGAGATGTTCTTCTGCGCCTTTCCGGACTTCTTGGCGGCCTTGCCGCTAGTCTTCGGCGGCATTGTTGTTGTGTTGTGTTGTGTTGGTCGTTCGGTCGAGCGGGAAGCGAATTGAGTACGCGCGCGCGAGCGGAATGGAAAATGGAGATTATTAAATAAAAAATTGAAAAACGCGATTCTGCTATTCGCTTCGAGTGGGCTCGCGCGATGCGCGCTCGACGCTCATTTCGGCCCGGCGACCAATGAGGTGCGAGAGCGCTATTCCCCCTTCGCGCTCGCGCGAGGCGTCGTAATGTATGTACCTACCTATGTATGTTTCTATCTATGGATGGACGGATGGATGTGTTGTGATAGTCTTACGACTAATACCATTTTTTTTTTTTTCCTTCGCAGATTCCAGTATGTATGCATGCGCAGTAAGTAAGATATAACGTAATAATTCGGGCCGGTTTAACGAGTAATTTTCATATTTTTATAAATTTTTTTCCTTTGCAATAACATATTTGCGTGTACGTATATTATAGTGTGCATACGGTAACGACAACCAATGTAATATTATTATAATATTTACCGCGTGGGCCCGGTACTTAAAAAGAATAGCCCCACTGAATCTCTCCCCGTGCAGTACCGTGTGGGCCCGGTACTTAAAAAGAATAGCCCCACTGCATCTCTCCCCGTGCATGTCGTAAACGGCGACGAAGGGATAAGGAGAAGATGCCGTGCTAAAGGGCGACGGGCTCGCCACCTCTCACCTTGGCATGCCTGCTTGATCGATTGAATCTTGTTCGAATACTTTGCGAAACACCGATTACTCTGCTTACCCCGATTGTCGGGATTCAGCGTGTGTGATATGTATGTATGTATGTATGTATGTATAATATGTACATATATTATATTATATTGTATTGTGTATGCATTTCTATCTATCTATATAATATCCTCTAACCTAATTGATAATTTCATAATTATTATAGCGCGTCCGAAAGAAATATTTTAAAAATTATTGCGGCCCTTAAAAGGGCCTTTTGGAGCGTCTACATAACTATGTAGGTGCGTCGAGGTCGAGGAGGCGCTTAGGCCTTCTTCTCAGTCTTCTTGGGCAGCAGCACCGCCTGTATGTTCGGCAGTACGCCTCCTTGGGCGATCGTCACCCCCGAGAGAAGCTTGTTCAGCTCCTCGTCGTTGCGAATGGCGAGCTGCAGGTGCCTCGGGATGATCCTGGTCTTCTTGTTGTCGCGAGCCGCGTTTCCGGCCAACTCGAGCACCTCGGCCGCGAGGTACTCCATGACGGCGGCGAGGTACACCGGCGCGCCGGCGCCGACTCGCTCGGCGTAGTTGCCCTTGCGGAGCAGCCGATGGATACGCCCGACGGGAAACTGAAGCCCGGCGCGATTCGAGCGCGACTTCGGCTTTCCCTTCACCTTGCCACCTTTGCCGCGACCCGACATGTCGATCGATAAATGAAACGCGGACGGATAGATAGAGAGAGACGAACGTGTGCGTGCGTGCGCGCCGTGCGACGTGCGGGAGCGGAATAATTTTTTTTCCGAAACCAGTACGCAATTTATATAAAAGGGGGCGTACGCTTCGGTGCCGGCGAGACGCCCGCGTCGCGCCCGTCGCCGTCGTGTGTCGAGCGAGTCGTACGTGTCGCATCGAGCGAATTTGAAAACATTTTCGCGCCTCAACGAGAACGTACCTGCACCGACATATAGGTTAGTTACGACGAATAAAATAATTATTATAATGCAATATTCCTACTTACTTACCGACCACGAATAATCAGGAATCTAGTAGAGAGATATACATAAGATGATTACGATAGAGACAGACGTTTAGTTTAGTTTTCTTTTCTTTTCTTTTTTAAATCGAAATAAGAGAAAAAAATATAATATAAAAAAAAACGAGCGAGCGTCTAAGAGAGAAATTTTTTCGAAATATATGATAGCCCTGAAAAGGGCTTTTTTGGTGTTCGTCGTCGCTGCGACGCGAGCGAGGGAGCGGAGACGATTTACTTCTTCGCGGCACCTTTCTTGGCGGCGGGCTTCGCCTTCGGCGCTGCGGCCTTCTTCGGCTTCGGCGCCTTCGGTTTCTTCGTCGGCGGCTTCGCTGTCTTCTTCGCTTTCGGCGCGGCCGGCTTCGCCTTGGAAGCCGCCGCGGTAGACTTCGCCTTCGCGGCCGGCTTGCGCTTGGCGGCGGCGACCTTCTTGTCCTTCGCCGCGGGCCGTCCCGCCTTCGAGGGCGAAGCGGACGCCTTCCTCTTCGAGGGCGAGGAGGCGGCGGCGGCGGCGGAGGAGGCGCCGCCGGCCGCCTTCCTCGGACGTCCGGCGGCCGACTTGGATGCGGCCGGTTTCTTCGCGCCGGCGGCCGCCTTCGCCTCGAGCTTGAACGAACCGGAAGCGCCCTTGCCCTTCGTCTGGATGAGCGCGCCGGATTCGACGGCGCTCTTCAGGTACTTCCTGATGAACGGGGCCAGCTTCTCGGCGTCGACCTTGTACTGGGCGGAGATGTACTTCTTGATCGCCTGCAGCGACGATCCGCTGCGCTCCTTGAGCTCCTTGATCGCGTTGTTGACCATCTCGGAGGTCTTCGGATGCGTCGGCTTCGGCTTCGGTTTCTTGCTCGCCGCGGCCGCGGGGGCCTTCGCCTTCTTCGCGGGCGTCGCCGGGGCGGGAGATTCGGAAGCGACCGCCGTGTCTGCCATTGCGATGATGATGATGATGACGTAGAGGAGCGAAGAAGGGTGAATGAATAATAAAAATAGTAGGTAATTGTATGTAAACAAGTAAGTAAGGTGTAAGATCGTATAGTTGCACTGAACGAACGCGCGGTGTCGCTGCGATCGCGCTGAAAGTCGACTGCCCCACTCCGGAGGTGACCGTAAAGGGAGCCGCGCGAGCTCCGATCGTTTTGTAGACGAAATCTCTATCACTTTTCACTAGCCTCGGTCCGGTTTTATTAACTTTTTCGAAAACGTCGCCGCCCGCTCGGCCCTGCGTCCGCTCGCGAGCACGGCTCGTGAGTTCACGCATAGCGGCCGCCCACGCGCTTCGCGATACTCGCCGCGCTCTCGCCGCGCGGAAGCTTTGATCGCGACCGAATCGGCTCGCGCGCGCCGGGCGTCGCGTTTAAATCGTTCTCTCAATTTCTCGGTCGCGTTCCGCGAGCGGGTGTTATTTTTAATTAAATCTACGGTCACCCGGCTGCCGGTCGAGCCGTCGCACGGGCCGATCGCGCGGCCGGACGCGACGCCGGATCGGCGCGAACGCGAACCACGTAAAACAGCGACCGCTCGGACGGATCGCTCTCGACGGGAGTCGGGCGGAAGGAGCCTCCTCCGGCCGGTGCGTGCTCGTCGAGCGTGTTCTTCGTACGGAAGCGTCGTACGGCCTCGCCGTTTCGCCGATCGCGATCGAAAATGAAAATAATCCATCGTCATCGTCATCGTCGTCGTCGTCGTCGTCATCCATCACGCAGAGATCACCGTCGACCGGCACGGCGCGGCGCGGAACGGAACGCGCCACGCACAACGCTGCTGGCATGGCATGGCACCGCGGGGCGGCAGAAATAAGATTTCCGCGATTCCGTCGAATCAAAGAAGAGAAGGAATAATATGTAGAAAATAATGACCTGAATATAACTACCTATACATAATGTACTTATAATAGGAGCGCTATAAACTTAAAACGAATGGCCGGTGGCATATGGCAGTATCTATCTGCTCGTCTGTCTGTCTGTCTGTCTCTATGTACCTACTAGCTAGTTCTATCTAATCTGTGCAGGACGATTCGGTTCAATAGATATAATATAACGTAGATACCGCTCTGTGTTCTGTCTGTGCATCATATAATATACCTAAATATATATGTAGGTATGTGTGTATGTATGTATGTATGTATGTATGTATGTATGTATGTATGTATGTATGTATGTATGCAGCTAGCGAAAGAAATTCAAAGATGCATTGGCGGCCCTGAAAAGGGCCTTTGTTTCGCGTCTCGTCCGACCGACACGACGACGTTTCTAACCGCCGAAACCGTACAGGGTGCGACCCTGACGCTTCAGAGCGTAGACGACGTCCATGGCGGTGACAGTCTTCCTCTTGGCGTGCTCCGTGTACGTGACCGCGTCGCGTATCACGTTCTCCAGGAACACCTTAAGGACGCCGCGCGTCTCCTCGTAGATCAGGCCGGAGATACGCTTAACTCCGCCTCTGCGCGCGAGACGACGAATCGCCGGCTTCGTGATGCCCTGGATGTTATCGCGCAGCACCTTCCTGTGACGCTTGGCTCCTCCTTTCCCCAGACCCTTTCCTCCCTTACCGCGACCGGTCATCCTGACTTGATGATATGAGAATATGCGATGCGCGGAGCGTACCGAGACCGACCGACCGAACGACCGAACGGCGAAGCGAGCGAGTTGAAACTACACGCGAGCGGTGGAAAACAGCTCATATTTATAGGCTCGCGCGATCGCAGCGCCACCCGGCGGTAGTACCTACCAGGGTAGCAGAAGCAAACAAGAGAAACGAATAATATATTATGTACATTCGTAATTAAAAATCAGGCTTGTTTGTTTGTTTGTTTGGTATTTCACGGTATATTCGTAGGTATGAGGTTTATGTATTGGTGGTTTAAAAAAAAATAAAAAAAAAAATAACCAGGGTTAATTTACCTAATTAACCTAACCTAATGTTGAGGCGGCGCATGTCGTTTTTGTTAACTTTCGTTTTACCGCGAATAGCCTCGGTATGACCTATATTTTCTGCCCCGCGCTTCGGGGCTCGGTAGGTAGGAAGAAAATACCGAAGCAATGAGCGAAAGTGGTTCGGTATTTGCTAAAGTCCATTTCATTGTAGCATGTAAGGGCGCCTCTGCGACCTCTGCGACGATAATATCATATTATTTTAGTAAATAGTTTGTAATAGTTACGGTAGTTTTTTTTTTTTTTTTTTTTTTTTTAATAATTAGTGCAAAACGCGACAGTAAATAATGCACATCGCGCTTTAGAAAGAGACAACGCTCTGCAAGCGGATTGTCTTTCTCTTTCTAAAACGCGTTCTAAATTACAGATGTGCCGGAGTAGTACCAGGGTAGCAGAATACATTTTCCTTTTTCGCCGCTCCGCCGCCGCCGTCGCCGCCGTCGCCGTCACACTCGCTCTGCAAAATTGTTCATTAATAGGTATTAAGTACTGCCTGTCTGCTTCTCGGTGTTTTTTTTTTTTTTTTTTCGTTTACCTATCACACGTGCTATCGCGTCAAGTAAGTGACTAGCCCAACCTAACCTAATCTAACCTAACCTAACCTAACCTAACCCAACCTAACCTAACCTAACCTAACCTAACCTAACCTAACCTAACCTAACCCGACCCGACCCGACCCGACCCGACCCGACCCGACCCGACCCGACCCGACCCGACCCGACCCAACCAAACCTAACCTAACCTAACCTAACCTAACCTAACCTAAACTAAACTAAACTAAACTAAACTAAACTAAACTAAACTAAACTAAACTAAACTAACCTAACCTAACCTAACGTAAACTTAACCTAACAAGGAGCCAATAATTAAATCTAACCTTTAATTTTGTCTGTTTGCCAACAGCAGAGCGGCTCTCCCCGGCGAGACCTCACCCGTCGTCGTCGTCGGGGACATCGACTGGAGGGAGATACACAACGGCGGCGGCGGCGGAGGGGGCTCCGCGCGCGGTGACATGTAAGTTTTGTTTTAAGTTTAGCTTCACCTACCTACCTATACCTACATGCGGCGATCCCGCATCATTGTGGACGTGTGCGTTGTGCGAAAAGAAATGTTGTAATTAAGAAATGGTGGCCCTGAAAAGGGCCTTTGAAGCGATGCACTTTAGGCTCGCTCTCCGCGAATGCGACGCGCCAGCTGAATGTCCTTAGGCATGATGGTGACGCGCTTCGCGTGGATGGCGCACAGGTTCGTGTCCTCGAAGAGGCCAACGAGGTACGCTTCGCTCGCTTCCTGCAGCGCCATTACAGCGGAGCTCTGGAAGCGAAGGTCGGTCTTGAAGTCCTGAGCGATCTCGCGCACGAGACGCTGGAACGGCAGCTTGCGGATGAGCAGCTCGGTACTCTTCTGATAGCGACGGATCTCTCGGAGAGCGACCGTGCCGGGCCTGTAGCGATGCGGTTTCTTTACGCCTCCCGTGGCGGGCGCGCTCTTGCGTGCCGCCTTGGTTGCGAGCTGCTTGCGGGGCGCCTTCCCTCCGGTCGACTTGCGGGCGGTCTGCTTCGTGCGAGCCATGATCGGTGCGTACGTACGTGTCGATTCGACGAGCGAGTTTGCGAGAATGAGCGCTCGATTACGGAACGACCTCTATTTATAGACTCGAAGCACGCCGCATGCAGAGGGCGCTTCTGTCGCGGCGTTATGTTTTTTTTTTTTTTTTTTATTTTTTTTTTTTGTTTGTTTGTTTATTTTAAAATATTTATTACGACAACGATTCCTTTTCTTTTTACCCGACTGTATGTATCTTTATGTATGTATGTATGTATGTATGTATGTATGTATGTATGTATGTATGTATGTACCTATGTATGTTTAATTAATTAATTAGGTACGCATTGTAAATAGAATAAATAAGAGCGCTCGTTCATCCGCATGTAAATAATTAACGTATAGTTCCGAGACACGTAAGTAAATATAGCTCTCGTCTTGATTTAAACAAAATAAGATTGAGTATCGGCTTCTCATAATAATTATGTTATATTATGTAGGTAAGTACGTGTGTGTAGGTTGTTTTTTTTTTTTTTTAAATTTTTTTTAGCTTAAAAAAGAAATTTAGGAAAAATATTGTGGCCCTGAAAAGGGCCTTTGTACGGTTGCGGCGCGCGAGCTGCCCAAGAATCTATGATAGAGATTACTTGCTGCTCGTGTACTTGGTGACCGCCTTCGTGCCCTCGCTGACGGCGTGCTTGGCGAGCTCGCCGGGCAGCAGGAGCCTCACGGACGTCTGGACCTCCCTCGAAGTGATCGTCGAACGCTTGTTGTAGTGCGCGAGACGCGAAGCCTCGGCGGCGATGCGCTCGAAGATGTCGTTCACGAAGCTGTTCATGATCGACATCGCCTTCGAGGAGATACCGGTGTCCGGGTGGACCTGCTTGAGCACTTTGTAAATATAGATGGCGTAGCTCTCCTTCCTCTTGTGCTTCTTCTTCTTCTTGTCAGTCTTCGAGATGTTCTTCTGCGCCTTTCCGGACTTCTTGGCGGCCTTGCCGCTAGTCTTCGGCGGCATTGTTGTTGTGTTGTGTTGTGTTGGTCGTTCGGTCGAGCGGGAAGCGAATTGAGTACGCGCGCGCGAGCGGAATGGAAAATGGAGATTATTAAATAAAAAATTGAAAAACGCGATTCTGCTATTCGCTTCGAGTGGGCTCGCGCGATGCGCGCTCGACGCTCATTTCGGCCCGGCGACCAATGAGGTGCGAGAGCGCTATTCCCCCTTCGCGCTCGCGCGAGGCGTCGTAATGTATGTACCTACCTATGTATGTTTCTATCTATGGATGGACGGATGGATGTGTTGTGATAGTCTTACGACTAATACCATTTTTTTTTTTTTCCTTCGCAGATTCCAGTATGTATGCATGCGCAGTAAGTAAGATATAACGTAATAATTCGGGCCGGTTTAACGAGTAATTTTCATATTTTTATAAATTTTTTTCCTTTGCAATAACATATTTGCGTGTACGTATATTATAGTGTGCATACGGTAACGACAACCAATGTAATATTATTATAATATTTACCGCGTGGGCCCGGTACTTAAAAAGAATAGCCCCACTGAATCTCTCCCCGTGCAGTACCGTGTGGGCCCGGTACTTAAAAAGAATAGCCCCACTGCATCTCTCCCCGTGCATGTCGTAAACGGCGACGAAGGGATAAGGAGAAGATGCCGTGCTAAAGGGCGACGGGCTCGCCACCTCTCACCTTGGCATGCCTGCTTGATCGATTGAATCTTGTTCGAATACTTTGCGAAACACCGATTACTCTGCTTACCCCGATTGTCGGGATTCAGCGTGTGTGATATGTATGTATGTATGTATGTATGTATAATATGTACATATATTATATTATATTGTATTGTGTATGCATTTCTATCTATCTATATAATATCCTCTAACCTAATTGATAATTTCATAATTATTATAGCGCGTCCGAAAGAAATATTTTAAAAATTATTGCGGCCCTTAAAAGGGCCTTTTGGAGCGTCTACATAACTATGTAGGTGCGTCGAGGTCGAGGAGGCGCTTAGGCCTTCTTCTCAGTCTTCTTGGGCAGCAGCACCGCCTGTATGTTCGGCAGTACGCCTCCTTGGGCGATCGTCACCCCCGAGAGAAGCTTGTTCAGCTCCTCGTCGTTGCGAATGGCGAGCTGCAGGTGCCTCGGGATGATCCTGGTCTTCTTGTTGTCGCGAGCCGCGTTTCCGGCCAACTCGAGCACCTCGGCCGCGAGGTACTCCATGACGGCGGCGAGGTACACCGGCGCGCCGGCGCCGACTCGCTCGGCGTAGTTGCCCTTGCGGAGCAGCCGATGGATACGCCCGACGGGAAACTGAAGCCCGGCGCGATTCGAGCGCGACTTCGGCTTTCCCTTCACCTTGCCACCTTTGCCGCGACCCGACATGTCGATCGATAAATGAAACGCGGACGGATAGATAGAGAGAGACGAACGTGTGCGTGCGTGCGCGCCGTGCGACGTGCGGGAGCGGAATAATTTTTTTTCCGAAACCAGTACGCAATTTATATAAAAGGGGGCGTACGCTTCGGTGCCGGCGAGACGCCCGCGTCGCGCCCGTCGCCGTCGTGTGTCGAGCGAGTCGTACGTGTCGCATCGAGCGAATTTGAAAACATTTTCGCGCCTCAACGAGAACGTACCTGCACCGACATATAGGTTAGTTACGACGAATAAAATAATTATTATAATGCAATATTCCTACTTACTTACCGACCACGAATAATCAGGAATCTAGTAGAGAGATATACATAAGATGATTACGATAGAGACAGACGTTTAGTTTAGTTTTCTTTTCTTTTCTTTTTTAAATCGAAATAAGAGAAAAAAATATAATATAAAAAAAAACGAGCGAGCGTCTAAGAGAGAAATTTTTTCGAAATATATGATAGCCCTGAAAAGGGCTTTTTTGGTGTTCGTCGTCGCTGCGACGCGAGCGAGGGAGCGGAGACGATTTACTTCTTCGCGGCACCTTTCTTGGCGGCGGGCTTCGCCTTCGGCGCTGCGGCCTTCTTCGGCTTCGGCGCCTTCGGTTTCTTCGTCGGCGGCTTCGCTGTCTTCTTCGCTTTCGGCGCGGCCGGCTTCGCCTTGGAAGCCGCCGCGGTAGACTTCGCCTTCGCGGCCGGCTTGCGCTTGGCGGCGGCGACCTTCTTGTCCTTCGCCGCGGGCCGTCCCGCCTTCGAGGGCGAAGCGGACGCCTTCCTCTTCGAGGGCGAGGAGGCGGCGGCGGCGGCGGAGGAGGCGCCGCCGGCCGCCTTCCTCGGACGTCCGGCGGCCGACTTGGATGCGGCCGGTTTCTTCGCGCCGGCGCACAGTGGGGCGATACCGCAAAAACCGGGACATAGGGCGAAATGACTACGCAAATAGATTCTACTATTAATTACGAACAACTTTCATTCTGTGAGATTTTTTGATAAAAAAATTATTTTCCGAGATATAAGCACTTATAAAAACATTTATAATATAGTAAAAAGTGAGTATGTTAATATATTCTCTTAATGATTACAAACTACTTTTATTCTTAGAAATTTTCCATTTTAAGTCTTATTTTCTGAGATATAGCAATTTGAACTTTAAAAAATACAATTTCTTGTAACTAGTATTACTCTTCCATATTTTCGGTTTCAATTGTTATTTTTTAGATATATCACATTGAAAATTCTTTAGTAAAAAAAATTGGGATATGTGGAAAACTGAATATGTGAATACATTTTGTTCTCAGAGATTTTCTGTTAAGGTGTTATAATCCTTTTCAATAGTTTGTACAATGGAGATTTAGTAACTTTTTTTATTGAAATGCTTAAAATAACTAGACCTGTGGTTACTTAATAATGATTCTTCAAGTTGAGTAGTCTAATCTGAATAAAATTATTGTAGTGGAATGGTACGTTTATTACACACAAAATACAATCAATCAGACGGCGCATATTTGCATAAAATATTACAAATTAATCTGGCGATAGTAATTAAACATATATAAATTACTACATATTTAACTAACTACATATATTTTTGTATTTACGGAACTTACCGAATTATTAACTTATTATAAGTTATATATATCGTTGTGTATTTTCATTTCGTCATTTTGGTGGCTCTGCACACTTCGATATATCAAACTTACTATAATTTATTATAATTAGGCAAAAAATTGCCCCCGTCAAAGTATATTATAAACCTACTTCAAAGTATAAAATTAATAACATCAACATTAAGAATAGTGATTAATGATGAGAAAAGTAATAATACATTATTAAAAGTAATAATAAAAGTTTTCAAAGTAATAATACATTATTACCCAAATACCCATGGCTTTTAACGGAGCCTATTTAATGTAAAAATACCAACTATCAATAAAAATTATGGTCAAGAATAAAAGTAATTTTCTGAAGTATGTTTATCGTGCATAACAAAAAGAAATTCAAACTACATATTTCTGAGAAAAAATCTTATTTCAATCTTACAAAAATAAAACATACTTAATAACTTTTAAATAAATATTTTTAAAGTACATAAAGCTTCCTATTTTTATTACAATTTATTTACTCAATATTTCTACAAATTTTCATTTTCATCACTGGAACAACCTAAAGCGTCTTCAGCGTCAGAATCATCATCATCCTCCACATCCGATTGAACACAGATAATACTGGTATCAATAAATTCAATATTTTCCTTATTTTTATCGTCTATAATTAGCAAATGTCGCACTTCACTGGATAAGGGCTGCTTTTGTTTTTGAAGTTTTGGCTTCATACTAGACAAATATGGATCCGACGATACGAGCAAGTTGTTGAGAATGTCTTGATTAGTCGATTTGCGATCGCATTTTCGAGAGTAGTGTTCCCTGTACTTCTTGAAATCTTTATTTCTTGCTTCTGATGCCTCTTCGGAGAGTATGCCAATTGGAATTACGTTAAAATGCTTTATTATTTCAGATCCATGGAATAAAAGTTTATGAACACTTGCTGGCATATGATACCAGCTATACAATGATATATAAAGTTGAATTGTTTCTTGAGCATAGATTTCAAAGTTTTGAGTGCAAACTTTTTCTCCCGAGGAGATGGCCTTAAGGATCACCGCGAATCTATTAATTAAATCCTTATCGAGACCGGTAATAGAGGCAGTTTGCTCGGGATTCTGGAAAAAGCGCCTTGCAGTGTTGCCATCGTTCGTGGTTCCTGAACCTTGTTTTACCACGTCGATCAATAAACCAGTTTCTTTCCTGAAATTATCTTGAATTTGTTTTTTTTTCTCGGTCATAATTTCTTTATTATTACCTTTGGCCGACCACTGCTGAAAATCCATGCGGTATGCAATATGGAGAAGGCATTCCATGCATCGAATCCAGGCATGCAACGTAGATAGTCCGAACCGGTACATATTTGTGTTTACTTCTTTACTTTTAATTATATTAACGTTATTCATCTCAGACGGTTTAGCTCTGCAAATATCACATGACTGATTAGAGGTACCGGAGATAATCGACGTAATTTTACCATCGATCATCGTCATAATTAACGAATGCTCAATCAAAACGCCTTCGTAATCGCTGGTTTTGAGATCTCGTATTTCGGATTCTATGGTAGCCATTTCACTTTTCACGTTATCGATTGTCTCCTTCATAAATTTGAAGAAGATAGGACGGCAGTAGTTCGTCGAAGATGGCGTCTCATTTTCCCAGATCACTTCGTCTCCATAAACCAGTTTTATAGGAACCAAACTTGCCATGAAAATGCTTGAGTCGTCTCCTTCGTTCAGTTCTTGAAATCTTTGTTTATATGTACTTTGGCCAGAAGCGCCATCGAATCCCCACTTGCTTGTTAATGTTAGCTGGCAGCCTGTGAGGTTTCGGTTCGCCACTTTCAAAATTCTTTTTGCAGTATGGTCCAAAAGCGCTTGCAGTTTAATTTTGGCCTGTGTTTCGGTAACTTCAATGTCCTGTTTTGGGGGGTAACACTCAATTTTCGCATGTTGAATTTTATAATAAGATGGATAGAGGTCGGAACCTTCTTCCTTAGCCATGTCTCTTAAAGTTATATATTGCCATCTTGATAGCTTTAAAGACACCAAAATCGCAAGTGCTTTTTCAGATGAATAAATAGTCTTGGACTCCTTTTTTTCAATGAATTCTTTGACTTTTTCGATTTCGCCTGGATTCTGAAGCAAATGGTCCAAAACTTTCCCCAGGTCCTCGTTCCCATTTGCCTTCAAACGCATTTTGGTCGCAAATGCTAGTTCCTGCGATGTATAGTTTGTGCGAATGTCTTCGGTTCTTCTTCGCTTTTGTTTGGCTCCTAAACTTTCAAATGGTTTTCTCGGCGATGATTTATGTGAAGATGCTACAAAGATAGGAGGCGCTGTCGATGGTCCCGGAGAAATTATTTGAGAAGTGCAAACCTTTTGGTTATCCGCGAGGTCGCTACTCGCTGAAGGCAGTTGTTTCTTTACGAATTCGGGCCACTTGATGGCCGAGTCCAACCATTCTCGATTCTTCTGTAGAAAACGTTCCTCGTTGTAGCTTGACTTCACCCATCGTTTGTGTAGATTGTAACAATATTTACGACAAAATTCTTTCACTTGTGTCTCTTCGGGCAAATTTACACTAACTATTGAGGCAATAGCGGCAACCAATACCGCGTAATTCAGAAAACTGTCACAATTTCTCATAAACACGTAAATATCAATGTTATTAACAAAAGACTCCATGTTTTCGTATTGAATAGTTTTAAATATGTAAAGCACGGGTATGAAGACTGACTCGTGCAAACGACTGGAGCAGACTGAGTGCCAGATTGATTGTGTTGTTCACTAATGAATACTGCTAATTAGTTCGCACAGTTTGCAGTATTCCTGGTATATCGTTAATCCTTGTTAAGTAGATAACAATTAGCAATGCAGTGTAATTGTTTCTTCGAGAGCTTTCATGGAAATACGTGACAATTCACATAAATATCCCTAATCCGCTAATCCTCGCGAAGTTGAAAATATTCCTAATATAATGGTAAGCATTTATAAGAGATATTATAAGTAAGTATAGCAGCCGATAATAGCGGCTCCGTAGATTATTATCAAAATAGACCAATGAAACTAAAAGTACAAAGTTAATTAGATGGGCGTCGTTTGTCACCTTCTGGGTGCCTCAGCGCCATCGCGCTTTCAATAAAAAAAAATTAAACATTTTCATCAAGTTCAAATATATAGGTGATATGGAGAAATATATTTACCATTAAAATACAAATATATACATCCAATGCAAATAAACAATATTTGTTATTTGAATATAGCTGAAAGTTACGAATATAGTGAATTCCTCGTAATTCGAGCGGATTCCTCGTAAAACTGTAGGTCCCTTCCCTCCTAATCTTACTTGGTGGTAGGGTTTAACCCGCCCGGGTTGGTACCACCGCACTGAATGAAACGTCGGTCGAAACGGCTATGTAAATAGTTTGTGTTCTCCGACCAGTTCAGTGTAGCCGGCACGATCAAAGGGGGAAGCACTGACATGGCACCTAGTTCACCCGGTGCTATGGGCTGACATCACGGACGTTGTAGGTGATGTAGCCAACCGTGTCAGTTTCAATAAAAAAAAAAAAAAGAATAAAGGTGAGCTTTGCAGGAATAAATGTTATTATAATATTAAAATGGCATTATACGGAAAAGTCGGACGTCGTCGGATACGGTTTTTACACAGTAATAATCTTTTTACCTTGGGGAATCATTATTTAGTAACCACGGGTCTAGCTATTTTAAGCATTTCGAGAAAAAAAATAAAGTTACCCAATTTCCATAGTACAAATTAATAAAAAGTGGTATATCTCGAAAAATAAGGCTTAAATGAGAAAATATGAATCTATGAATGTTATTTCTAATGATGGGTAGATTAATTTAGCGTACTTAAATTTCAGAAATAAAAATAAAAAAATTTTATTATCCTATGTCCCATTTTTTACGGTATCGCCCCACTGTGCGGCGGCCGCCTTCGCCTCGAGCTTGAACGAACCGGAAGCGCCCTTGCCCTTCGTCTGGATGAGCGCGCCGGATTCGACGGCGCTCTTCAGGTACTTCCTGATGAACGGGGCCAGCTTCTCGGCGTCGACCTTGTACTGGGCGGAGATGTACTTCTTGATCGCCTGCAGCGACGATCCGCTGCGCTCCTTGAGCTCCTTGATCGCGTTGTTGACCATCTCGGAGGTCTTCGGATGCGTCGGCTTCGGCTTCGGTTTCTTGCTCGCCGCGGCCGCGGGGGCCTTCGCCTTCTTCGCGGGCGTCGCCGGGGCGGGAGATTCGGAAGCGACCGCCGTGTCTGCCATTGCGATGATGATGATGATGACGTAGAGGAGCGAAGAAGGGTGAATGAATAATAAAAATAGTAGGTAATTGTATGTAAACAAGTAAGTAAGGTGTAAGATCGTATAGTTGCACTGAACGAACGCGCGGTGTCGCTGCGATCGCGCTGAAAGTCGACTGCCCCACTCCGGAGGTGACCGTAAAGGGAGCCGCGCGAGCTCCGATCGTTTTGTAGACGAAATCTCTATCACTTTTCACTAGCCTCGGTCCGGTTTTATTAACTTTTTCGAAAACGTCGCCGCCCGCTCGGCCCTGCGTCCGCTCGCGAGCACGGCTCGTGAGTTCACGCATAGCGGCCGCCCACGCGCTTCGCGATACTCGCCGCGCTCTCGCCGCGCGGAAGCTTTGATCGCGACCGAATCGGCTCGCGCGCGCCGGGCGTCGCGTTTAAATCGTTCTCTCAATTTCTCGGTCGCGTTCCGCGAGCGGGTGTTATTTTTAATTAAATCTACGGTCACCCGGCTGCCGGTCGAGCCGTCGCACGGGCCGATCGCGCGGCCGGACGCGACGCCGGATCGGCGCGAACGCGAACCACGTAAAACAGCGACCGCTCGGACGGATCGCTCTCGACGGGAGTCGGGCGGAAGGAGCCTCCTCCGGCCGGTGCGTGCTCGTCGAGCGTGTTCTTCGTACGGAAGCGTCGTACGGCCTCGCCGTTTCGCCGATCGCGATCGAAAATGAAAATAATCCATCGTCATCGTCATCGTCGTCGTCGTCGTCGTCATCCATCACGCAGAGATCACCGTCGACCGGCACGGCGCGGCGCGGAACGGAACGCGCCACGCACAACGCTGCTGGCATGGCATGGCACCGCGGGGCGGCAGAAATAAGATTTCCGCGATTCCGTCGAATCAAAGAAGAGAAGGAATAATATGTAGAAAATAATGACCTGAATATAACTACCTATACATAATGTACTTATAATAGGAGCGCTATAAACTTAAAACGAATGGCCGGTGGCATATGGCAGTATCTATCTGCTCGTCTGTCTGTCTGTCTGTCTCTATGTACCTACTAGCTAGTTCTATCTAATCTGTGCAGGACGATTCGGTTCAATAGATATAATATAACGTAGATACCGCTCTGTGTTCTGTCTGTGCATCATATAATATACCTAAATATATATGTAGGTATGTGTGTATGTATGTATGTATGTATGTATGTATGTATGTATGTATGTATGTATGTATGTATGTATGCAGCTAGCGAAAGAAATTCAAAGATGCATTGGCGGCCCTGAAAAGGGCCTTTGTTTCGCGTCTCGTCCGACCGACACGACGACGTTTCTAACCGCCGAAACCGTACAGGGTGCGACCCTGACGCTTCAGAGCGTAGACGACGTCCATGGCGGTGACAGTCTTCCTCTTGGCGTGCTCCGTGTACGTGACCGCGTCGCGTATCACGTTCTCCAGGAACACCTTAAGGACGCCGCGCGTCTCCTCGTAGATCAGGCCGGAGATACGCTTAACTCCGCCTCTGCGCGCGAGACGACGAATCGCCGGCTTCGTGATGCCCTGGATGTTATCGCGCAGCACCTTCCTGTGACGCTTGGCTCCTCCTTTCCCCAGACCCTTTCCTCCCTTACCGCGACCGGTCATCCTGACTTGATGATATGAGAATATGCGATGCGCGGAGCGTACCGAGACCGACCGACCGAACGACCGAACGGCGAAGCGAGCGAGTTGAAACTACACGCGAGCGGTGGAAAACAGCTCATATTTATAGGCTCGCGCGATCGCAGCGCCACCCGGCGGTAGTACCTACCAGGGTAGCAGAAGCAAACAAGAGAAACGAATAATATATTATGTACATTCGTAATTAAAAATCAGGCTTGTTTGTTTGTTTGTTTGGTATTTCACGGTATATTCGTAGGTATGAGGTTTATGTATTGGTGGTTTAAAAAAAAATAAAAAAAAAAATAACCAGGGTTAATTTACCTAATTAACCTAACCTAATGTTGAGGCGGCGCATGTCGTTTTTGTTAACTTTCGTTTTACCGCGAATAGCCTCGGTATGACCTATATTTTCTGCCCCGCGCTTCGGGGCTCGGTAGGTAGGAAGAAAATACCGAAGCAATGAGCGAAAGTGGTTCGGTATTTGCTAAAGTCCATTTCATTGTAGCATGTAAGGGCGCCTCTGCGACCTCTGCGACGATAATATCATATTATTTTAGTAAATAGTTTGTAATAGTTACGGTAGTTTTTTTTTTTTTTTTTTTTTTTTTAATAATTAGTGCAAAACGCGACAGTAAATAATGCACATCGCGCTTTAGAAAGAGACAACGCTCTGCAAGCGGATTGTCTTTCTCTTTCTAAAACGCGTTCTAAATTACAGATGTGCCGGAGTAGTACCAGGGTAGCAGAATACATTTTCCTTTTTCGCCGCTCCGCCGCCGCCGTCGCCGCCGTCGCCGTCACACTCGCTCTGCAAAATTGTTCATTAATAGGTATTAAGTACTGCCTGTCTGCTTCTCGGTGTTTTTTTTTTTTTTTTTTCGTTTACCTATCACACGTGCTATCGCGTCAAGTAAGTGACTAGCCCAACCTAACCTAATCTAACCTAACCTAACCTAACCTAACCCAACCTAACCTAACCTAACCTAACCTAACCTAACCTAACCTAACCCGACCCGACCCGACCCGACCCGACCCGACCCGACCCAACCAAACCTAACCTAACCTAACCTAACCTAACCTAACCTAAACTAAACTAAACTAAACTAAACTAAACTAAACTAAACTAAACTAAACTAAACTAACCTAACCTAACCTAACGTAAACTTAACCTAACAAGGAGCCAATAATTAAATCTAACCTTTAATTTTGTCTGTTTGCCAACAGCAGAGCGGCTCTCCCCGGCGAGACCTCACCCGTCGTCGTCGTCGGGGACATCGACTGGAGGGAGATACACAACGGCGGCGGCGGCGGAGGGGGCTCCGCGCGCGGTGACATGTAAGTTTTGTTTTAAGTTTAGCTTCACCTACCTACCTATACCTACATGCGGCGATCCCGCATCATTGTGGACGTGTGCGTTGTGCGAAAAGAAATGTTGTAATTAAGAAATGGTGGCCCTGAAAAGGGCCTTTGAAGCGATGCACTTTAGGCTCGCTCTCCGCGAATGCGACGCGCCAGCTGAATGTCCTTAGGCATGATGGTGACGCGCTTCGCGTGGATGGCGCACAGGTTCGTGTCCTCGAAGAGGCCAACGAGGTACGCTTCGCTCGCTTCCTGCAGCGCCATTACAGCGGAGCTCTGGAAGCGAAGGTCGGTCTTGAAGTCCTGAGCGATCTCGCGCACGAGACGCTGGAACGGCAGCTTGCGGATGAGCAGCTCGGTACTCTTCTGATAGCGACGGATCTCTCGGAGAGCGACCGTGCCGGGCCTGTAGCGATGCGGTTTCTTTACGCCTCCCGTGGCGGGCGCGCTCTTGCGTGCCGCCTTGGTTGCGAGCTGCTTGCGGGGCGCCTTCCCTCCGGTCGACTTGCGGGCGGTCTGCTTCGTGCGAGCCATGATCGGTGCGTACGTACGTGTCGATTCGACGAGCGAGTTTGCGAGAATGAGCGCTCGATTACGGAACGACCTCTATTTATAGACTCGAAGCACGCCGCATGCAGAGGGCGCTTCTGTCGCGGCGTTATGTTTTTTTTTTTTTTTTTTATTTTTTTTTTGTTTGTTTGTTTATTTTAAAATATTTATTACGACAACGATTCCTTTTCTTTTTACCCGACTGTATGTATCTTTATGTATGTATGTATGTATGTATGTATGTATGTATGTATGTATGTATGTATGTATGTATGTATGTATGTATGTATGTATGTACCTATGTATGTTTAATTAATTAATTAGGTACGCATTGTAAATAGAATAAATAAGAGCGCTCGTTCATCCGCATGTAAATAATTAACGTATAGTTCCGAGACACGTAAGTAAATATAGCTCTCGTCTTGATTTAAACAAAATAAGATTGAGTATCGGCTTCTCATAATAATTATGTTATATTATGTAGGTAAGTACGTGTGTGTAGGTTGTTTTTTTTTTTTTTTAAATTTTTTTTAGCTTAAAAAAGAAATTTAGGAAAAATATTGTGGCCCTGAAAAGGGCCTTTGTACGGTTGCGGCGCGCGAGCTGCCCAAGAATCTATGATAGAGATTACTTGCTGCTCGTGTACTTGGTGACCGCCTTCGTGCCCTCGCTGACGGCGTGCTTGGCGAGCTCGCCGGGCAGCAGGAGCCTCACGGACGTCTGGACCTCCCTCGAAGTGATCGTCGAACGCTTGTTGTAGTGCGCGAGACGCGAAGCCTCGGCGGCGATGCGCTCGAAGATGTCGTTCACGAAGCTGTTCATGATCGACATCGCCTTCGAGGAGATACCGGTGTCCGGGTGGACCTGCTTGAGCACTTTGTAAATATAGATGGCGTAGCTCTCCTTCCTCTTGTGCTTCTTCTTCTTCTTGTCAGTCTTCGAGATGTTCTTCTGCGCCTTTCCGGACTTCTTGGCGGCCTTGCCGCTAGTCTTCGGCGGCATTGTTGTTGTGTTGTGTTGGTCGTTCGGTCGAGCGGGAAGCGAATTGAGTACGCGCGCGCGAGCGGAATGGAAAATGGAGATTATTAAATAAAAAATTGAAAAACGCGATTCTGCTATTCGCTTCGAGTGGGCTCGCGCGATGCGCGCTCGACGCTCATTTCGGCCCGGCGACCAATGAGGTGCGAGAGCGCTATTCCCCCTTCGCGCTCGCGCGAGGCGTCGTAATGTATGTACCTACCTATGTATGTTTCTATCTATGGATGGACGGATGGATGTGTTGTGATAGTCTTACGACTAATACCATTTTTTTTTTTTTCCTTCGCAGATTCCAGTATGTATGCATGCGCAGTAAGTAAGATATAACGTAATAATTCGGGCCGGTTTAACGAGTAATTTTCATATTTTTATAAATTTTTTTCCTTTGCAATAACATATTTGCGTGTACGTATATTATAGTGTGCATACGGTAACGACAACCAATGTAATATTATTATAATATTTACCGCGTGGGCCCGGTACTTAAAAAGAATAGCCCCACTGAATCTCTCCCCGTGCAGTACCGTGTGGGCCCGGTACTTAAAAAGAATAGCCCCACTGCATCTCTCCCCGTGCATGTCGTAAACGGCGACGAAGGGATAAGGAGAAGATGCCGTGCTAAAGGGCGACGGGCTCGCCACCTCTCACCTTGGCATGCCTGCTTGATCGATTGAATCTTGTTCGAATACTTTGCGAAACACCGATTACTCTGCTTACCCCGATTGTCGGGATTCAGCGTGTGTGATATGTATGTATGTATGTATGTATGTATAATATGTACATATATTATATTATATTGTATTGTGTATGCATTTCTATCTATCTATATAATATCCTCTAACCTAATTGATAATTTCATAATTATTATAGCGCGTCCGAAAGAAATATTTTAAAAATTATTGCGGCCCTTAAAAGGGCCTTTTGGAGCGTCTACATAACTATGTAGGTGCGTCGAGGTCGAGGAGGCGCTTAGGCCTTCTTCTCAGTCTTCTTGGGCAGCAGCACCGCCTGTATGTTCGGCAGTACGCCTCCTTGGGCGATCGTCACCCCCGAGAGAAGCTTGTTCAGCTCCTCGTCGTTGCGAATGGCGAGCTGCAGGTGCCTCGGGATGATCCTGGTCTTCTTGTTGTCGCGAGCCGCGTTTCCGGCCAACTCGAGCACCTCGGCCGCGAGGTACTCCATGACGGCGGCGAGGTACACCGGCGCGCCGGCGCCGACTCGCTCGGCGTAGTTGCCCTTGCGGAGCAGCCGATGGATACGCCCGACGGGAAACTGAAGCCCGGCGCGATTCGAGCGCGACTTCGGCTTTCCCTTCACCTTGCCACCTTTGCCGCGACCCGACATGTCGATCGATAAATGAAACGCGGACGGATAGATAGAGAGAGACGAACGTGTGCGTGCGTGCGCGCCGTGCGACGTGCGGGAGCGGAATAATTTTTTTTCCGAAACTGGAATCTGGAATCTGCATCTGTAAAAAAGGTATTAGTCGTAAGACTATCACACCGCTACCGGTCTTTTTTGCGCGGTAGACCGCGCGAGGCCTGCCGTCACTTTGTCCGCCCTATATAAAATAGGGCAGTCGCCGTGGCCGGCCGGCTGGCGATTTAGTAGCGGCCACTTTGTCCGCCCTAAGTTAGGGCGGTCGCAGTGACCGACTGCTGGCTAGGGGTGAGCGGCATCGAAGCCGCTCTGCTGCTGGCACGTTCTGCAGTCTCTCGACTGCTGCAGCTGCCTGTGGTGTGGAGAAAAGCGAATGAGTCGCGAATGTAGGTCGAACCGCCTGCTTGCTCGACGCTTGCTGGAAGAAAAACATGTCCGCCAGTTCGATTATCACAGTGAAGAAGAACTGGCAAGAAACTTCACTGGGTTGCTTCCTGGACGCCGGCGGCTGCGCGGCGTGGAGGCTCTGGACCTGCGAAGTTAAAGGGATGTGTTAGTATCGACAGGGGGCGCCTGGTCGATGGATCCCGCAGTCGGTAGTCGCAAGCGCTAGCGATCAGCGGGTTGTCGTGTCGGTACGCCCCCTTGAAGAAGCCCGTGGACAGCTTCTGGAGATACTCCTCCAGCGGTGCTATCCCTAGGTCTCTGTGCAGGTTGGCGTTTCTATGGTACCAGGGCGCACCTGTGGCGATGCGCAAGAATTTGTGTTGCCTGACCCTCACCTTGTTGATGAGTCCTTTGGCCGCATGCGCCCACGCCGGTGAGGCGTAGGTCATGACAGGTCTGATGCAGGTTTTGTAAATTGTCAGCTTATTTCTAAGTGACAATTTACTTTTCCTGTTCAACATGGGGTACAGGCGGCCACAAATACTTGCGGCTCTAGCGGTCACGTTTTTGATGTGAGTCGCAAACGTGAGCCTTCTGTCCAGCGTGACGCCCAGGTACTTCACCTCGGCGACCCAGGGTATGGCACCGCCGAAGATCTGCACCTGTTTGGGAGGTAAAATCGGCTTATTAGTCCGGCTAAAGATGATGGCCTGACTCTTGTCGGGGTTGACCTCGACCCTCCACTTTCTGAACCAGTGTTCGAGAGCGGAGGCGGCCTGCTGCAGCAGCTTTACGATACGCTGGATCGGTCTGCATCTGTAATAGAGAGCGGTGTCGTCGGCGAACAGCGCCAGCTGGACCTGTGGATGGGAAGGCATGTCGTTGGCGAAGAGTACAAACAGGAGCGGTGATAACACCGACCCCTGCGGTACCCCTGCCGTTATCGGTCGTTTTCCGAAACCAGTACGCAATTTATATAAAAGGGGGCGTACGCTTCGGTGCCGGCGAGACGCCCGCGTCGCGCCCGTCGCCGTCGTGTGTCGAGCGAGTCGTACGTATCGCATCGAGCGAATTTGAAAACATTTTCGCGCCTCAACGAGAACGTACCTGCACCGACATATAGGTTAGTTACGACGAATAAAATAATTATTATAATGCAATATTCCTACTTACTTACCGACCACGAATAATCAGGAATCTAGTAGAGAGATATACATAAGATGATTACGATAGAGACAGACGTTTAGTTTAGTTTTCTTTTCTTTTCTTTTTTAAATCGAAATAAGAGAAAAAAATATAATATAAAAAAAAAAAAAAAAAAAAAAAACGAGCGAGCGTCTAAGAGAGAAATTTTTTCGAAATATATGATAGCCCTGAAAAGGGCTTTTTTGGTGTTCGTCGTCGCTGCGACGCGAGCGAGGGAGCGGAGACGATTTACTTCTTCGCGGCACCTTTCTTGGCGGCGGGCTTCGCCTTCGGCGCTGCGGCCTTCTTCGGCTTCGGCGCCTTCGGTTTCTTCGTCGGCGGCTTCGCTGTCTTCTTCGCTTTCGGCGCGGCCGGCTTCGCCTTGGAAGCCGCCGCGGTAGACTTCGCCTTCGCGGCCGGCTTGCGCTTGGCGGCGGCGACCTTCTTGTCCTTCGCCGCGGGCCGTCCCGCCTTCGAGGGCGAAGCGGACGCCTTCCTCTTCGAGGGCGAGGAGGCGGCGGCGGCGGCGGAGGAGGCGCCGCCGGCCGCCTTCCTCGGACGTCCGGCGGCCGACTTGGATGCGGCCGGTTTCTTCGCGCCGGCGGCCGCCTTCGCCTCGAGCTTGAACGAACCGGAAGCGCCCTTGCCCTTCGTCTGGATGAGCGCGCCGGATTCGACGGCGCTCTTCAGGTACTTCCTGATGAACGGGGCCAGCTTCTCGGCGTCGACCTTGTACTGGGCGGAGATGTACTTCTTGATCGCCTGCAGCGACGATCCGCTGCGCTCCTTGAGCTCCTTGATCGCGTTGTTGACCATCTCGGAGGTCTTCGGATGCGTCGGCTTCGGCTTCGGTTTCTTGCTCGCCGCGGCCGCGGGGGCCTTCGCCTTCTTCGCGGGCGTCGCCGGGGCGGGAGATTCGGAAGCGACCGCCGTGTCTGCCATTGCGATGATGATGATGATGACGTAGAGGAGCGAAGAAGGGTGAATGAATAATAAAAATAGTAGGTAATTGTATGTAAACAAGTAAGTAAGGTGTAAGATCGTATAGTTGCACTGAACGAACGCGCGGTGTCGCTGCGATCGCGCTCAAAGTCGACTGCCCCACTCCGGAGGTGACCGTAAAGGGAGCCGCGCGAGCTCCGATCGTTTTGTAGACGAAATCTCTATCACTTTTCACTAGCCTCGGTCCGGTTTTATTAACTTTTTCGAAAACGTCGCCGCCCGCTCGGCCCTGCGTCCGCTCGCGAGCACGGCTCGTGAGTTCACGCATAGCGGCCGCCCACGCGCTTCGCGATACTCGCCGCGCTCTCGCCGCGCGGAAGCTTTGATCGCGACCGAATCGGCTCGCGCGCGCCGGGCGTCGCGTTTAAATCGTTCTCTCAATTTCTCGGTCGCGTTCCGCGAGCGGGTGTTATTTTTAATTAAATCTACGGTCACCCGGCTGCCGGTCGAGCCGTCGCACGGGCCGATCGCGCGGCCGGACGCGACGCCGGATCGGCGCGAACGCGAACCACGTAAAACAGCGACCGCTCGGACGGATCGCTCTCGACGGGAGTCGGGCGGAAGGAGCCTCCTCCGGCCGGTGCGTGCTCGTCGAGCGTGTTCTTCGTACGGAAGCGTCGTACGGCCTCGCCGTTTCGCCGATCGCGATCGAAAATGAAAATAATCCATCGTCATCGTCATCGTCGTCGTCGTCGTCATCCATCACGCAGAGATCACCGTCGACCGGCACGGCGCGGCGCGGAACGGAACGCGCCACGCACAACGCTGCTGGCATGGCATGGCACCGCGGGGCGGCAGAAATAAGATTTCCGCGATTCCGTCGAATCAAAGAAGAGAAGGAATAATATGTAGAAAATAATGACCTGAATATAACTACCTATACATAATGTACTTATAATAGGAGCGCTATAAACTTAAAACGAATGGCCGGTGGCATATGGCAGTATCTATCTGCTCGTCTGTCTGTCTGTCTGTCTCTATGTACCTACTAGCTAGTTCTATCTAATCTGTGCAGGACGATTCGGTTCAATAGATATAATATAACGTAGATACCGCTCTGTGTTCTGTCTGTGCATCATATAATATACCTAAATATATATGTAGGTATGTGTGTATGTATGTATGTATGTATGTATGTATGTATGTATGTATGTATGTATGCAGCTAGCGAAAGAAATTCAAAGATGCATTGGCGGCCCTGAAAAGGGCCTTTGTTTCGCGTCTCGTCCGACCGACACGACGACGTTTCTAACCGCCGAAACCGTACAGGGTGCGACCCTGACGCTTCAGAGCGTAGACGACGTCCATGGCGGTGACAGTCTTCCTCTTGGCGTGCTCCGTGTACGTGACCGCGTCGCGTATCACGTTCTCCAGGAACACCTTAAGGACGCCGCGCGTCTCCTCGTAGATCAGGCCGGAGATACGCTTAACTCCGCCTCTGCGCGCGAGACGACGAATCGCCGGCTTCGTGATGCCCTGGATGTTATCGCGCAGCACCTTCCTGTGACGCTTGGCTCCTCCTTTCCCCAGACCCTTTCCTCCCTTACCGCGACCGGTCATCCTGACTTGATGATATGAGAATATGCGATGCGCGGAGCGTACCGAGACCGACCGACCGAACGACCGAACGGCGAAGCGAGCGAGTTGAAACTACACGCGAGCGGTGGAAAACAGCTCATATTTATAGGCTCGCGCGATCGCAGCGCCACCCGGCGGTAGTACCTACCAGGGTAGCAGAAGCAAACAAGAGAAACGAATAATATATTATGTACATTCGTAATTAAAAATCAGGCTTGTTTGTTTGTTTGTTTGGTATTTCACGGTATATTCGTAGGTATGAGGTTTATGTATTGGTGGTTTAAAAAAAAATAAAAAAAAAAATAACCAGGGTTAATTTACCTAATTAACCTAACCTAATGTTGAGGCGGCGCATGTCGTTTTTGTTAACTTTCGTTTTACCGCGAATAGCCTCGGTATGACCTATATTTTCTGCCCCGCGCTTCGGGGCTCGGTAGGTAGGAAGAAAATACCGAAGCAATGAGCGAAAGTGGTTCGGTATTTGCTAAAGTCCATTTCATTGTAGCATGTAAGGGCGCCTCTGCGACCTCTGCGACGATAATATCATATTATTTTAGTAAATAGTTTGTAATAGTTACGGTAGTTTTTTTTTTTTTTTTTTTTTTTTAATAATTAGTGCAAAACGCGACAGTAAATAATGCACATCGCGCTTTAGAAAGAGACAACGCTCTGCAAGCGGATTGTCTTTCTCTTTCTAAAACGCGTTCTAAATTACAGATGTGCCGGAGTAGTACCAGGGTAGCAGAATACATTTTCCTTTTTCGCCGCTCCGCCGCCGCCGTCGCCGCCGTCGCCGTCACACTCGCTCTGCAAAATTGTTCATTAATAGGTATTAAGTACTGCCTGTCTGCTTCTCGGTGTTTTTTTTTTTTTTTTTTCGTTTACCTATCACACGTGCTATCGCGTCAAGTAAGTGACTAGCCCAACCTAACCTAATCTAACCTAACCTAACCTAACCTAACCCAACCTAACCTAACCTAACCTAACCTAACCTAACCTAACCTAACCCGACCCGACCCGACCCGACCCGACCCAACCAAACCTAACCTAACCTAACCTAACCTAACCTAACCTAACCTAACCTAAACTAAACTAAACTAAACTAAACTAAACTAAACTAAACTAAACTAAACTAACCTAACCTAACCTAACGTAAACTTAACCTAACAAGGAGCCAATAATTAAATCTAACCTTTAATTTTGTCTGTTTGCCAACAGCAGAGCGGCTCTCCCCGGCGAGACCTCACCCGTCGTCGTCGTCGGGGACATCGACTGGAGGGAGATACACAACGGCGGCGGCGGCGGAGGGGGCTCCGCGCGCGGTGACATGTAAGTTTTGTTTTAAGTTTAGCTTCACCTACCTACCTATACCTACATGCGGCGATCCCGCATCATTGTGGACGTGTGCGTTGTGCGAAAAGAAATGTTGTAATTAAGAAATGGTGGCCCTGAAAAGGGCCTTTGAAGCGATGCACTTTAGGCTCGCTCTCCGCGAATGCGACGCGCCAGCTGAATGTCCTTAGGCATGATGGTGACGCGCTTCGCGTGGATGGCGCACAGGTTCGTGTCCTCGAAGAGGCCAACGAGGTACGCTTCGCTCGCTTCCTGCAGCGCCATTACAGCGGAGCTCTGGAAGCGAAGGTCGGTCTTGAAGTCCTGAGCGATCTCGCGCACGAGACGCTGGAACGGCAGCTTGCGGATGAGCAGCTCGGTACTCTTCTGATAGCGACGGATCTCTCGGAGAGCGACCGTGCCGGGCCTGTAGCGATGCGGTTTCTTTACGCCTCCCGTGGCGGGCGCGCTCTTGCGTGCCGCCTTGGTTGCGAGCTGCTTGCGGGGCGCCTTCCCTCCGGTCGACTTGCGGGCGGTCTGCTTCGTGCGAGCCATGATCGGTGCGTACGTACGTGTCGATTCGACGAGCGAGTTTGCGAGAATGAGCGCTCGATTACGGAACGACCTCTATTTATAGACTCGAAGCACGCCGCATGCAGAGGGCGCTTCTGTCGCGGCGTTATGTTTTTTTTTTTTTTTTTTATTTTTTTTTTTGTTTGTTTGTTTATTTTAAAATATTTATTACGACAACGATTCCTTTTCTTTTTACCCGACTGTATGTATCTTTATGTATGTATGTATGTATGTATGTATGTATGTATGTATGTATGTATGTATGTATGTATGTATGTATGTATGTATGTATGTATGTACCTATGTATGTTTAATTAATTAATTAGGTACGCATTGTAAATAGAATAAATAAGAGCGCTCGTTCATCCGCATGTAAATAATTAACGTATAGTTCCGAGACACGTAAGTAAATATAGCTCTCGTCTTGATTTAAACAAAATAAGATTGAGTATCGGCTTCTCATAATAATTATGTTATATTATGTAGGTAAGTACGTGTGTGTAGGTTGTTTTTTTTTTTTTTTAAATTTTTTTTAGCTTAAAAAAGAAATTTAGGAAAAATATTGTGGCCCTGAAAAGGGCCTTTGTACGGTTGCGGCGCGCGAGCTGCCCAAGAATCTATGATAGAGATTACTTGCTGCTCGTGTACTTGGTGACCGCCTTCGTGCCCTCGCTGACGGCGTGCTTGGCGAGCTCGCCGGGCAGCAGGAGCCTCACGGACGTCTGGACCTCCCTCGAAGTGATCGTCGAACGCTTGTTGTAGTGCGCGAGACGCGAAGCCTCGGCGGCGATGCGCTCGAAGATGTCGTTCACGAAGCTGTTCATGATCGACATCGCCTTCGAGGAGATACCGGTGTCCGGGTGGACCTGCTTGAGCACTTTGTAAATATAGATGGCGTAGCTCTCCTTCCTCTTGTGCTTCTTCTTCTTCTTGTCAGTCTTCGAGATGTTCTTCTGCGCCTTTCCGGACTTCTTGGCGGCCTTGCCGCTAGTCTTCGGCGGCATTGTTGTTGTGTTGTGTTGGTCGTTCGGTCGAGCGGGAAGCGAATTGAGTACGCGCGCGCGAGCGGAATGGAAAATGGAGATTATTAAATAAAAAATTGAAAAACGCGATTCTGCTATTCGCTTCGAGTGGGCTCGCGCGATGCGCGCTCGACGCTCATTTCGGCCCGGCGACCAATGAGGTGCGAGAGCGCTATTCCCCCTTCGCGCTCGCGCGAGGCGTCGTAATGTATGTACCTACCTATGTATGTTTCTATCTATGGATGGACGGATGGATGTGTTGTGATAGTCTTACGACTAATACCATTTTTTTTTTTTTCCTTCGCAGATTCCAGTATGTATGCATGCGCAGTAAGTAAGATATAACGTAATAATTCGGGCCGGTTTAACGAGTAATTTTCATATTTTTATAAATTTTTTTCCTTTGCAATAACATATTTGCGTGTACGTATATTATAGTGTGCATACGGTAACGACAACCAATGTAATATTATTATAATATTTACCGCGTGGGCCCGGTACTTAAAAAGAATAGCCCCACTGAATCTCTCCCCGTGCAGTACCGTGTGGGCCCGGTACTTAAAAAGAATAGCCCCACTGCATCTCTCCCCGTGCATGTCGTAAACGGCGACGAAGGGATAAGGAGAAGATGCCGTGCTAAAGGGCGACGGGCTCGCCACCTCTCACCTTGGCATGCCTGCTTGATCGATTGAATCTTGTTCGAATACTTTGCGAAACACCGATTACTCTGCTTACCCCGATTGTCGGGATTCAGCGTGTGTGATATGTATGTATGTATGTATGTATGTATAATATGTACATATATTATATTATATTGTATTGTGTATGCATTTCTATCTATCTATATAATATCCTCTAACCTAATTGATAATTTCATAATTATTATAGCGCGTCCGAAAGAAATATTTTAAAAATTATTGCGGCCCTTAAAAGGGCCTTTTGGAGCGTCTACATAACTATGTAGGTGCGTCGAGGTCGAGGAGGCGCTTAGGCCTTCTTCTCAGTCTTCTTGGGCAGCAGCACCGCCTGTATGTTCGGCAGTACGCCTCCTTGGGCGATCGTCACCCCCGAGAGAAGCTTGTTCAGCTCCTCGTCGTTGCGAATGGCGAGCTGCAGGTGCCTCGGGATGATCCTGGTCTTCTTGTTGTCGCGAGCCGCGTTTCCGGCCAACTCGAGCACCTCGGCCGCGAGGTACTCCATGACGGCGGCGAGGTACACCGGCGCGCCGGCGCCGACTCGCTCGGCGTAGTTGCCCTTGCGGAGCAGCCGATGGATACGCCCGACGGGAAACTGAAGCCCGGCGCGATTCGAGCGCGACTTCGGCTTTCCCTTCACCTTGCCACCTTTGCCGCGACCCGACATGTCGATCGATAAATGAAACGCGGACGGATAGATAGAGAGAGACGAACGTGTGCGTGCGTGCGCGCCGTGCGACGTGCGGGAGCGGAATAATTTTTTTTCCGAAACCAGTACGCAATTTATATAAAAGGGGGCGTACGCTTCGGTGCCGGCGAGACGCCCGCGTCGCGCCCGTCGCCGTCGTGTGTCGAGCGAGTCGTACGTATCGCATCGAGCGAATTTGAAAACATTTTCGCGCCTCAACGAGAACGTACCTGCACCGACATATAGGTTAGTTACGACGAATAAAATAATTATTATAATGCAATATTCCTACTTACTTACCGACCACGAATAATCAGGAATCTAGTAGAGAGATATACATAAGATGATTACGATAGAGACAGACGTTTAGTTTAGTTTTCTTTTCTTTTCTTTTTTAAATCGAAATAAGAGAAAAAAATATAATATAAAAAAAAACGAGCGAGCGTCTAAGAGAGAAATTTTTTCGAAATATATGATAGCCCTGAAAAGGGCTTTTTTGGTGTTCGTCGTCGCTGCGACGCGAGCGAGGGAGCGGAGACGATTTACTTCTTCGCGGCACCTTTCTTGGCGGCGGGCTTCGCCTTCGGCGCTGCGGCCTTCTTCGGCTTCGGCGCCTTCGGTTTCTTCGTCGGCGGCTTCGCTGTCTTCTTCGCTTTCGGCGCGGCCGGCTTCGCCTTGGAAGCCGCCGCGGTAGACTTCGCCTTCGCGGCCGGCTTGCGCTTGGCGGCGGCGACCTTCTTGTCCTTCGCCGCGGGCCGTCCCGCCTTCGAGGGCGAAGCGGACGCCTTCCTCTTCGAGGGCGAGGAGGCGGCGGCGGCGGCGGAGGAGGCGCCGCCGGCCGCCTTCCTCGGACGTCCGGCGGCCGACTTGGATGCGGCCGGTTTCTTCGCGCCGGCGGCCGCCTTCGCCTCGAGCTTGAACGAACCGGAAGCGCCCTTGCCCTTCGTCTGGATGAGCGCGCCGGATTCGACGGCGCTCTTCAGGTACTTCCTGATGAACGGGGCCAGCTTCTCGGCGTCGACCTTGTACTGGGCGGAGATGTACTTCTTGATCGCCTGCAGCGACGATCCGCTGCGCTCCTTGAGCTCCTTGATCGCGTTGTTGACCATCTCGGAGGTCTTCGGATGCGTCGGCTTCGGCTTCGGTTTCTTGCTCGCCGCGGCCGCGGGGGCCTTCGCCTTCTTCGCGGGCGTCGCCGGGGCGGGAGATTCGGAAGCGACCGCCGTGTCTGCCATTGCGATGATGATGATGATGACGTAGAGGAGCGAAGAAGGGTGAATGAATAATAAAAATAGTAGGTAATTGTATGTAAACAAGTAAGTAAGGTGTAAGATCGTATAGTTGCACTGAACGAACGCGCGGTGTCGCTGCGATCGCGCTCAAAGTCGACTGCCCCACTCCGACGGTGACCGTAAAGGGAGCCGCGCGAGCTCCGATCGTTTTGTAGACGAAATCTCTATCACTTTTCACTAGCCTCGGTCCGGTTTTATTAACTTTTTCGAAAACGTCGCCGCCCGCTCGGCCCTGCGTCCGCTCGCGAGCACGGCTCGTGAGTTCACGCATAGCGGCCGCCCACGCGCTTCGCGATACTCGCCGCGCTCTCGCCGCGCGGAAGCTTTGATCGCGACCGAATCGGCTCGCGCGCGCCGGGCGTCGCGTTTAAATCGTTCTCTCAATTTCTCGGTCGCGTTCCGCGAGCGGGTGTTATTTTTAATTAAATCTACGGTCACCCGGCTGCCGGTCGAGCCGTCGCACGGGCCGATCGCGCGGCCGGACGCGACGCCGGATCGGCGCGAACGCGAACCACGTAAAACAGCGACCGCTCGGACGGATCGCTCTCGACGGGAGTCGGGCGGAAGGAGCCTCCTCCGGCCGGTGCGTGCTCGTCGAGCGTGTTCTTCGTACGGAAGCGTCGTACGGCCTCGCCGTTTCGCCGATCGCGATCGAAAATGAAAATAATCCATCGTCATCGTCATCGTCGTCGTCGTCGTCATCCATCACGCAGAGATCACCGTCGACCGGCACGGCGCGGCGCGGAACGGAACGCGCCACGCACAACGCTGCTGGCATGGCATGGCACCGCGGGGCGGCAGAAATAAGATTTCCGCGATTCCGTCGAATCAAAGAAGAGAAGGAATAATATGTAGAAAATAATGACCTGAATATAACTACCTATACATAATGTACTTATAATAGGAGCGCTATAAACTTAAAACGAATGGCCGGTGGCATATGGCAGTATCTATCTGCTCGTCTGTCTGTCTGTCTGTCTCTATGTACCTACTAGCTAGTTCTATCTAATCTGTGCAGGACGATTCGGTTCAATAGATATAATATAACGTAGATACCGCTCTGTGTTCTGTCTGTGCATCATATAATATACCTAAATATATATGTAGGTATGTGTGTATGTATGTATGTATGTGTTCGAGATCGACGCTCAGGGAGCGGTGGACTGTAGTGTTTCTTGCAATCTGGATCGGCGAAGACACCCAAGTTACTCGGTCAGCGACTCGCGGAGAGGGAATAACGACGCGAAATAAAACACCCGTGCTCTATCAACTATAACGGGACGGCCCGCCACCGGGGCAACTCGGACTTGAACGACAGGGGGCTCAGTGAGCACAACGCGACGCGGAGAGAGAGGGACGGCGGTAGCGCAGTCGAGCTCGCTCTTGATGTCAACCGCTTCGGCGGGAAAGCTCTGGTGCTCGCTGCGCTTGTTGCTTGAGGTCCGCTCTCTCCCGCTGCTGGTAGTGTACTGGCTGGCCGGCGGCTTCGCGCCCGCTTTTATAATCCCCGCTCGGCGAAAAATGAACTATTGCGCCGTTGCAACAGAATGTTGCACCAGCTGCGGCGGGGCGGCGGACCGCCGTACCCGCACCCGCGGCTCGGCTAAAACTGTCGTTCTCCCCCAGTGTTGCTCCGGAAAAAGGCCGTTATAATATTTATTCAAATAACTTATGTCTAACCTATTCCATATGTTCTAATAGCTAATTAAACCTAACGGGCTAGGTCTTACGAGCTAACTTATTCTACGGTGTTGTAAAAAATATATTTCTTAATGACTAACTTATATCTAACTTATATTATCTTAATTATACCTAGCCCGCGCCTATGCTACACTATGCTAACTTATAAAACCTACTTCTATTGCTACGCCGGCCGCTGCCTCACTACGCTAATTTCTATACTAATTTTCCCTAGCTAAGATGTGCCGACTGCGGAGCCATCGTCGTCCGCCACATTCTCCCGCCGTCGCAGCTCTGCTCGATCCGCTTCGGTGGGAAGGACGACGATCTTCTTGACTGGTCTCCTGAAGAGGCGCCCCGCAGTCAGCACGTCGACGACGCGCGTCACTCCGTCCGGTCCAGGGCTGGTGGCAGCGACTCCTCCCCGCCATGTGTTGCGCGGGAGGTTGGGGTCGGTGATGATGACGGCGTCCCCAACCTCCAACACCCGGCCGCGGCCCCGCGGCTCCCGCCGGTGATGTGGCCAGGGCAGGTGCGCTCGCACCTACCGGTACCCGGAACAATCTGCTAGCCTGCGAACCGGGGGCGTTCTCGCCGTGGCGCACGCTCGTATGCTGCGCGGCGGCGACGGCGTGCGGCCATGCAGCGGCGGCGGGGGCGTGCGGCCACGCAGCGCCTGCGGTGGCGTGCTGCCAAGCAGCGATGTCGGCGGCGTGCGAAGGCGCCGCGCGCGTGTCCGCAGCGGCCTGTGGTGGTGCGGCGTGTAGCCCCGCGATAGCGGCGGGCGGCAGCACGGCGTTCGTGTCCGCGGCGGCTGCGGCTTGCTGCGTCGTGGCGGCGGTGGCTTGCTGCGTCGTGGCGGCGGTGGCGTGCTGCGTCGTGGCAGCGGTGACTTGCTGCGTCAGCGATGGCGGCGGCGTGCGGCGACGCCGCGGCGGCGGCGGCGGCGTGCGGCGATGCCGCGGCGGCGGCGGCGGCGTGCAGCGACGCAGCGGCGGCGGCGTCGTGCGGCGGCGCAGCGGCGGAGGCGGCGTGCGGTGACGCAGCGGTGGCTGCGGCGTGCGGTCGTGCAGCGCCGGCGGCTCCCGCCGGTGTCGTTCCTCGACCTCCGGGCCAGCACTCCACGCGAGTCCGCAACTCTCCATCGGCGTTGTCGCCGAGCTCCTCCCGCCGTGCAGGACCCAGCCCAGCTGGGTGCGGGAGGCAACCGGCTCATCGCGGCGGCCGCTCCGGATCTCCCTTGAGATGATGAGCGGCCAGTTGTCCTGCCCGATGAGCAGGGTCGGCGACGCGTGCTCGTACGCCAGCACCGGTTGGAGATCGGCCAGGTGACTGCACCCTTGCAGCATGGAGCGCGTGACGGTCTGCCCAGGGAACCGCAGCCGGTCCACAGTTCTCGCGCCGACGAGCTCGTGCGCCTCCGTGTCGTGGCGGCCACGTACCATCAGGTCGACGCGCTTGGATTCGGCGGCGTTGATCTGGTTGCCGCCGATACCCAGCACCCGCAGAGGTTCTGGTCGGCCTTTCGCTCCCAGCAGTTCAGCGACGGTGCTGTCGATGAGCGTTACCGAAGAGCCCTCGTCCAGCAGTGCGAACGTCTCGATGTTGGTGGCTGGTCCGGACAAGGTCACTGGTACTATCTTCAGCAGCACTCTGTCGGCGTTTCTCGCTGCCGCTGTCACCTCTGAGACAGGTGTAGCGGTGTCCTCGTACCGCCTTGGGTCATGCAGTAGGGCATGATGGGCCCTGGTGCAGTCGGCCACGCCGCACGTCCGCGCCTTGCATTTGTTGCGCCGGTGCCTGCTCTTCAAGCAGCGGAAACACATTCTCTCCTTTTTTACCATCTTCCACCGGTCGTCCATGTCGGCTGACTTGAACCGGTGGCAGTCTGGGAGCTGGTGTTCAGCCGAGCAGGCGGGGCAGTTCTCCGTCTTCGCTTGTGGCTCGTCGTCGCTGCTGGCGACGTAGGCCTTCTCAGTGTTGCGTCCAGTGCGGCGCTGCTCTGTTATGTTCCTTCTGTCGCCGCTCGGCTCGGGTGCCGCATCCGCGGCGCACCTGTCTGCCTCTTCTTCCATGAAGTCAGAAAGAACTTGCAGGACCGGGCGGTGGTCAGTCGACCTCGGCGGGTGGCGATACCAGTTGTTCTTCATTGTCGGCGTGAACTTGTCGGTGATCGCCTGCAGTATCTCCACGTTGTGAAGCAGATGTCCGTGCCCGAGGCCCACTATCGCCTGAACGCTGTTTGCAAGTTTGCTCGCGAAGGTGCAGATGTCCCGGGCGTTGTCGGGCAGCTTCGGCAGGGAGCGGAGCTTCGTCAGCTCCAGCTTGATGATGGCGTCCGGTTTGCCAAACCTCCTCTCCAGTGCGGTTATTAATTCTTCTGCGCCGGCCGCGGCGGCAAGTCGGCTCGAGACTGCCGCTTCTGCTGGTCCCCGCAGGCTGTGCCCGATCCGCGCCGAGTTCTCGAAGTCGGAGAAGTACCGCTCGGAGTTCCGGTAGGCGGCGCGGTAGCGCAGCCATCTCTCCGGCGATCCGTCGAACGGCGGCAGATCGTACAGGAACTTGGGCAGTTTGGTCCGTGCGACGTACATCGGCTCGGCCGTCGCCCCGGCGTTCCCATGCGGCGGCGCGGAGGCGGAGGCGTGCGGCCACGCCGCGCCGGCAGGTTGCAGCGGCGCGGAGGCGGCGTCGTGCGGCCACGCCGCGCCGGCAGGTTGCAGCGGCGCGGTGGCGGAAGCGTGCGGACCCGGCGCGCCGGCAGGTTGCAGCGGCGCGGAGGTGGAGTGGTGCGGCCACGCCGCGCCGGCAGGTTGCAGCGGCGCGGTGACGGCGGCGTTTGGCCACACTGCACCGGCAGGTTGCAGCGGCGCAGTGGATGCGTGCGGCCCGGCCGCGCCGGCAGGTTGCAGCGGCGCGGAGGCGGAGTGGTGCGGCCACGCCGCGCCGGCAGGTTGCAGCAGCGCGGTGATGGCGGCGTTTGGCCACACTGCACCGGCAGGTTGCAGCGGCGCAGTGGTGGACTGTTCATGATCGACATCGCCTTCGAGGAGATACCGGTGTCCGGGTGGACCTGCTTGAGCACTTTGTAAATATAGATGGCGTAGCTCTCCTTCCTCTTGTGCTTCTTCTTCTTCTTGTCAGTCTTCGAGATGTTCTTCTGCGCCTTTCCGGACTTCTTGGCGGCCTTGCCGCTAGTCTTCGGCGGCATTGTTGTTGTGTTGTGTTGGTCGTTCGGTCGAGCGGGAAGCGAATTGAGTACGCGCGCGCGAGCGGAATGGAAAATGGAGATTATTAAATAAAAAATTGAAAAACGCGATTCTGCTATTCGCTTCGAGTGGGCTCGCGCGATGCGCGCTCGACGCTCATTTCGGCCCGGCGACCAATGAGGTGCGAGAGCGCTATTCCCCCTTCGCGCTCGCGCGAGGCGTCGTAATGTATGTACCTACCTATGTATGTTTCTATCTATGGATGGACGGATGGATGTGTTGTGATAGTCTTACGACTAATACCATTTTTTTTTTTTCCTTCGCAGATTCCAGTATGTATGCATGCGCAGTAAGTAAGATATAACGTAATAATTCGGGCCGGTTTAACGAGTAATTTTCATATTTTTATAAATTTTTTTCCTTTGCAATAACATATTTGCGTGTACGTATATTATAGTGTGCATACGGTAACGACAACCAATGTAATATTATTATAATATTTACCGCGTGGGCCCGGTACTTAAAAAGAATAGCCCCACTGAATCTCTCCCCGTGCAGTACCGTGTGGGCCCGGTACTTAAAAAGAATAGCCCCACTGCATCTCTCCCCGTGCATGTCGTAAACGGCGACGAAGGGATAAGGAGAAGATGCCGTGCTAAAGGGCGACGGGCTCGCCACCTCTCACCTTGGCATGCCTGCTTGATCGATTGAATCTTGTTCGAATACTTTGCGAAACACCGATTACTCTGCTTACCCCGATTGTCGGGATTCAGCGTGTGTGATATGTATGTATGTATGTATGTATGTATAATATGTACATATATTATATTATATTGTATTGTGTATGCATTTCTATCTATCTATATAATATCCTCTAACCTAATTGATAATTTCATAATTATTATAGCGCGTCCGAAAGAAATATTTTAAAAATTATTGCGGCCCTTAAAAGGGCCTTTTGGAGCGTCTACATAACTATGTAGGTGCGTCGAGGTCGAGGAGGCGCTTAGGCCTTCTTCTCAGTCTTCTTGGGCAGCAGCACCGCCTGTATGTTCGGCAGTACGCCTCCTTGGGCGATCGTCACCCCCGAGAGAAGCTTGTTCAGCTCCTCGTCGTTGCGAATGGCGAGTTGCAGGTGCCTCGGGATGATCCTGGTCTTCTTGTTGTCGCGAGCCGCGTTTCCGGCCAACTCGAGCACCTCGGCCGCGAGGTACTCCATGACGGCGGCGAGGTACACCGGCGCGCCGGCGCCGACTCGCTCGGCGTAGTTGCCCTTGCGGAGCAGCCGATGGATACGCCCGACGGGAAACTGAAGCCCGGCGCGATTCGAGCGCGACTTCGGCTTTCCCTTCACCTTGCCACCTTTGCCGCGACCCGACATGTCGATCGATAAATGAAACGCGGACGGATAGATAGAGAGAGACGAACGTGTGCGTGCGTGCGCGCCGTGCGACGTGCGGGAGCGGAATAATTTTTTTTCCGAAACCAGTACGCAATTTATATAAAAGGGGGCGTACGCTTCGGTGCCGGCGAGACGCCCGCGTCGCGCCCGTCGCCGTCGTGTGTCGAGCGAGTCGTACGTATCGCATCGAGCGAATTTGAAAACATTTTCGCGCCTCAACGAGAACGTACCTGCACCGACATATAGGTTAGTTACGACGAATAAAATAATTATTATAATGCAATATTCCTACTTACTTACCGACCACGAATAATCAGGAATCTAGTAGAGAGATATACATAAGATGATTACGATAGAGACAGACGTTTAGTTTAGTTTTCTTTTCTTTTCTTTTTTAAATCGAAATAAGAGAAAAAAATATAATATAAAAAAAAACGAGCGAGCGTCTAAGAGAGAAATTTTTTCGAAATATATGATAGCCCTGAAAAGGGCTTTTTTGGTGTTCGTCGTCGCTGCGACGCGAGCGAGGGAGCGGAGACGATTTACTTCTTCGCGGCACCTTTCTTGGCGGCGGGCTTCGCCTTCGGCGCTGCGGCCTTCTTCGGCTTCGGCGCCTTCGGTTTCTTCGTCGGCGGCTTCGCTGTCTTCTTCGCTTTCGGCGCGGCCGGCTTCGCCTTGGAAGCCGCCGCGGTAGACTTCGCCTTCGCGGCCGGCTTGCGCTTGGCGGCGGCGACCTTCTTGTCCTTCGCCGCGGGCCGTCCCGCCTTCGAGGGCGAAGCGGACGCCTTCCTCTTCGAGGGCGAGGAGGCGGCGGCGGCGGCGGAGGAGGCGCCGCCGGCCGCCTTCCTCGGACGTCCGGCGGCCGACTTGGATGCGGCCGGTTTCTTCGCGCCGGCGGCCGCCTTCGCCTCGAGCTTGAACGAACCGGAAGCGCCCTTGCCCTTCGTCTGGATGAGCGCGCCGGATTCGACGGCGCTCTTCAGGTACTTCCTGATGAACGGGGCCAGCTTCTCGGCGTCGACCTTGTACTGGGCGGAGATGTACTTCTTGATCGCCTGCAGCGACGATCCGCTGCGCTCCTTGAGCTCCTTGATCGCGTTGTTGACCATCTCGGAGGTCTTCGGATGCGTCGGCTTCGGCTTCGGTTTCTTGCTCGCCGCGGCCGCGGGGGCCTTCGCCTTCTTCGCGGGCGTCGCCGGGGCGGGAGATTCGGAAGCGACCGCCGTGTCTGCCATTGCGATGATGATGATGATGACGTAGAGGAGCGAAGAAGGGTGAATGAATAATAAAAATAGTAGGTAATTGTATGTAAACAAGTAAGTAAGGTGTAAGATCGTATAGTTGCACTGAACGAACGCGCGGTGTCGCTGCGATCGCGCTCAAAGTCGACTGCCCCACTCCGACGGTGACCGTAAAGGGAGCCGCGCGAGCTCCGATCGTTTTGTAGACGAAATCTCTATCACTTTTCACTAGCCTCGGTCCGGTTTTATTAACTTTTTCGAAAACGTCGCCGCCCGCTCGGCCCTGCGTCCGCTCGCGAGCACGGCTCGTGAGTTCACGCATAGCGGCCGCCCACGCGCTTCGCGATACTCGCCGCGCTCTCGCCGCGCGGAAGCTTTGATCGCGACCGAATCGGCTCGCGCGCGCCGGGCGTCGCGTTTAAATCGTTCTCTCAATTTCTCGGTCGCGTTCCGCGAGCGGGTGTTATTTTTAATTAAATCTACGGTCACCCGGCTGCCGGTCGAGCCGTCGCACGGGCCGATCGCGCGGCCGGACGCGACGCCGGATCGGCGCGAACGCGAACCACGTAAAACAGCGACCGCTCGGACGGATCGCTCTCGACGGGAGTCGGGCGGAAGGAGCCTCCTCCGGCCGGTGCGTGCTCGTCGAGCGTGTTCTTCGTACGGAAGCGTCGTACGGCCTCGCCGTTTCGCCGATCGCGATCGAAAATGAAAATAATCCATCGTCATCGTCATCGTCGTCGTCGTCGTCATCCATCACGCAGAGATCACCGTCGACCGGCACGGCGCGGCGCGGAACGGAACGCGCCACGCACAACGCTGCTGGCATGGCATGGCACCGCGGGGCGGCAGAAATAAGATTTCCGCGATTCCGTCGAATCAAAGAAGAGAAGGAATAATATGTAGAAAATAATGACCTGAATATAACTACCTATACATAATGTACTTATAATAGGAGCGCTATAAACTTAAAACGAATGGCCGGTGGCATATGGCAGTATCTATCTGCTCGTCTGTCTGTCTGTCTGTCTCTATGTACCTACTAGCTAGTTCTATCTAATCTGTGCAGGACGATTCGGTTCAATAGATATAATATAACGTAGATACCGCTCTGTGTTCTGTCTGTGCATCATATAATATACCTAAATATATATGTAGGTATGTGTGTATGTAGGTCAATGTAGGTCAATAGTCATTCGGTATTCCTTTGGCGGCATGGTGGGCTTCTCTCGCCATAGAAAACGCAAGGCGTCGCGGTCTTCGCTCCGTATGCGTATTTGTAAAAACATCTCGCGGATGTCGGCGGAGACTGCGACGGGGTGTTGCCGGAACTTCATGAGGACGGCCGGAAGTGACTGAAGCAGGTCTGGCCCGGGGAGCAGCAGGTCATTCAGGGCCACTCCCTGGGTCTTCGCGGCGGCGTCCAGCACGATTCTTATTTTTGGTTTCGCCGGGTTCACTACGGCGAAGTGTGGCAAGTACCAAGTGCGCCCGGGCGTGGGCGCACCCGTCGCAGCCTCGGCGTACCCGCTGGCTATGAGGTGGGCCATCTGCTGGTGGTACTGGCCTCGGAGCTCGTGATCACGCTCCAGCTTCCTTTCCAGATTAGTCAGCCGCTTGTACGTCGCCTGCTTGTTGTCTGGAATTGTGAAGACGTCCCGACGCCAGATGAGTCCCGTCTCATATCGCCCATCTGGCTGCCGACGCGTGGTGGCGTCCAGCACCCGGAGCGCTCGCTCCTCGGGGTCGTTCTTCTGCCTTCTTGGCTCCACTCCCAGTGACTCCAGCGTGAAGTGATGCCTCGCCAACTCCTCGAAGCAGCCGTCAGTTGCATGGGCGCAGCTTTCCAGCGGCACCGTCGCTGAACTCCTCCCGCCGTGCAGAACCCAGCCCAGCTGGGTGCGGGAGGCAACCGGCTCATCGCGGCGGCCGCTCCGGATCTCCCTCGAGACGATGAGCGGCCAGTTATCCTGACCGATGAGCAGGGTCGGCGACGCATGCTGGTAAGCCAGCACTGACTGCAGGTCGGTGAGGTGGCCGCACCCTTGCAGCAGGGAGCGCGTGACCGACTGCCCGGGGAACCGCAGCCGGTCCACCGTCCTCGCGCCGACGAGCTCGTGCACCTCGGAGTCGTGCTTGCCGCGGATCTTGAGGCTCACGCGGCGAGACCCAGTGGCGTCGACTTGGGCTCCGCCAATCCCCAGCACTCGCAGGGGGTCCGGGCGTCCCTTCGCGCCCAGCAGCTCTGCAACGGTGGCGTCTATCATCGTCACCGTGGAGCCCTCGTCGAGCAGCGCGAAGGTTTCCAAGGTAGTGGTCGGCCCCGTCAGTGCCACCGGGACGATCTTGAGGAGCACTCGATCGGCGCGGGTCGCTGCCGCTGCTACCTCTGTGGCAGTGGTAGCGGTCTCCTCTCTGGCCGGGTTGTGCAGCAGGAGGTGGTGCTCACGCTTGCACTCGCCCACGCCGCACTTCGTCGCCTTGCACTTGGTGCGTCGGTGCCGGCTCTTCAGGCACCGGAAGCAGATCCTCTCCTTCTTGACCAGTTTCCATCTGTCGTCAATGTCTGCAGTCTTGAAGCGGTGGCATTGCGGCAGCTGGTGCTCGGCTGAGCAGGCTGGGCACTTCTTCTCATTTTTTGCTTCCGACTTGTCCACGGCCTCGGCAGCGTAAGCAGTTTCGGTGCCGCGCGCCCCTTTGTTGCCGCGGCGTTGCTCGTGCGCGTCCTTCTTGCTACCGCTTGGCTCGAGCGTCGCGTCCGCGGCGCAATTGTCCGCCTCATCTTCCAGGAAGTCGGACAGCACCACCAGGGCCGGGCGGGTGTCCGTCTTTCGCTGAGGGTGGCGGAGCCAATTGTTTCGCATGATTGCGGAGAACTTGTCGGTGACGGCCTGGACGAGCTCCACGCTGTGCAGCAAGTGGGCGTGATCGAGCCCCACGATCGTTTGAACGATGTTCGCAAGCTGGCTCGAGAAGGTACAGACGTCTCGAGAGCTGTCGGGCAGTTTGGGCAGGGCCCGCAGCTTGGCCAGCTCACGTTTGATCAGAGCTTCCGGCTGGCCGAACCTTCTTTCCAGCGCCGTCATCAGTTCCTCCGCGCTGGCCGCGGCGGCGAGTCGACTCGAGACCGCCGACTCCGCTGGGCCGCGCAGACTGTGCCCGATCCGCGCCGCGTTCTCGTAACTCGAAAAGTATCGTTCCGTATTACGGAACGCGGCACGGTACCGCAGCCACTTCTCCGGAGATCCGTCGAACTGCGGCAGGTCGTACATAAACTTTGGCAGCTTCGTTCGCATGATGTACGGGTCCCCGGGTGCGGCTCCTGCGTCCCCATGCGGCGGAGCGGCGGTGGTGGCGGCGGTGGCGGCTTGCGTCCCTGCGGCGGAGGCGGCCGGCGGCGCGGCATGCGGCCGCGTATCGGTGGCGGTCGGTGGCGCGGCGTGCGGCTCCGCGGTAGCAGCGGAGGCCGCAGCCTGTGGCGCGGTGTGAGGCCACGCGGCGGCGGCGGGCGGCGGCGCGGCGTGCGGTCCCGCGGTATCGGCGGAGGCGGCAGCCTGTGGCGCGGCCTGATGCCACGCAGCGGCGGCGGGCGGTGGCGCGGCATGCGGCCCCGCTGTATCGGCGGCGGCCGCAGCCTGTGGCGCAGCGTACGGCCACGCAGCAGCGGCGTGCGGCCCCGCGGTATCGGCGGCGGCCGCAGCCTGTGCCACGGCGTACAGCCACGCAGCAGCGGCGGTCGGCGGCGCGGCGTGCGGCCCCGCGGTAGCAGCGGAGGCCGCAGCCTGTGGCGCGGCGTGTTGCCGCGTATCGGTGGCGGTCGGTGGCGCGGCGTGCGGCCCCGCGGTATCGGCGGAGGCGGCAGCCTGTGGCGCGGCCTGATGCCACGCAGCGGCGGCGGGCGGTGGCGCGGCGTGCGGCCTCGCGGTATCGGCGGCGGCCGCAGCCTGGTGCGCGGCGTACGGCCACGCAGCAGCGGCGTGCGGCCCCGCGGTATCGGCGGCGGCCGCAGCCTGTGCCACGGCGTACAGCCACGCAGCAGCGGCGGTCGGCGGCGCGGCGTGCGGCCCCGCGGTGTTGGCGGCGGCCGCAGCCTGTGCCGCGGCGTACAGCCACGTAGCAGCGGCGGGCGGCAGTGCAGCGCGCGTGCCCGCGGCCGCGGCGGCGGCCGGCGGTGCGTCGTGCAGCCATGCCGCAGCGGCGGGTGGCAGCGCAGCGCGCGTGCCCGCGGCCGCGGTGGCGGCCGGCGGTGCGTCGTGCAGCCATGCAGCAGCGGCGGGTGGCAGCGCAGCGCGCGTGCCCGCGACGGCGGCGGCGGGCGGCGGTGCGTCGTGCCGCCATACAGCGGCGGCGGCGTCGTGCAGATTGACTTCTGTGGCGGTGTTGGGGGGGTGCTCCGCGGTGACCGCTTCCGATCGGAGTCCAAGGGTGGCGCGCTCGCGCTCGGTCGGCGGGACGAGCTGTGGCTCTCGCTCCCGCCGGTGTTGGGTGTGCCCTTGGATCCAATCTTCAAGGCGGCCCCGCTGCAACTCGTCGTCACCCTCCTCGTCGCTCGTTGACGCACGCTCGAGCTGCTCGGCTTGCAGCCGCTCGAGTCTCGCTTTTAGCGCTGTCGTGCGTGCTTGCGCCTCCTCCTGCTCCTGTTGCGCGATGGCCTTCAATGTTTTTGTGCGCGCTTGTGCCTCCTCGAGCGCTAGCTGCGTGAGCTCCTCTTGTAGGGCGAGCTCCGCTACCAGCTTCGAGGACCTCGCCGACCGGACGGATCCAGCTCCGCGTCCGGTGGAGGCCCGCGAGCGCGGTGGGGCGGCGCGCGGCACTTCACTTAGTCTTTGCACTGGCGCGCCGGCGTCGTCGCGGCGCGTGACGCCGGCATGTGCGGTAGGCGGCACTACACTTTGTCCAAACACTTGCGCGCTGACGTCATCGCGACGCGTGACGTCATGCTGCGCGGTGGGCACTACACTCGGTCCGGACACTCGCGCGCTGACGTCACTATACGCGGCAGGCACTGCACTTGGTCCGAACTCACGCGCTCCGACGTCGTCGCGGCGCGTGACGTCATGATGCGCGGTGGGCACTGCACTATGTCCGAACACTCGCGCTCCGACGTCGTCGCGGCGCGTGACGTCATGATGCGCGGTAGGTAGCGGCGCACTTTGCTCTGGCACGCACTCAGGCCCGGCGGTCGCGACTGTGGGACGACCGCCCGCTGAGTGCTTCGGAGGGGCCTCGTCCTCCGACTGTCGCTCGTGAGACCATTCGGTCTCCGTTTCGCGGCTCGTTGTTCCGGCAGTGGGCGGCGACGTGACGGGCTCCGATGACGTAGGTGTAGATCCGTCGTTCGGTGGCACACGTGCCTCGTCACGCAGGGACTCGGTCGCCCGCTGCCTCGCGTTCTTCGTGGACCGGGTGATGGGCATCTTGATCCGGCGGCGATAGGACCAATGTTACTGCTCGTCGCTCGGGTTCGGAGTGGACTGTAATTTCTTCTTTCTGGTTCGGGTGAGACGCCCAGTCACTCGGTCGAAGATACGTGGTACGGGGAACAACGAACGCCAAATGAAACGCCGGTGCTCAGTACAATAACGGGACTCTTCTTGCTATGAACCGGCGGAGCGCGGAGATCGCGGAGTCCGTTGTCAGCGACGCAGCAACCTCCAGATGCATCGCTCTCATCGTCAGGCAGGTGAAGAGAGCGACGTACCTTTTCTCGTGGCGGCGGCCCACGGTGACCTCGACTGGGCCGAAGTAGTCGAGGCCCACGTAGGTGAAGGGCCTTTCGTGGTGTGCCAGCCGGGCCTCTGGGTGGTCGCCCGTGGGTGGTGTGGTCGGCGGAGTCTTGCGGATGAGGCACATTCTGCAGCTCCTCACAACGGTGCGGACCGTCGGGCGTAGTCGGACGATCCAGCAGCGTTGTCGCAGTTCATTCACGACGGTTTCCGTCCCGCCGTGATGCAGCTGTCGGTGCACGTGCGCCACGTACAGCCGCGTGTACGGGTGGTCCCCATCGAGAACTGCGGGGTGCAGCTGCGCCTCGTGGACTCCTGCAGCAGCGGTGATGCGGCTCTTGAGCCGCAAGACTCCGTCCTCGTCCATCCGCAGAGCCAGCTGACTCAGCCGGTCCTCCTTCGCGAGCGGCTGGCCTTTCTTGACACGCCTTATCGCTGCCTCGAAGGATTGCTGCTGGGCGTCCTTAATGAGCAGCAGCTCGGCGGACCTTAGGTGGCGTGCCGTTAGGGGCTCGTAGGTGCGCCCGGTCTCCCTGCTCCCGCCGGTTTGGTTTCGGCGGGCGCCGGCCTGTCTCTGCCGAGTGGGGCTCCTGTTGGGCCTGGTTCGCTTGTGCCGTGCCGCGCAGGTTTTCTGGCGCTTGGCTCGGCACAGCTCCAAGAACTGCAGGACCCTGGCGGTGGCTCGTATCAGCCGTAGCCACGAGGAGAAGCGGCTCGCGTCAGGCGTAGCGCCGCCGTCGGGACTCGTGACGACGGCGCACGCTGCGGGTGCCTTCTCCTCTCCTGTGTCTGGTGCTGTCCTTCGGCGATCTTCTTGCGGCCAGCGCGCTTCTTCCCAGCGCAGGAAGGCGGGCCCTCTGAACCACCTGTGGTTCGTGGTGAAGTTGTCCGGCGTTTCTCTTGTGGCATCGTCAGCCGCGTTGTCCGCGGTCGGCACCCAGCGCCACTCGCTGACCTTCGTAGCTTCTTCTATTTCGGCTAGACGATGTGCCACGAAGGTCTTGAAAGTCCTGGGGTCGGACCTTATCCACGCCAGCACCGTCCTGGAGTCGCTCCAGAAGATGCGGCGTGACGGCGTCCAGGTGTGTCCCTGCTCCGCTGACGTGGCAAGGCGGGTGCCCAGGAGGGCGGCCTGCAGCTCCAGACGAGGGACGGAGGTCGGCTTCAGGGGCGCGACCCGGCTCTTGGCGCTGACCAGCGCCACCTCCACTGAGCCGTCGCTCCGCCTGAAGCGCCAGTAGACCACGGCGGCGTAGGCGGACTCGCTGGCGTCCACGAAGGTATGGAGCTCCACGTCGTCGCTGCGGCAGACGTCGTAGCAGCGGGGCACCTGCACCCGCTCCAGCGTTTTGAGGTTCGTCAGCCAGCTCGTCCAGGCTGCCTGCAGGTCCTCAGGCAGCTCGTCGTCCCATCCGGTGCCCAGGCGCCAGGTCTCCTGGAGTAGTCGCTTCGCCGGCGCGGTGACGGGCGACACCAAGCCCAGAGGATCAAACAGCGACATTATGAGGCTCAGCGCCTCCCTCTTGGTCGGTGTCCGCAGTCCGTCGACCACCTCCGGTGCCACTCGTCGGAAGCTCAGGGCATACCCCAGCCGGTCGGTGCTCGTGTCCCATCTCATACCCAGGGTTTTCTCGAACGGTGTGTGGCCCCCTATGGCCACGTGCTGGGGTGCCGATGCGACGTCTATGGCCTCTCGGTGGTTGGAGGCCCAGCCTCGAAGTTCGAAGCCGGCCTTGGCGTGGATCTCCGCCACGGCTCGGGAGATCCGGCGGGCTTCTGTCGCGGACGCGAAGCTCTGCAGGTAGTCGTCCATGTAATGGTTGACGACTACCGCGTCCGCGGCTTCGGGCTGGTCCTTGCCATTCTCTGTCGCGTTCCGGTTCTTGACGTAGATGGCGGTGCACGGCGAAGAGGCTGCGCCGAACACCACCGACGTCATTCGGTATTCCTTTGGCGGCATGGTGGGCTTCTCTCGCCATAGAAAACGCAAGGCGTCGCGGTCTTCGCTCCGTATGCGTATTTGTAAAAACATCTCGCGGATGTCGGCGGAGACTGCGACGGGGTGTTGCCGGAACTTCATGAGGACGGCCGGAAGTGACTGAAGCAGGTCTGGCCCGGGGAGCAGCAGGTCATTCAGGGCCACTCCCTGGGTCTTCGCGGCGGCGTCCAGCACGATTCTTATTTTTGGTTTCGCCGGGTTCACTACGGCGAAGTGTGGCAAGTACCAAGTGCGCCCGGGCGTGGGCGCACTCGTCGCAGCCTCGGCGTACCCGCTGGCTATGAGGTGGGCCATCTGCTGGTGGTACTGGCCTCGGAGCTCGTGATCACGCTCCAGCTTCCTTTCCAGATTAGTCAGCCGCTTGTACGTCGCCTGCTTGTTGTCTGGAATTGTGAAGACGTCCCGACGCCAGATGAGTCCCGTCTCATATCGCCCATCTGGCTGCCGACGCGTGGTGGCGTCCAGCACCCGGAGCGCTCGCTCCTCGGGGTCGTTCTTCTGCCTTCTTGGCTCCACTCCCAGTGACTCCAGCGTGAAGTGATGCCTCGCCAACTCCTCGAAGCAGCCGTCAGTTGCATGGGCGCAGCTTTCCAGCGGCACCGTCGCTGAACTCCTCCCGCCGTGCAGAACCCAGCCCAGCTGGGTGCGGGAGGCAACCGGCTCATCGCGGCGGCCGCTCCGGATCTCCCTCGAGACGATGAGCGGCCAGTTATCCTGACCGATGAGCAGGGTCGGCGACGCATGCTGGTAAGCCAGCACTGACTGCAGGTCGGTGAGGTGGCCGCACCCTTGCAGCAGGGAGCGCGTGACCGACTGCCCGGGGAACCGCAGCCGGTCCACCGTCCTCGCGCCGACGAGCTCGTGCACCTCGGAGTCGTGCTTGCCGCGGATCTTGAGGCTCACGCGGCGAGACCCAGTGGCGTCGACTTGGGCTCCGCCAATCCCCAGCACTCGCAGGGGGTCCGGGCGTCCCTTCGCGCCCAGCAGCTCTGCAACGGTGGCGTCTATCATCGTCACCGTGGAGCCCTCGTCGAGCAGCGCGAAGGTTTCCAAGGTAGTGGTCGGCCCCGTCAGTGCCACCGGGACGATCTTGAGGAGCACTCGATCGGCGCGGGTCGCTGCCGCTGCTACCTCTGTGGCAGTGGTAGCGGTCTCCTCTCTGGCCGGGTTGTGCAGCAGGAGGTGGTGCTCACGCTTGCACTCGCCCACGCCGCACTTCGTCGCCTTGCACTTGGTGCGTCGGTGCCGGCTCTTCAGGCACCGGAAGCAGATCCTCTCCTTCTTGACCAGTTTCCATCTGTCGTCAATGTCTGCAGTCTTGAAGCGGTGGCATTGCGGCAGCTGGTGCTCGGCTGAGCAGGCTGGGCACTTCTTCTCATTTTTTGCTTCCGACTTGTCCACGGCCTCGGCAGCGTAAGCAGTTTCGGTGCCGCGCGCCCCTTTGTTGCCGCGGCGTTGCTCGTGCGCGTCCTTCTTGCTACCGCTTGGCTCGAGCGTCGCGTCCGCGGCGCAATTGTCCGCCTCATCTTCCAGGAAGTCGGACAGCACCACCAGGGCCGGGCGGGTGTCCGTCTTTCGCTGAGGGTGGCGGAGCCAATTGTTTCGCATGATTGCGGAGAACTTGTCGGTGACGGCCTGGACGAGCTCCACGCTGTGCAGCAAGTGGGCGTGATCGAGCCCCACGATCGTTTGAACGATGTTCGCAAGCTGGCTCGAGAAGGTACAGACGTCTCGAGAGCTGTCGGGCAGTTTGGGCAGGGCCCGCAGCTTGGCCAGCTCACGTTTGATCAGAGCTTCCGGCTGGCCGAACCTTCTTTCCAGCGCCGTCATCAGTTCCTCCGCGCTGGCCGCGGCGGCGAGTCGACTCGAGACCGCCGACTCCGCTGGGCCGCGCAGACTGTGCCCGATCCGCGCCGCGTTCTCGTAACTCGAAAAGTATCGTTCCGTATTACGGAACGCGGCACGGTACCGCAGCCACTTCTCCGGAGATCCGTCGAACTGCGGCAGGTCGTACATAAACTTTGGCAGCTTCGTTCGCATGATGTACGGGTCCCCGGGTGCGGCTCCTGCGTCCCCATGCGGCGGAGCGGCGGTGGTGGCGGCGGTGGCGGCTTGCGTCCCTGCGGCGGAGGCGGCCGGCGGCGCGGCATGCGGCCGCGTATCGGTGGCGGTCGGTGGCGCGGCGTGCGGCTCCGCGGTAGCAGCGGAGGCCGCAGCCTGTGGCGCGGTGTGAGGCCACGCGGCGGCGGCGGGCGGCGGCGCGGCGTGCGGTCCCGCGGTATCGGCGGAGGCGGCAGCCTGTGGCGCGGCCTGATGCCACGCAGCGGCGGCGGGCGGTGGCGCGGCATGCGGCCCCGCTGTATCGGCGGCGGCCGCAGCCTGTGGCGCAGCGTACGGCCACGCAGCAGCGGCGTGCGGCCCCGCGGTATCGGCGGCGGCCGCAGCCTGTGCCACGGCGTACAGCCACGCAGCAGCGGCGGTCGGCGGCGCGGCGTGCGGCCCCGCGGTAGCAGCGGAGGCCGCAGCCTGTGGCGCGGCGTGTTGCCGCGTATCGGTGGCGGTCGGTGGCGCGGCGTGCGGCCCCGCGGTATCGGCGGAGGCGGCAGCCTGTGGCGCGGCCTGATGCCACGCAGCGGCGGCGGGCGGTGGCGCGGCGTGCGGCCTCGCGGTATCGGCGGCGGCCGCAGCCTGGTGCGCGGCGTACGGCCACGCAGCAGCGGCGTGCGGCCCCGCGGTATCGGCGGCGGCCGCAGCCTGTGCCACGGCGTACAGCCACGCAGCAGCGGCGGTCGGCGGCGCGGCGTGCGGCCCCGCGGTGTTGGCGGCGGCCGCAGCCTGTGCCGCGGCGTACAGCCACGTAGCAGCGGCGGGCGGCAGTGCAGCGCGCGTGCCCGCGGCCGCGGCGGCGGCCGGCGGTGCGTCGTGCAGCCATGCCGCAGCGGCGGGTGGCAGCGCAGCGCGCGTGCCCGCGGCCGCGGTGGCGGCCGGCGGTGCGTCGTGCAGCCATGCAGCAGCGGCGGGTGGCAGCGCAGCGCGCGTGCCCGCGACGGCGGCGGCGGGCGGCGGTGCGTCGTGCCGCCATACAGCGGCGGCGGCGTCGTGCAGATTGACTTCTGTGGCGGTGTTGGGGGGGTGCTCCGCGGTGACCGCTTCCGATCGGAGTCCAAGGGTGGCGCGCTCGCGCTCGGTCGGCGGGACGAGCTGTGGCTCTCGCTCCCGCCGGTGTTGGGTGTGCCCTTGGATCCAATCTTCAAGGCGGCCCCGCTGCAACTCGTCGTCACCCTCCTCGTCGCTCGTTGACGCACGCTCGAGCTGCTCGGCTTGCAGCCGCTCGAGTCTCGCTTTTAGCGCTGTCGTGCGTGCTTGCGCCTCCTCCTGCTCCTGTTGCGCGATGGCCTTCAATGTTTTTGTGCGCGCTTGTGCCTCCTCGAGCGCTAGCTGCGTGAGCTCCTCTTGTAGGGCGAGCTCCGCTACCAGCTTCGAGGACCTCGCCGACCGGACGGATCCAGCTCCGCGTCCGGTGGAGGCCCGCGAGCGCGGTGGGGCGGCGCGCGGCACTTCACTTAGTCTTTGCACTGGCGCGCCGGCGTCGTCGCGGCGCGTGACGCCGGCATGTGCGGTAGGCGGCACTACACTTTGTCCAAACACTTGCGCGCTGACGTCATCGCGACGCGTGACGTCATGCTGCGCGGTGGGCACTACACTCGGTCCGGACACTCGCGCGCTGACGTCACTATACGCGGCAGGCACTGCACTTGGTCCGAACTCACGCGCTCCGACGTCGTCGCGGCGCGTGACGTCATGATGCGCGGTGGGCACTGCACTATGTCCGAACACTCGCGCTCCGACGTCGTCGCGGCGCGTGACGTCATGATGCGCGGTAGGTAGCGGCGCACTTTGCTCTGGCACGCACTCAGGCCCGGCGGTCGCGACTGTGGGACGACCGCCCGCTGAGTGCTTCGGAGGGGCCTCGTCCTCCGACTGTCGCTCGTGAGACCATTCGGTCTCCGTTTCGCGGCTCGTTGTTCCGGCAGTGGGCGGCGACGTGACGGGCTCCGATGACGTAGGTGTAGATCCGTCGTTCGGTGGCACACGTGCCTCGTCACGCAGGGACTCGGTCGCCCGCTGCCTCGCGTTCTTCGTGGACCGGGTGATGGGCATCTTGATCCGGCTCGAAGGACCAATGTTACTGCTCGTCGCTCGGGTTCGGAGTGGACTGTAATTTCTTCTTTCTGGTTCGGGTGAGACGCCCAGTCACTCGGTCGAAGATAAGTGGTACGGGGAACAACGAACGCCAAATGAAACGCCGGTGCTCAGTACAATAACGGGACGGCCCGTTACCGGAGCAACACGGACGAAGCGACAGGTTTGCCAGAGCGAGACAAACGCGGCGGCGCGGAGAGAGAGGGACGGCAGTACGGCGGCACTTGCTAGCCGATAGTCGACCGCGTCGGCGGGAAAGCTCTTCTGCAATGCCGCTGTGTCTTGCCGTCTTCCCGATGTGCTCCACTTGTAGGAGGTCCTCTCTCTCTGGCTGCTTGATTTGTACTGGCGAGCCAACGGAATAGCGCCTATTTTTATTTACTTTTCTGCCCGCTCGCCGGCCGCTGCGGCACGCATCCGGTTTTGCGAGCGAGCAGAACAATGGGCGCCTGGCTCGGTTGCCGCCGCTAATCCCTTCGTCTCGCCACCTGTCGCTCTCGTCTCGAGTTACTTCAGTAAAAAGCCGTCCAATAATATTATTTATTCAAGTAAACTTACATCTAACCTACGTACAAATAACTAAATCTAGTGAATATTCGCTAAGATAATAACTAAAACTTACAGACTAACTAGTCTACGGTTTGTGTAAAAAGTATATTTATTTATATATATCTTATTTCTAACTTATATTAACTTAATCGTAAGGCCTAAACTAACTTAAAAATCCTACTCTACAAACTACGACGGCTGCTTCCTCGCTGTTCTAAGCCCTAAGCTAAGACGTGCGCGTCGTGCGCTTCGCTGCCGGCCGCGGGGCTGTCGTCGTCCGCCACATTTGTTGTGTTGTGTTGGTCGTTCGGTCGAGCGGGAAGCGAATTGAGTACGCGCGCGCGAGCGGAATGGAAAATGGAGATTATTAAATAAAAAATTGAAAAACGCGATTCTGCTATTCGCTTCGAGTGGGCTCGCGCGATGCGCGCTCGACGCTCATTTCGGCCCGGCGACCAATGAGGTGCGAGAGCGCTATTCCCCCTTCGCGCTCGCGCGAGGCGTCGTAATGTATGTACCTACCTATGTATGTTTCTATCTATGGATGGACGGATGGATGTGTTGTGATAGTCTTACGACTAATACCATTTTTTTTTTCCTTCGCAGATTCCAGTATGTATGCATGCGCAGTAAGTAAGATATAACGTAATAATTCGGGCCGGTTTAACGAGTAATTTTCATATTTTTATAAATTTTTTTCCTTTGCAATAACATATTTGCGTGTACGTATATTATAGTGTGCATACGGTAACGACAACCAATGTAATATTATTATAATATTTACCGCGTGGGCCCGGTACTTAAAAAGAATAGCCCCACTGAATCTCTCCCCGTGCAGTACCGTGTGGGCCCGGTACTTAAAAAGAATAGCCCCACTGCATCTCTCCCCGTGCATGTCGTAAACGGCGACGAAGGGATAAGGAGAAGATGCCGTGCTAAAGGGCGACGGGCTCGCCACCTCTCACCTTGGCATGCCTGCTTGATCGATTGAATCTTGTTCGAATACTTTGCGAAACACCGATTACTCTGCTTACCCCGATTGTCGGGATTCAGCGTGTGTGATATGTATGTATGTATGTATGTATGTATAATATGTACATATATTATATTATATTGTATTGTGTATGCATTTCTATCTATCTATATAATATCCTCTAACCTAATTGATAATTTCATAATTATTATAGCGCGTCCGAAAGAAATATTTTAAAAATTATTGCGGCCCTTAAAAGGGCCTTTTGGAGCGTCTACATAACTATGTAGGTGCGTCGAGGTCGAGGAGGCGCTTAGGCCTTCTTCTCAGTCTTCTTGGGCAGCAGCACCGCCTGTATGTTCGGCAGTACGCCTCCTTGGGCGATCGTCACCCCCGAGAGAAGCTTGTTCAGCTCCTCGTCGTTGCGAATGGCGAGCTGCAGGTGCCTCGGGATGATCCTGGTCTTCTTGTTGTCGCGAGCCGCGTTTCCGGCCAACTCGAGCACCTCGGCCGCGAGGTACTCCATGACGGCGGCGAGGTACACCGGCGCGCCGGCGCCGACTCGCTCGGCGTAGTTGCCCTTGCGGAGCAGCCGATGGATACGCCCGACGGGAAACTGAAGCCCGGCGCGATTCGAGCGCGACTTCGGCTTTCCCTTCACCTTGCCACCTTTGCCGCGACCCGACATGTCGATCGATAAATGAAACGCGGACGGATAGATAGAGAGAGACGAACGTGTGCGTGCGTGCGCGCCGTGCGACGTGCGGGAGCGGAATAATTTTTTTTCCGAAACCAGTACGCAATTTATATAAAAGGGGGCGTACGCTTCGGTGCCGGCGAGACGCCCGCGTCGCGCCCGTCGCCGTCGTGTGTCGAGCGAGTCGTACGTATCGCATCGAGCGAATTTGAAAACATTTTCGCGCCTCAACGAGAACGTACCTGCACCGACATATAGGTTAGTTACGACGAATAAAATAATTATTATAATGCAATATTCCTACTTACTTACCGACCACGAATAATCAGGAATCTAGTAGAGAGATATACATAAGATGATTACGATAGAGACAGACGTTTAGTTTAGTTTTCTTTTCTTTTCTTTTTTAAATCGAAATAAGAGAAAAAAATATAATATAAAAAAAAACGAGCGAGCGTCTAAGAGAGAAATTTTTTCGAAATATATGATAGCCCTGAAAAGGGCTTTTTTGGTGTTCGTCGTCGCTGCGACGCGAGCGAGGGAGCGGAGACGATTTACTTCTTCGCGGCACCTTTCTTGGCGGCGGGCTTCGCCTTCGGCGCTGCGGCCTTCTTCGGCTTCGGCGCCTTCGGTTTCTTCGTCGGCGGCTTCGCTGTCTTCTTCGCTTTCGGCGCGGCCGGCTTCGCCTTGGAAGCCGCCGCGGTAGACTTCGCCTTCGCGGCCGGCTTGCGCTTGGCGGCGGCGACCTTCTTGTCCTTCGCCGCGGGCCGTCCCGCCTTCGAGGGCGAAGCGGACGCCTTCCTCTTCGAGGGCGAGGAGGCGGCGGCGGCGGCGGAGGAGGCGCCGCCGGCCGCCTTCCTCGGACGTCCGGCGGCCGACTTGGATGCGGCCGGTTTCTTCGCGCCGGCGGCCGCCTTCGCCTCGAGCTTGAACGAACCGGAAGCGCCCTTGCCCTTCGTCTGGATGAGCGCGCCGGATTCGACGGCGCTCTTCAGGTACTTCCTGATGAACGGGGCCAGCTTCTCGGCGTCGACCTTGTACTGGGCGGAGATGTACTTCTTGATCGCCTGCAGCGACGATCCGCTGCGCTCCTTGAGCTCCTTGATCGCGTTGTTGACCATCTCGGAGGTCTTCGGATGCGTCGGCTTCGGCTTCGGTTTCTTGCTCGCCGCGGCCGCGGGGGCCTTCGCCTTCTTCGCGGGCGTCGCCGGGGCGGGAGATTCGGAAGCGACCGCCGTGTCTGCCATTGCGATGATGATGATGATGACGTAGAGGAGCGAAGAAGGGTGAATGAATAATAAAAATAGTAGGTAATTGTATGTAAACAAGTAAGTAAGGTGTAAGATCGTATAGTTGCACTGAACGAACGCGCGGTGTCGCTGCGATCGCGCTCAAAGTCGACTGCCCCACTCCGACGGTGACCGTAAAGGGAGCCGCGCGAGCTCCGATCGTTTTGTAGACGAAATCTCTATCACTTTTCACTAGCCTCGGTCCGGTTTTATTAACTTTTTCGAAAACGTCGCCGCCCGCTCGGCCCTGCGTCCGCTCGCGAGCACGGCTCGTGAGTTCACGCATAGCGGCCGCCCACGCGCTTCGCGATACTCGCCGCGCTCTCGCCGCGCGGAAGCTTTGATCGCGACCGAATCGGCTCGCGCGCGCCGGGCGTCGCGTTTAAATCGTTCTCTCAATTTCTCGGTCGCGTTCCGCGAGCGGGTGTTATTTTTAATTAAATCTACGGTCACCCGGCTGCCGGTCGAGCCGTCGCACGGGCCGATCGCGCGGCCGGACGCGACGCCGGATCGGCGCGAACGCGAACCACGTAAAAAAGCGACCGCTCGGACGGATCGCTCTCGACGGGAGTCGGGCGGAAGGAGCCTCCTCCGGCCGGTGCGTGCTCGTCGAGCGTGTTCTTCGTACGGAAGCGTCGTACGGCCTCGCCGTTTCGCCGATCGCGATCGAAAATGAAAATAATCCATCGTCATCGTCATCGTCGTCGTCGTCATCCATCACGCAGAGATCACCGTCGACCGGCACGGCGCGGCGCGGAACGGAACGCGCCACGCACAACGCTGCTGGCATGGCATGGCACCGCGGGGCGGCAGAAATAAGATTTCCGCGATTCCGTCGAATCAAAGAAGAGAAGGAATAATATGTAGAAAATAATGACCTGAATATAACTACCTATACATAATGTACTTATAATAGGAGCGCTATAAACTTAAACGAATGGCCGGTGGCATATGGCAGTATCTATCTGCTCGTCTGTCTGTCTGTCTGTCTCTATGTACCTACTAGCTAGTTCTATCTAATCTGTGCAGGACGATTCGGTTCAATAGATATAATATAACGTAGATACCGCTCTGTGTTCTGTCTGTGCATCATATAATATACCTAAATATATATGTAGGTATGTGTGTATGTATGTATGTATGTATGTATGTATGTATGTATGTATGTATGTATGTATGCAGCTAGCGAAAGAAATTCAAAGATGCATTGGCGGCCCTGAAAAGGGCCTTTGTTTCGCGTCTCGTCCGACCGACACGACGACGTTTCTAACCGCCGAAACCGTACAGGGTGCGACCCTGACGCTTCAGAGCGTAGACGACGTCCATGGCGGTGACAGTCTTCCTCTTGGCGTGCTCCGTGTACGTGACCGCGTCGCGTATCACGTTCTCCAGGAACACCTTAAGGACGCCGCGCGTCTCCTCGTAGATCAGGCCGGAGATACGCTTAACTCCGCCTCTGCGCGCGAGACTGAGAGATGTCTTCGCGCAAGTAGAAATTTTTAATATCATTGAACTTCTTGTTGACTAACCTTTTTGTTAGTTTACTCGTTCTTAGTTTGGTAGTCAGGCCCAGCACATTCCTCTTAGCAACTCATGCAGATTATAGCCTTAAGAACCTTTTCTCTCTCAAGCTTTTAGACTGTTTGTAGGTAGTATTTATAGATTTACAAAGCTCTGCATAGTTATGTTCATTTTGTTTCGTACGATACATCCTTTTTCGGAGTTTATATATTTGTTTTGCCATTGTTTGAATTTTGGATTGCAGTTTGATGTTAGCATTTTTGAGAAACTTGATGTTTTTGCAGAGTTTACGTTTGGCTTGATATGCCACAGGATTCTGGTTCTGTGTGTTTTCTGTTAGTCCGTTGTTTGCGATTAATTCTGCTGGATGTTGATTAGGTGTGTTCGGTTGTATATTTTTTTTTTAGTCTTTGATCTCTTTTTAGGCTACGCCATAGTTCGCGTCGTTGAATTTTTTCAGTCTCTGAAAGTTCGGAAATTTTTTTGGTTTTTTTTTTATTCGGTCGAGATTTTTCTTGCGTACTTCTTTTTGTTTTTCAGGATTGTTCTTCAATCTTTCCCGATAACGCCTTACCTTTTCTGCAGAGGTTAGCGGCATTTTGCGTGTCTGAAAGGCAATATTTAAATTATTTCACTATTATTGATAGAATTCATTGGTATTAGTTGTAATTTATGACTTTTTATATTAAGTACTTTAAGGTTTGAAACTTGATTGCAAGGTACGGATTTAAACATAGTGTGTAATTTAGCTAAAATTCTCATGAAATACAAATTTATGCAAAAAATAATATCGCGAGAATCGTAAAAGCCTAAACTCCACGCCTATCGCACCATTAGTTGAAATAAAGTTAGTAATAATGCAGTTATCTACCAATTAAAAACATACCATTGAGTGATCCTGTGTAAAACAAGGCTTATGTCGGTCCACTTTGTAACCCTACATGTCCACCATATACGTAACCACAGAAAGGTTATAAAATGGACGGCCAAGATCTACGTGACACTCAAATCAAACCCTGCTTATTCATAAAATATTATGGTATTTACTGATGTGTTTTATTTATATGGAGCTTATGAGGGTTTTGTTTTGAGATTAGTAATTACATTTAAATACAGTAACAGTACTTACCGAATACAGCGGTTACAAAGTGGACGCACTTTTGGTCCCGACGACACTACCATCCAGTTAAACGTTTATTTTGACACTGACAGGCCGGCATTGCCTCAGCCAATGGCTGTTTAACATGGCGAGAATGTTGCCACATATTACTGGCACATTTTCCCCAAAAAATATAAATTAGATGTACGTTAAATCATGGTTACAAAATTGACGTTACAAATATGAGCTTTTCGTGAGACAAACTTTAATTTGTTATAAACAAATAAAAAAAAAGTTTTCACACAAAATTTTACGTTCATAGGTAAATGAACATCATACCTATTAAACAAAATGACGAAATTCTGCACAATAAAATTTAAATTGCCAGTTAAGTAACTTTCTTCAATCCAAATTCGTAGTAGGACATAAACATTTGCATACAATGGAATTTTACACCTTTTACTTTTAATTTCGAAATAATTCACTTTATGTAGCAGTTGTAATAGTTTTTGCTAAATGTAATGTAGAAAACTCCATTTCACGTGGAAAAATCAATATTACACTAGTTATCTTAAAAAAAATTAAGTAAATGACATTTAAAGTAATGGGACAAAAGTCAAGGGTTAAGGTCAGAGTTTTTGAGAATCAATGTTGTACCAAAGAGATTTTATGTAGAATACATGATACGTCATTGTGTTGTACGGTAAATACCGATTACATTATTAAGTAATATAATTGTTCCGGATCGACTTCTCAGGGCAGTGGACTGTAGGTGGTTGGTGATGCTTCGCCCGTCACCGCAGAGCGGTTATAGCGGGCGCGGAGACCGTGATTGGTCCAGCGGAGGCTGCGAGCTCTGTCGAGATGAGATCGCAACATCCGCGGGGCTCGGCGCGCCCGCGCGTATACAAACATAGCACGTTTCGGACCGTTCATTCAGCCGAGGTGATCGCGGACAGCTTAGAGCGACAATGTTCGGTAAGCCGCCAGCGAGCGGATGCCGAACACGTCGCCATGGTTGAGGAAGAGGTAGCTCGTAGAGTAACCCAGCCACCCGTCACGACCACTGCACCCGTCACAGAAGATGAGCTGCGCCCTCTGGTGCGGGCTCTGAAAGTCAAGAAGGCGGCCGGCGCCGATGGCATCGGCAACAAAGTCCTGAAGTGCCTTCCGGAAAATATTATGACAATAATATTAATTATTTTCAATGCTTCACTCGCTCAATGCCACTTTCCGAAGGCATGGAAGGCAGCCGAAGTCATCAGCCTGGCCAAGCCGGGCAAAGACAAGTCCAAACCAGAGAGCTACAGGCCCATCAGTCTACTCAGCACACTGGGGAAGCTCTACGAGCGAATCATCCACAACCGACTGTCCGGATTCGTGGAATCTAACAAGATTCTACGAAACGAGCAGTTCGGCTTTCGCCCGAAACATTCGTGTACCCACCAACTCCACAGGATAGTAGAGCACGTGCTGGACGGATTCGCGCGGCGGAGACTCCAGCACACGGGCGCGCTCTTCTTCGACGTCGCGAAGGCCTTCGACAAGGTCTGGCACAACGGCCTCATATACAAGCTGTATGAGATCGGTGTGCCAGATAGCCTCGTACTCACAATACGAGACTTTCTCACGGGAAGGACCCTTAGCGCACGCGTAGAAGGAGCGCGCTCCACCCACCGACCGATAACGGCAGGGGTACCGCAGGGGTCGGTGTTATCACCGCTCCTGTTTGTACTCTTCGCCAACGACATGCCTTCCCATCCACAGGTCCAGCTGGCGCTGTTCGCCGACGACACCGCTCTCTATTACAGATGCAGACCGATCCAGCGCATCGTAAAGCTGCTGCAGCAGGCCGCCTCCGCTCTCGAACACTGGTTCAGAAAGTGGAGGGTCGAGGTCAACCCCGACAAGAGTCAGGCCATCATCTTTAGCCGGACTAATAAGCCGATTTTACCTCCCAAACAGGTGCAGATCTTCGGCGGTGCCATACCCTGGGTCGCCGAGGTGAAGTACCTGGGCGTCACGCTGGACAGAAGGCTCACGTTTGCGACTCACATCAAAAACGTGACCGCTAGAGCCGCAAGTATTTGTGGCCGCCTGTACCCCATGTTGAACAGGAAAAGTAAATTGTCACTTAGAAATAAGCTGACAATTTACAAAACCTGCATCAGACCTGTCATGACCTACGCCTCACCGGCGTGGGCGCATGCGGCCAAAGGACTCATCAACAAGGTGAGGGTCAGGCAACACAAATTCTTGCGCATCGCCACAGGTGCGCCCTGGTACCATAGAAACGCCAACCTGCACAGAGACCTAGGGATAGCACCGCTGGAGGAGTATCTCCAGAAGCTGTCCACGGGCTTCTTCAAGGGGGCGTACCGACACGACAACCCGCTGATCGCTAGCGCTTGCGACTACCGACTGCGGGATCCATCGACCAGGCGCCCCCTGTCGATACTAACACATCCGTTTAACTTCGCAGGTCCAGAGCCTCCACGCCGCGCAGCCGCCGACGTCCAGGAAGCAACCCAGTGAAGTTTCTTGCCAGTTCTTCTTCACTGTGATAATCGAACTGGCGGACATGTTTTTCTTCCAGCAAGCGTCGAGCAAGCAGGCGGTTCGACCTACATTCGCGACTCATTCGCTTTTCTCCACACCACAGGCAGCTGCAGCAGTCGAGAGACTGCAGAACGTGCCAGCAGCAGTAGCGGCTTCGATGCCGCTCACCCCTAGCCAGCAGTCGGTCACTGCGACCGCCCTAACTTAGGGCGGACAAAGTGACTGCTACTAAATCGCCAGCCGGCCGGCCACGGCGACTGCCCTATTTTATATAGGGCGGACAAAGTGACGGCAGGCCTCGCGCGGTCTACCGCGCAAAAAAGACCGGTAGCGGTGTGATAGTCTTACGACTAATACCTTTTTTACAGATGCAGATTCCAGATTCCCCGTTCATTCAGTATTCGCCGAACCGCCACCAAGAGAAGACGTCTCGTAGCCTGAGCTCGACGCACCGATCGACCGAGGAACGCACTACAGTCAAGAAGAGCCACTTCAGTACGGAACGACTGCCTCGGCTCGATCGGACGGTTCTCTTCTCTCGGCGAGTGCTCCACCCACGTACGTCCCGGGTGCAACTCAGTGCGTGGCTTCGTAAAGCCACCCACGCATTTATTTTGCTAACGCTTCGCTACGACACCCTCCCTACGCCCCGTGGCGTTACGGTTGAGGATTACCTCCCTACGCCACGCGGCGTGACGGTTGAGGACAAAACGGTCGACCCATCGCACCACCCGCGAGCCACGCGAGTGATATCTCCGCGCCGCACGCCACGCGTCGGCTGTGCGAGAGCGAGACGGTCGCCCAATTCGCCGCGAAAGAAAGAGAAAGAACATCAAGCTCTCCGCGCCCGCTATAACCGCTCTGCGGTGACGGGCGAAGCATCACCAACCACCTACAGTCCACTGCCCTGAGAAGTCGATCCGGAACATTGGTCCTTCGAGCCGGATTGAAGATGCCCGTCACGCGGAGCCAGAGCAACGGGCGAGGGCGCACTACGCCAGTGCCGGTACCGACGTCGGAGCAGCGAGCGCTGCCCCCGAGCGCGGCCGCGACCGAACCGCAGCCGCAACCGAGCGAAAACCCGACGGCGGAGCCAACAACAAGTGCGCCGACGACAGAAACAGAATTGAAAACGTGGTCGTCACATGACACGACGGCCACGCCGATCGCGACGGACTCAACCGTTCGCGAGCGCGCGCGCGCAGCCAGCGACGCGCGCGCACCGGCCCGCGCGCACACTCACAGCGACGCGCGCGCGCCGAGCCGCAGCTCTCACGCAACCGCGCTAGATACAGTAGCGACCGCGCGGAGCGACAAGGACGGGCGAAGCAACCACTCTGCCCGCTCGTCTAAGTCGATGCGTCGCCGTGCAATTGAGAGAGAGCTGCTGCGCGCCAAGGCAGAGGAGGCGAGACTCGCACGGGAAATAATCGAAGCAGAGCTCCGCGAGTGCGACGAGGAGGACTCGTCGGACGAAGACGAGAAGGAGGACACAGCACGCAGTGAGTTAGTGGCGTCATGGGTGGAGACGCAAGCCGATCTGCATCGGCGGGAGATTTCCGCTCCCGCACCGCGCACGGGGCTCGCCGCCGCGAGCACCGACGCGCACGCAGACGCGGCCGCCCCTCACCACGCGCCTCACACCGCCGCCCCGGCCGCCGCACCCCACCACGCGGCCCCCACCACTGCTGCCGTCTCCGCTCCCCTCCACGCGCCCCACGCCGCAGCTACCGACGCCGCGCCCCTCCGCGCGCCGCCCGCCGCTGCCGCCGCCGCCCCCCTCTACGCTTCCCCCGCCGCAGCCGACGAAGCCACGCCCCTCCGCGCGGCGCCGACCGCCACACACTTATGGGAGCAGCCGGCCGCGCGCCTCTGCGCGCCGCCTGCCGCCGCCGCGGCTACCGAGCTTCGCTATCCGCCTGCCGCCGCCGCCGCATCAAGCTCGCACGCTCCGCTCGCCTCCGCTTCGATAACAGTGGAGATGCTCGCCGCAGCATTGGGGCGAGCGGAACACAGCCGACCGCACGCCGCACCTAAATTTCTGCAAGATTTGCCTACTTTCGACGGGTCGGCCGGGGAGTGGCTCCTGTTAGCGACTGCCTTTCGCGACACAGAGAGCTACTTCTCGCCGGGCGAGAACGCGGCCCGCCTGCGAAAATGCCTGAGAGGCAAGGCGAAAGAAGCCGTCTACAGTTTAATGTTGGCGGCGCCGGACCCCGGTCGCGTCATGGCGGCGCTAGAACAGCGCTTCGGGCGACCGGACTTCCTTGTCTTGGGGGAACTAGAAAAATTGAGGAGCCTCCCCAAGATCAAGGACTGGCCCGGCGAACTGAGCGAGTTCGCAAATAAAGTGAACAACATTGTGGCCACCATCGAAGCGCTCGGTCGGCCGCAATACCTGCACAACCCAGAGACGGTGCGCATCATCATCGACAAGCTGACGCCGCTGCGTCAGACCCGGTGGTGCGACGTTGAAGACCGGGCGACTGACGACCGCCCCGCGCTGCAGAGACTCGCCAGCTTCCTGAACGAGGAGGCACGCAAGTGCGGGGCGTACGCCCGCCCGGACGTCGCCGCGAGCACGGAGGCGCCGACGAAGGACCGTCGGCAGAACAAAGACCGCCGCACGAACGAGAAGAGCTACGCCGCCGGTGAAGAAAGTGGTGCCGACGAGACGCCGCAGTGCCCGACGTGCACTAAGGCGCACCACCTCGTCGTCTGCCCCCAATTCATAGGGGCGGACGTTGACGAACGCTGGCGGCAAGCGAAGGCGGGAAAAATGTGCTTTCGTTGCCTAAAAAGCAAGCACCGCCGCACGAAGTGCAAGGCTAAACCGTGTGGGGCGCCCGGCTGTACCTACGGCCACAACCGACTCCTTCATCACACGCCGGCCAACGAGGAGAAGTCCGCCACTGCGATCGTAGCTGCCGCCCGCTCGGACTTGGTCCTGCTAAAAATCGTACCTGTCAAGCTGAGCGGACCGAGCGGCTGCGTCGACGTCTTCGCGCTGCTCGACGAGGGGTCCACCGTGACAATGGTGGACGTCGCAGTAGCCGACCTGCTGGGTGCGCGAGGCACGACGGAGCCACTGCACGTCGTGGGCATCGGCGGCGGACGGGTCGCTACCAACTCGTCGCGCCGCCTCAACTTGCGCATCCGCGGCAAGAACGAGTCGGCGGAATACGACGTCGTCGGCGCGAGGACGGTGGACAGCCTGCGCTTCCCGCCGCAGACGATCGACAGAAGGTGCATCGACGGCTGCGAGCATCTCGTCGAGATCGCCGAGACGCTCGCCTACACCGACGCTCGCCCGCGGCTACTTATCGGTCAAGACAACTGGCCGTTGATAGTGTCGCGGGCGATCAAGAGCGGCCGCCGCGACCAGCCGGTCGCCTCGCAGACGGAGCTGGGCTGGGTGCTACACGGCTGCCGCACGTCGTCGACCGCGCCCGGCGAGCAACGCTGCGCACACGCCGTCGAGCCAGACAACAGCTTCAATGAGCTCGCCCGCGAACACTTTCGACTCGAGTCGCTATGCGTGGAGCCGCGCAAGCCACAGAGCGACCCGGAGGAACGGGCCCTCCGAGCACTCCATGAGAAAACGCGCCGCCTGCCCGACGGCCGATTTGAAACCGGCCTGATCTGGCGTAGCGACGCCTTCGCTATGCCAGACAGCCGCGAAACAGCCGCGAAAAGGCTAGCCAATTTAGAAAGAAAATTGGCGCGAAACAGTGATTTAAAAGAAAAATATCACGCGCAGATGGCGCATACTATCAAGAGCGGATACGCCGAGCGTGCCGCGACCCCGCCGACGCCGGGTCGCACGTGGTATCTGCCTCACTTCGCCGTCGTTAATCCCTCGAAGGCGAAGATTCGCATTGTGCACGACGCCGCCGCACGGACCCGCGGCGTCAGTCTCAACGACCTGCTGCTCCCGGGCCCCGACCTACTACAGTCTCTGCCCGGCGTACTTATGCGGTTCAGACAGCACCCGGTCGCCGTCACAGCAGATATAAAGGAGATGTTTCTGCAAATACGCATCCGTGACGCCGACCGGGACGCGCTACGATTCCTCTGGCGAGAGAGTCCCGACCTAGCGCCGACAGAGTACCGAATGACGTCGGTTGTGTTCGGCGCCGCCTGTTCGCCCTGCGCAGCAATCTATGTGAAAAATAGAAACGCGGAAGACTATGAAGCCAGCAAGCCGGACGCAGCGCGCGCGATAATAAAGTGCCACTATATGGACGATTATCTTCAAAGTTTCGCCGGCCCGGCGGAAGCGTTCCGCGTCTCGCGCGACGTCGCGACGATCCACGCGGCGGCCGGCTTCGAGCTACGCGGTTGGGCGTCCAACGACGCTCAAGCCGTACGACACGCTGCGCAGCACGACCGAGGCGGCCGGCAAGTGAACATCGGGGGACAGGCGGCCTTCGAAAAAACGCTCGGAATGCGGTGGGACACCGACAGCGACCGCATCGGCTACGCACTCGCATTCAGCCGGACGCCGTCAGAGATTCTCGACGCCCGACGCACGCCGACTAAACGCGAGGCGCTCAGTGTGATCATGTCGCTGTTCGATCCACTGGGCCTCGTCTCGCCCGTCACGACGCCGGCGAAACGAATCTTACAAGACACTTGGCGCCTGGGCGTGAACTGGGACGAGCAACTACCGGACGAGCTGCGCGGCGCGTGGCTAGACTGGGTGGCCAACCTGCGCGGACTGAGCTCGCTACGAGTGCCACGGTGCTACGACGTGTGCAGATGCACGTCACGCGAGCTGCACACGTTCGTAGACGCGAGTGAAGCCGCCTACGCCGCCGCCGCATACTGGCGGACCGAACGGTCCGACGGCTCGATCAAGGTCGCGCTCGCCTGCGCGAAGACTAGAGTCACGCCGCTGAAGCCAGTGTCGGTCCCGCGCCTCGAACTGCAAGCCGCGCTACTGGGCAGCCGCCTGGCGCGCGCGGTGGAAGAGGGCCACGAATGGAAGGCGGCACGACGCACCTTTTGGAGTGACTCACGGACGGCGCTAGCATGGGTGCGAGCGAGCCCGCGCACATTTAAAACGTTTGTGGCGCATCGGCTCGCAGAAATAGAAGAGCTAACGAAAATATCGGAATGGCGGTGGGTCCCGAGCATAGAGAATGTGGCCGACGACGCCACCCGCGACCCGCCGCTCGACTTCACGTCCGACTATCGGTGGTTCACCGGGCCCGCCTTTTTGTACTTGGGGGAGGGCTCGTGGCCACGCGAGCAGCCGAAAGAAGTCGAACCGACCGGCGAAGAACGACCGCCGATCCAGCGCTGCGCCGTACTACAGAGCGCGGCACCGCAAGCAGAAAGATTCTCGTCGTGGATGCGACTGGTCCGCGCGACGGCACGTGTGCTTCACTTCGTCGAGCTGTGTCGAGCGAAGGCACACGTGACCGCGGCCGGTCGCCGCCAACGCACGGCGAGAACGAGGAGCCCGCCCCGACCGCGCCGGCCGACGAGACAACAACAACAACAACAACAAGAGGGTCGCGCCTTACTGCCAATTGAGGCGCGACACATTGAGGCGGCGGAGGCACTCCTCATTAAAGTTTCGCAACAAGAGGCCTTCGCCGCAGAGATGGACCGGGTGCGGTCAGACCGACGGCCCACCGGCGACGACCGTCTGGCGCAGCTCGCGCTGGTAATCGACGACGGCGGCGTGCTGCGTATCAAGAGCCGCGTGAGTGCAGCCGAGAATGTGAACCACGGCCAGCTGAGCCCGGCGGTGCTACACGGCGACCACGCGTACACGCGGTTGTACGTGGACCACGTGCACCGCCAGCTGCACCACGGCAGCGTCGAGACCGTCGTCAACGAGCTGCGTCAACGTTGCTGGGTGGTGCGCATCCGCCCGACCGTGCGCACCGTGCTCAGCCGCTGCCTTGTCTGCCGCATCCGGCGGACCCAGCCGACGCACCCCCCGACCGGGGACCACCCAGCCTCCCGACTGGCGCATCACCAGCGCCCGTTCACCTACACCGGGGTGGATTACTTCGGGCCCGTGGAGATCACGGTGGGCCGGCGCCGCGAGCGACGCTACGTGGCGCTATTCACGTGCCTCACCGTGCGAGCGCTCCACCTCGAGATCGCCGCGTCATTAAGCACGGACTCGGCCATCTCGGCTCTCCGCCGATTCATCGCGCGGAGGGGGTGCCCGAAGGAGATCTGGAGCGACAACGGGACCAACTTCCGAGGCGCAGAAGTGGAGCTCCGAGGGGCGCTGGCAGCCATGCAAGAGGCCGCCACCAACCGCGCCATCCAGTGGCGTTTCATCCCACCGGTGGCGCCGTTCATGGGCGGCGCGTGGGAGCGTCTGGTCCGCTCGACGAAGGAGGCCCTGCGGGTGACCCTGCATGAACGTTACCCGCGGGAGGAGACCCTGGCCACGCTGCTCGCGGAGGCGGAGAACACCGTCAACTCGCGGCCCCTGACGCACGTCAGCGTCTCGCCGGACGACGCGGAAGCCCTGACGCCGAATCACATTCTGCTCGGCGCAGGGTGCCACACGCCGCCACCCGGGGAGTTCACCGCCGACGACGAGAGCGCCAGGGCGCTATGGAGACGGGCGCAGTGGCTGGCTGACGTATTCTGGCGCCGGTGGGTACGGGAGTACCTACCCCTACTCCAACACCGGCGGGAGCCTCGCGGAAGCGGGCAGGCGCCGGCGGTCGGCGACGTCGTCGTCATCGCTGACCCCAGCCTGCCGAGGAACACCTGGCCGCGAGGCAAGGTGGAAGCCATCCACCCAGGGCGAGACGGCGTGGTACGAGTCGTGGACGTCTACACCGGAGGCAAGCTGCTGCGACGGCCGACTAAGAAGATCGTCGTCCTCCTGTCGTCAAAGATCGCCGAGGAAGCGACGGCGGGAGAATGTTGAGGACGACGGCCAGCCCGAGCGGCAGCGACGGGCAGACGACACGACGCGCACGTCGTTCCACCGAGCCAGTAGCGTAGGGCCCAGGCGAGCGGCCGACGTAGTTTTAGATTAGGTTTTTTAAGTTTTAGTTAGGTGAAATTAAATATAAAATGTAAATATAATAAATAAGTTAAATAATGTTAAATTCATCGTTGTGTCGTGGTCTAAGGCAGACGCACGCAGGTTGCAGCAGAGATACATCGACAACTGTCCCGCTCACGACGAAGCGAAGGTGCGACAAGCGAGGTGTGGTGCAGCGTGGGGGTGATCCGTCTCACCGCAGTCAAGTCAGCCTCTAGTCAGCCTGCAGTCAGTGGTCGCCAACCCATTGAAACAGCGTACGATGGATTGCAAAGTGTGCGGTTCAGAAGTAACGGACGGGGCGAAATGTTCGAAGTGTCGTGACATTCTTCACTATGGCAACGCCTGCTCCGGAATCACGGAAGGAAATTTTCGAAAGCGACAGCGGTCCTGGCAGTGTCCGGCCTGCAAAACATCCGGTTCCCGCTCGGCATCGCCGATTACACCCACAGGAGATATCGCCGGGCTAACTTGGGACAACGCAACGATTATGAAAAAGCTGACTTCAATTCTGGACCAGTTGGCGCCCCTTGCAGCTGTACCATCAGCGGTGAAGACCCTGAAGGACGACGTTGCCTCACTCAAGGAATCCGTTGACAAAAACGGCGACGTCATCGGCGACTTCAGCAAGAGGCTTACAGCCCTGGAATCTTCTGTCACCCAGATAAATGAATTGAAGTCCGAGGTCGAGAACATTAAGTTTCAAATGGAGCAAAAAGAACAGTGGTCAAGGCGCTCCAACATCGAGCTGACCGGGATTCCAGAGAAACGAGATGAAAACCCTATCAAGGTAGTGCTAGCTCTGGCCCAATTTGCGGAGTTCGATCTCGATCCGAGAATCGACATCGACTTCGTCACTCGAGTTGCACCGAAGGACCCCCGGAAAGGGGTCCCCAGACCCTTGATAGTTAAACTTCAGTCTCGATGGAGAAAAGATGACTTCTTGGCGGCTCTCCGCGCGAAAAAAGATTCCCTCACAGTGGACAAGCTCAGCTTCCCCGGCGACAAAAGGATCTACGCCAACGACCACCTGACACGAGCCAAGAAGATGCTACTCGTCAAAGTGAAGGAACTGACTAAAGCTAAATCATATCGATATACCTGGGTGAGAAATTCTGTGATAAAGGTCAGGCAATCAGATACTTCTCCTGTTATCATAATCTCGAGTGAGTCGGACCTAAAAAAGATTTACTAGGAGGTCGCTATGTTCATGTTTATTTTTATGTTTTTGCTTATAAATCTGTTAACTTTTCTTTATATTTAGTATCTCATCCCATACTCGAAAATTTTAATACCAGAATATGTGTACCTATACTTTACAATGTGATTAACAATGTCTCCCAACACTTTATATTAAATTATAGTTTAACATCTTATCAACTACGAAGAGAAAATTTATCTTACTGTTGTATACTTAAAGTAGCTGGACTATTATTTGAATCTGTTGAAAACCAATACCTCTTGCAATTAAATTTGCCCGCTGTGACATCTAGTTCATCAATTTATATTACATCTAAGTTTAAAAATGCTTTGAAATGGTTGAGAACACCTGTAACCAGTTTTTTGTGGCTTCAATTTTCAGTCGCCTTTATCTGCCTGAACCGGTTCTACTGCGAGATTTATCTACGGAGCACGAAACTATATTCATCTTACTCCGCAACGTACACTTTTTGCGCCTATACGTTATTGTCGTCCCTTTCTCGCGTTGGTAGCTCGATATCTGTGCGTGTAAACGGAAATGTAATACTCATGATGATCATGAATGCACCCGATAGTTACCTACGAAGACGTTGCTCGCTAGTTAAATCACCAATTAATTTTACAAATTATTGTTACATAATCGTAATCGTGGCCCGTAATCTTTGTATGAATTATAATATTTCCTTAACGCAAATAAATGGAACTTAATATTTATTATCAGAACGTTAGAGGGCTAAGAACAAAGACCCATACTTTCTTGGAGAATATTTTAAACAGCGACTATTCAGTGATATGCGTTTCGGAATCGTGGTTACTTCCGGGAATTTTCGATTCTGAATTGTTTGATGACCGTTTCTCAGTTTATCGCGTGGACCGTCCATATAAGGAACTTGGTCAAACAATGGGGGGCGGAGTACTGATTGCAGTTCGTCGAGATCTTGTCACCTGTGCGTCCGTTGAAGCGCCGGTACCCCCGCCCCGACCGGGAGCGGACATTGTGGCCGTGACCCTCACCGTAAAAGAAGGACTCAAGTACCGAAAGGTCAGAATCTATTGTTCATACTTTGTTCAGGGCACTGCTCAATTATCCTTACAAGATGATTATTATGATTTCATTTCTAAATTACACACAGAAAATCCTAATGATATATTTTTAATTTTTGGTGATTTTAATATTAGGAATGCATCTTGGTTGCCATCAGGCGACCAAGACGGTGCTATGAAAATCGCGAATCCATCAGATGACACATTAATTTTAGCTTTATCTACATTTTTGAACTTTACTGATTTCCGACAATTCAACAACCAATTTAATATTAATCAACGTGCCCTTGATTTAGTAATTTCAAATTATAACTGTGGGGTTAGCGCCTGCACATCACCACTCGTTCCCGAGGATGAACATCACAAGTCTTTAGAAATCGTAGTGCGAGTGTCAGATGAGTGCCCCCTCGCCCCGCCCCGCACCCGCACCGTCCGGCTATTCCACTCCGCCGACTACGCGGCGGTGTGCGAGTCACTCGATCGTATCGATTGGCAATCTGAAATAAATACAATTGACAATATTGACGGAATGGTATCTAGTTTTTATTTATTATTAAACAGTATTATTGAACAACACGTCCCCATTAAGATTTTAAAAGGCGACTCTAAGTATCCACCTTGGTTTAGTTCCTCATTGATAAAAGTTACAAAAGAAAAATTGAAATTCCACAAAAGGTGGAAAAAATTCGGTCATCTGGAGGATTATAATACATTTGCACTATTAAGAACGCGACAAAAAAGGGTCCAAAAGGCTTGTTATGACAACTTTATCTCTAAAGCGGAGCGCCATATTAAATCAAATTGTAAAAATTTTTGGTCTTTTGTTAAATCTAAGCAAAATACAACAGGCATTCCTACCAATATGTTTCATGGCACACGGCACGCTTCAGGTGGACAAGAAATATCAGACATTTTTAACAACTATTTTCAGTCGGTCTTTGAACCGCCAGTTAATATACCTCCTCGACTTATTTCCAGTAACTGCAACAGCGTCAACCTTGGTAGTATATACATATCTGTCGAGAAGACTGAGCGCTATCTGAAGTGTATAAATCCTAATAAAGGTACTGGCCCGGACGGCCTACATCCACTATTTATCCAGCGTTGTGCTAAATCATTATCTCTCCCTGTTAGCATGTTATTTAAAAAGTCCCTTAATACTGGAGTTTTCCCGAGTCAATGGAAGCGTACTTACATAACACCCGTTTTCAAAAAAGGCGATAAGCACGATATATCTAATTATCGACCTATCAGCAAACTATGCACTTTAGGTAAAACTTTTGAAAAAATTATCTTTGACGTTATTTTTCCAATCATAAAGCCACAGCTAATAGAAAACCAACATGGTTTTGTCAGTAAGAAGTCGACTGAGACCAACCTCGCCGAATTTATCGATATAGCTCTTGGGGCAATGGATCACGGGTACCAGGTAGATGTAGTGTATACTGATTATTCGAAATGTTTCGACAAAATTCCACATAACCTATTATTACAAAAAATTGAATCAATTGGTATACACGGCGACCTACTTCGGTGGCTGACTTCCTACCTACAGAATAGATCCCAAGCGGTCACAGTTAGCGGTTTTTGCTCCTCTTTCGTTCCTGTTACTTCTGGGGTCCCTCAGGGTTCCCACCTCGGACCTCTGATGTTTAACATCTTCATTAATGACGTAACACATTTTGTCAAAAACTCAATTTTATTACTATACGCGGATGACAAAAAGATTATTAAGGTAATTAAATCACTTCTTGATTGTCATGATTTGCAAAAAGATTTGAATAACTTGGTAACTTATTGTAAAAACAATTACCTCCATTTAAATGTTGACAAATGCGCTACCATTTCCTTCTCTCGTAAGCAAAATACCGTTCACTTCAATTATAATCTCTCTAATAGATTAATCAATAGAGTTACTGAAGTCAGAGACCTAGGAGTTCTGCTTGACAGTAAATTAATTTTTAAATCACATATTGACACAATAACATTGAAAGCATATAAACTACTCGGTTTTATATTTAGGACTTGCAATGTATTCAAAAATGTCTCCACTTTCATAACCCTATACTCCTCGTTTGTCAGACCTATTATTGAATATGCCTCCATAGTATGGAACCCGCAGTATGCGGTCTATATAACTGAAATAGAAAAAATTCAAAAAAAGTTTTTAAAATATGTTGGCTATAGAACTCGTAGGGGAAGTGAGAGCGACGATAACACATTTGAAATAATGTCTCTCGAGAAAAGAAGGCAGATCAAGGATATTACTTTCATATACAAGTTGATCCATTATTACATAGATTCTCCTTATTTGTTAAGTAAGTTAAGTTTTCGTTGCCCTACTAAGGCAACGAGATGTCTTAACACTTTTCATATCGCCAAAGTGAGTACCAATTATAGTAAAAATTCTTTTACTAACCGGAGTTGTGCTACTTATGACAACTTCTTCTCCTGTCTTGATTTATTTCATGTATCACTCAGCCATCTCAAAAGGTCAGCGATCGAAACAGTAATATGATGAAACAGGTGTTAAAGCGGGCAGATGAGAATTGTGTGAGGGTAGGTTGGGTTGGTTTTCTTGCTAGGTACATGGTAGGTATGTACTTCTTATCAACGTATCTCCTATGGTTAAGTAATTGGTTGATTTTCGTGTGTTGGTATTAGTTAGTTTTTGATGTTTTCTTTCTTTTAGGTTAATTTTTAATCATGAACGCACTTAATATGGATAACTTTATGTAGAAAACTTTACTGGTCTCTGTGTAATTAATGTTAGTACTTACTCCTTTTTACGATGACTGTATGTTTTCCCAATAAAAAAAAAAAAAAAAAAAAAAAAAAAAAAAAGTTAAATAATAAATATATACAAAACTGTAGATTAAGCTAGCTAAGATATGTAGGAGTTTAGATAAGATAGATAAGTAGGATTAAGATATATAAGTTAGAATAAGATAGATAGGCGTAGTTTAAGATATGTATGTATGGTTTGTTGCTACATCTATTGAGCGACATAATAAAACACGACTGAAGTTGGTGAAATTATAATGTACACTGAATTAAGGTTAAACTGTTGGCGCGTGCGCGGCCCGTGCCGCGGCGCATGACTTGCTGTGTAGGCAAATGTGCGGTTGCACCGTACATGCTCCCGAACGAGAGAGAAACGCAAAATTACAACAATCTGTATGAGTTTACATAATACATGTTAGTAGTCTATGTAAGTAAGCACGATTATTTGAACGTTTGTTTTGAAAATATGGGCGAGGTGGCAATGTCATTTTGTTTTTTGGTTTCACTTTCGGAACGCGCTTTTTTGGTTTCACTAACAAAACGCGCACTTTCACTGAATTGACACTGCACACCGGTGTTGCTCCTGGAGGCGGCGGAGGGTTGAGAGTCGCCTCCCGCAGCCCTCGCCGCCGCCTCAGCCGTCGCTGACACGGCCGTCGCCGCCTGCGCTGTCGCCGGCGCCGGCGCCGCTATGTTGAGCTGATGACGTCGCTGCTGCTGCGTTCTCCTCCATATGAAGATTGCTCCGGCGATGATCGTCAATCCGAACATCCCGTAGATTAAACTGTAGTGGTGGATGTCGTGGTAAGATATGGATTGTTCTATCGGTCTCTCGTTCTCTTTCATTATTCGTATTTTGTTCTGAATTTGGTCGAGCTGTCTTTCTCTGCTGTCAGCTTCTGGATCGACAGTCGTATAGTTGGTTTCTTGAATGCTGATATTGATAAGGTGATTTATAGGTGCGATCTTTGGTATATATACATTTGAAGTGTAGGTAGTTTCGCTTTCGTGATTGTTGTGTGAGTATATGGTGAACCATTCACTCTTGATGGCGCAGTTTCGACCCATGCTGAGGATCCCCGCGTAGTTAAGCTGAAGAATTTCAACTCGGCGATCGCATATGACTCGAATTTTGCAAGGTTGGCAACAATAAAATAGGAATGTATTTATTGCGCTAAGTGCTGTCCAATTGTTTTCACAAGCCACGATATTAATTTTACATTTTTGTGTTGATTTATCGAAGATGCATAAGTCGTAATCAGACTTTATATTTCTGATGGGTGTTTGGGTCTGACACAATCTTATGGAGGTGTCGTATAGAACACAATTTTGAAGGTCATTTTCCGTCATGGTTATAAATGTGTCCTTTTGTAAGTTCATTGCCATTATGTGTGTGACAGGACTTACGGTTTTCATTACGTCTCCGATCCTGTGTGGAATTGGGAATACTTTGTAGATTTCGTAGCTGTCGCGACTGATTAGTGGGATTTTTGTTTCAAAAATTATGTATTGCTTTGTCATTCGTGCTCTAACACTTAAAAGTGGGTATAATTTTCTTAATTCAAGGGTTGGTAGCGATAAATCGGTCGTTAGTTGTCCTGATATGATGTTTAATTCCTTACGTAGTTGCTCAGGGGGAATTATATGTATGTTGAATTTTCCGTTTTGAATATTCGTGACGGTCTCTACCAGTGTATCTTGAATTCCTTTTATATGTTGTAATATATTGGTTGCTGTGATTGATGATAATATAAATTCATTAACCATTTCTGTATTTTCAATCTCTGATTTAAGTTTTCTTTCTTCGCTTGCTAATTTGATAATACGTTGATTTATTGCCTTATGTTGTTTTGTCATTGTGTTTTCAGTTCTTTTCAATAAGTTGTACTCGGATTCTATTATGGATGTTTGATTTTTCCATAATAACTCCAGATGTCTCTCATTATGTCTAGTAAGGGCGATGTCCTTTGCATATTGTTCTGCGAAATGCTCATCCAATACTCCGAACAGACTGTTAGCTAGGTACCCGCCGGCGTTGATAAGGCCACGCTTCGACCTTGTTCGACTGAAATGCTGATTTTGCAGTATGCTGTTGTAATGCTCCAGTTCATTGTATTCGTGACGTAATTGTAATATGATACCTTGACAATGTGATGTATTGTTCAGTAGTCGACATATGTTTTCAAGGTGAAGGTTGTACTTTTGAACAGCTGTTTTCCCTTCCCAATATGGGTTCAAGTCGTAATATACCACGAGTTTCCATTGGTCTCTGAGGAGTTGCATGTCAGCCACTTTGTCAAAATAGAGACTCATCAACATCAAGACAAGTAAGATCTTTCACGTTTTCATCATGGAGAATCTGCTGGCCACACAGAGCCAGATAAGACGAAAACAGGCAAGCAACTTCAAGGCCTTCGATAGGACAAGGACAAGCTTAGACATCGATTCTCTCAAGGAGAAATGGGAATTCGAGGATGCTCTAAAGAAGCTCGAATCTCGCTGGTCAGCCATCGACTCTCTACATTGGGAGATCGACAGTTGGTCAAACGAAAATAATGAAGAGTACGAGCAAGCCTACTCACACCACGAAAAATCATACAATGCATTAGTCAAAAATATTAATAACAAGAGGTGGAACGCCGCTCACAGAGACGAGTCTACCCCAAAACTGGAAATACCAACATTCTCAGGTAGTTACCAAGAATGGGTTTCATTCAAAGATCTTTTCGTGGAAGCCATCCACAATAACCCATCTATCCCAGCCGCCCGAAAACTTCAATACCTTAAAAGTAAGGTCAAGGGTGAAGCGGAACGTTTGATACAACATCTAAATATCAGTGCAGAAAACTACGCGACAAGCTGGGAAATTCTTAACAATAGATTTAACAACAGGAAGCTAATATTCACGTCATACATTAAAATTCTAACGGAGCTCCCTGTCATGTCTCAATCGGGTTCGGTAAATCAGGTCAAACGCATTCACGACTGTACTACGGAAAGTCTAAACGCCATCAAGAACTTGGGCGTAGACATAAGTACGTGGGATCCACTCCTCGTATACATTCTATCTCAAAAGTTGGATGCCGACACACACAACGAGTACGTGTCCTCCTTGAAACAACCGCGAGAATTGCCTACAATCAAGGAATTCCTGGCATTTCTCGAAAACAAGTTCCAGGCATTAGAAGGCTCAAGGAAAAAACCGGAACCGAGTACTCAAAAATCAGGCTACAACCAAGCCCACACAGGAATTAATAATCAGAAAACCGCATACGGCAAACAAGCTTACTCAGGCTATGAAGAAAATTCATCAAAGAAAAAACCGTTTCATTCATGGAAATCACCATGCCCCGTGTGCAATGCAGCACACGCAATCTACCGATGTCCACAGTTCATCGACATGCCAGCAAATTTAAAACGTAAGGAGGTGGCAAGAACCGATTTATGTAAAAACTGCCTACACAAACACGACGGAATATGTAATTCCGAACATCGTTGTCGTCAATGCAACGGATTTCACAATACACTTCTGCACGAGGCATTCGTCGCGCCGAAGAATTCAAATTCCCCGAAGGCGAGCACTCATGTTTCGCAACATCAGAACATGTGCGAAATCCTTTTAGCCACAGCCATTGTCAAGGTCCAAACAAAGGACGGATCGTATATTAAAATGCGAGCTCTTATCGACCATTTAGATGTATGGTTTGTTGCTACATCTATTAAGCGACATAATAAAACACGACTGAAGTTGGTGAAATTATAATGTACACTGAATTAAGGTTAAACTGTTGGCGCGTGCGCGGCCCGTGCCGCGGCGCATGACTTGCTGTGTAGGCAAATGTGCGGTTGCACCGTACAATGTAAGATAAAATAAGTTTATGAAAAATAAATATGTCGCGTACTGGGTTTCATTCGGGATGAGCGGGAGGTGTGCACTCGCCAAATTAGTTAGTAGAATGAACCGGGCCGAGGCGTGCGGCGCGGGCGCAGAGCGCTGTGATTGGTCCAGCGGAGGCTGCGAGCTCTGTCGAGATGAGATCGCAACATCCGCGGGGCTCGGCGCGCCCGCGCGTATACAAACATAGCACGTTTCGGACCGTTCATTCAGTATTCGCCGAACCGCCACCAAGAGAAGACGTCTCGTAGCCTGAGCTCGACGCACCGATCGACCGAGGAACGCACTACAGTCAAGAAGAGCCACTTCAGTACGGAACGACTGCCTCGGCTCGATCGGACGGTTCTCTTCTCTCGGCGAGTGCTCCACCCACGTACGTCCCGGGTGCAACTCAGTGCGTGGCTTCGTAAAGCCACCCACGCATTTCTTTTGCTAACGCTTCGCTACGACACCCTCCCTACGCCCCGTGGCGTTACGGTTGAGGATTACCTCCCTACGCCACGCGGCGTGACGGTTGAGGACAAAACGGTCGACCCATCGCACCACCCGCGAGCCACGCGAGTGATATCTCCGCGCCGCACGCCACGCGTCGGCTGTGCGAGAGCGAGACGGTCGCCCAATTCGCCGCGAAAGAAAGAGAAAGAACATCAAGCTCTCCGCGCCCGCTATAACCGCTCTGCGGTGACGGGCGAAGCATCACCAACCACCTACAGTCCACTGCCCTGAGAAGTCGATCCGGAACAATAATCTTCACATTCTGGCAGCACGAATTTAAGCCCTGACAGTGACACTGACAGTGGAGCCAACATAACGGCGAAGGAACTTTTAGCACTTTTAGTTGGAACATTTCGTTCGTGGCAGTTATGTCACGTGGTCAAGCAAGTCAACCGACCAACCATAGAGTAACTTATATGGTGGGGTGGGGACCAACGAACAAAAACGCTGCCAGCCAGCCAAGTGTCGCAAGTGTCAACTGTCAACCGTTGTAAGAAATAATGGCTAATGTAATGATTTGATTTATTTATGACATGATTAAGATTTTGATTATTTGTTTTCTTGTTATGTGTAATGTAAAGATTTCAGCATTTTCTTAGCCCGTTAGATCAAAATTTTGTTCAATGACATTTTAACGTGGATATATTAACGTGACACTGGCAGTAATTAGATCTCAAATAAAAAAAGAGATCAGTTGCCATTTCGGCTCAAGGACCGCTCTGAACATCTTGCGGTTGCAAGTCGGAAAAAAAGAAGAAGAAGAACTGTCAACCGTGCCGGCCGTGCCGCGTGCGTGCCTGTCTGCCTGGCTGGCGTACGACACCTGAAAGCCATTGTCGTGCCTGCTGTTCCTGCGATCCTACTCCTTCGCCCGGAGCGAACCAATAGAAGCCGATATTCGTTTGGTCGGTTAAGTAACTTGTTAGCTCAGTGGTAAGCATGTAGGGTTTGCATTTTTTGGACCATGGGTTCGAATCCCACTGAATCTTTTTGGTTTTTTTTGCTTTTTTTTTCTTTTTACAATGTTACGGTGTTTAAATTGTCTTAGGGTGTTTAGTTTTTTTTATAACCACCTAAGAATTATTTTCGGAAATACAAACTTGTAACAAAAACGACATGCACCGCCACAAAATTAGGTTAGGGTTAATATATAGAAGATGGTTATTTTTTTTTTAAACCACCAAAACATCATTTATTTATCACTTCAAGGAGTGGTTCCGCAGGATCGCAGGAACAGCAGGCACGACAATGGCTTTCAGGTGGCGCACCGGTCTGCCTGTGTCTGTGTGTTGGTTTGTCAACTAAATTAATGTCATCTGTTTGGCTGATTATTTATCCCTCAGCTCAGTCGTGGTTATATCCTCTTTGGCTCAGTCATTCATTCATGTAGGTAATGTGTACTGTTTGTGTCGGATGTGGTGATGTGATGTGTCGCGGTGCGTGTGCTTGAAGATGGCAGAGCGCAGCGCTAATGCACTGCACGCCATGGCTACCAGCAGCGCCGGCGGATCAACCGTCGCGCCGCTGCTCCACGACGTAAGTGGCGTCATTATTTATATGTATATAGGCTCGAGTAGATACGTCTCGTGTTTATTTAGCTACCGGTTCCGTTATCTCGCGATACCTACATCTGTAAAGAGTGTGGGATAATTGTTTTCCGAGTTCAGTTTATCCAGAATCTCCGAACTGCAACTAAGTATGAGTTATCTCGCTAGAATAACCTCTTTGGTTCTAAAATACAATGGAGCTTCGATAAAACAGTGCGCCTTGAACTATTGTACGGAGATCCTTCACGGCGTAAACGTTTTGGATATGTCCCGGATAATTGCGGGGCCATTCTGTTCGATGATGCTGGGTGACCTCGGAGCCAACGTGCTGAAGGTGGAGAGCTTGGAGGGTGACGAGGCGAGGAAGTGGGGGCCTCCATTCATCAACGACACTCAAGATTCCTTTTATTTTCTCTCAGTCAATCGGAATAAGAAGAGCATTTGCATCAATCTCAAGACCGGTGAAGGTAGGTTGATATGGTTCTGTATACACAGTACAGGCAAAGGTATATTGTACGGTACAGGTAAAAATTTTGATTTATTTTATAAACATTTTGTTTACCATAGAATAGAAAAACCACTGAAGTACGACTTGATTGTGTCGTGCCTCACATTTTACAGGGAACCCTCTAACTAATAACCAGTGATCGGCGTAGGTAGTGCTATTATTCCTAGGTTTTGGTGATTGTTATGTTGACATGGATATTCCTTAACGTAAGTTACCTGAGTCCACCTTAGATTTTGTTTCTGTGAACAAATGTTGTTATTTTCAATATCTGCGAATAAATATTGCTGTTTTTTTAATATTTGTTTTGTTCTTATCTTCATTATTTAATCATCTTCATATTTCACAAGTTATTATAATAAAAAAGTTTTTTTTATGGAAACTGACACGGTTGGCTACATCACCTACAACATTCGTCATGTCAGCCCATAACACCGGGTAAACTAGGTGCCCTGGATCCTGGGATCATCAATCCCGGAATCCCGGGGCATGTCCATATTAACATCATCATTCATGTTCATTGACCCCAAATGGCACTACCTACGCCGATCACTGCTAATATTGTACGTTATTTACAGTATCAGGTCAGACTATAGTTACCATAAGCAAATTGTCCATCATGTTATTGATCTACACCAGCCTTTCCCAAAGTATCACCGGTAGGTCGCGACCTATGAACGTGCTGGTTACTGTACCTAGTGATGTCAGCCCATAACACCGGGTGAGCTAGGTGCCATGTCAGTGCTTCCCTTCGGTCGTGCCGGCTACACTGAACTGGAAAACACAAACTATTTACATAGCCGTTTCGACTGACGTTTCATTCAGTGCGGTGGTAGCAACCCGGGCGGGTTGAACCCTACCGCCCAGGAAGGTAAAAAGGGAAGGGACCTACAGTTTAATGTGGAATCGGAACCACGGTCAGCCTCCAACGGTTGAGCGGTCACCCATCCAAATACTGACCGCGACCAGCGTTGCTTAACAATCAATAGCGACAGTCGACTGTCTGCACCACTGAGCTATCGAGGCTGACAAGTTGTTGACGAATTAATGTTCACATGTGCCCATTATTTGCAGAGAAACAAAGACAGTCACGTTGAGTCACCACTGATCGGAGCACGATATGGATTTTATTGTTATTGTGACTTCTCGCGGATATACAATGTGGCACAGCACTCTGTCAAATGACAACTGAATAGGAAGCTCGTACTTATGTAGCATTAGTATTTTATATCGCTCGACGTCACACAGTACCGCCCATACCGGAGTAGTAAGACACCCAGGGTTCCCTGTTAAAAAACCCTTTTTTTTATGGAAACTGACACTGTTGGCTACATCACCTACAACATCCGTGATGTCAGCCCATAACACCGGGTGAACTAGGTGCCAAGTCAGTGCTTCCCCCTTTGATCGTGCCGGCTACACTGAACTGGTCGGAAAACACAAACTATTTACATACCTGTTTCGACAGACGTTTCATTCAGTGCGGTGGTACCAACCCGGGCGGGTTAAACCCTACCACCAAGTAAGATTAGGAGGGAAGGGACCTACAGTTTTTACGAGGAATCCGAACCTCGGTCAGCCTCCAACGGTCAGCGGTCACCCATCCAAGTACTGACGGCACCCAGCGTTGCTTAACATTCAATAGCGACAGTTGACTGTCTGCACCACTGAGCTATCGAGGCTGATGTTTTATGATTACAGATGTTTTATCTCACGAGCGCGGGTGAGCCATACTTGTAGTTGTAATGCGTATAGACACGCGCTCCTGTGTGTGTGTAACGTTAGCGCAGGCTGCGCTCCCGAGCTTACGCAACAAAGACAGTGTGCATGTATATTTACACATTTACACACACAAGCGTGGCTCACCCGCACTCGTGAGATAAAACACTGAACCCTATGTTCTTTGTATTTTACTATCTTTTATTTTCTTTTTTACTTAGACGTAGTATGTTACATTTAAAATAAGTAATTAAACTTTAGTATGTAAGTTATATTTAAAAAAAAGCTCTATAAGATATCTTACCTGGTTCTTTTCTTCCTTATTGATTGCATTGCTGAACGGGACTTGACAAAAAAAAAACCATGACGAACCATACTGAATATGCATATTATTTCTCAATGAAATATTGTTAATGTTGTGTGTTCTTTATGGTGAAATAAATATCTGAATCTGAATCCTATACCTACAGTAAAAAATTGGCCAAGTGCGAGCCGAACTCACGCACCGAGGGTTCCGTACCACCAACTAATTGGTTAGTTTTAATTTTTTGTGGTTTTCTTTAGAGTTTATTAATAGTTAAAAATTTTATTACTATCAGTCAGTCAGTCAGTCAGTCAGCGTGTAAGCGTCCACTGCTGGACATACGCCTCTCCAATTTTCCTCCAGTCCTCCCGGCCCTCAGCGGTAATTATTACTATAATTACTTGTAACTGCATGAATAATTTACTTACTTTGAGATTTAAAGATTCTATAAATCGAACCCAAAAAATTAAATAAGTTTGACAGTTTGTGCTGTGCACCCAACCCTAATTTCTGCTCTTAACACTATCTAATACCTAAAACCCTGTGCAAGAAACATTTGATTTGTTTTTCAGGAAAGGCGATTCTTTATGATATAGCAAAAAGAAGCGACATTATGGTTGAGAACTTTGTGCCGGGCAAGCTGGAGGCGCTGGGGGTGGGCTACCGGCAGCTGAGCGCACTCAATCCTCAGCTCATCTACTGTGCTATTACCGGCTACGGCTCTACCGGGCCGTACGCACACAGACCGGGGTAAATATCTTCGCATGTCCATCGCGGGATACTTTGCTCTACTGTGCCATACTAGCTACGGCTCTACCGGGCCGTACGCACACAGACCGGGGTAAATATCTTCGCATGTCCATCGCGGGATACTTTGCTCTACTGTGCCATACTAGCTACGGCTCTACCGGGCCGTACGCACACAGACCGGGGTAAATATCCTCGCATGTCCATCGCGGGATGCTTTTGCTCCACTGTGCCATTACTGGCTACGGCCGTAGCCATTTATTTTTTACGATATACAAAACATACTTATTAAGGTGAAATACGCACACTTCACGTATAAAATTTGAGGGGAAGGTGTGGATCTAAGCTTACGATGGCTTCACCAAGGTGTTATGGGCTGACATCACGGATGTTTTAGGTGATGTAGCCAACCGTGTCAGTTTCCATAAAAAAAAAAATGTGTTGAAACTCTTTCAGTATCTCCTCTACCCATCGCCCTTTTCGTTAGTTCTGTTGCAAGCCAGACCTGTCGTATCGTGTCGAGTTGGACACGAACGCAGCCCGGTGCACAGGAATCAAGCGAGCGTGCGCGCGCCCCGTGTACGACGCCGCGCGTGCTCGGTTAAACTCGGCTCAGCCTAGCTGGCCCGTTTCGTGTTCGTGTCACGCACGACACGAGCCAGCCCGCTGTACACGAGACGGAAGTTATTATGCCACAAGTGGGCCTGGGCCATGATTTAGCAATGATATTGTATTACCGTGTGGGGCCGGTACTTAAAAAGAATAACCCCACTGCATCTCTACCCGTGCATTTCGTAAAAGGCGACTAAGGGATAAGGACAAGATGCCGTGCTAAAGGGCGACAGGCTCGCCACCTCTCACCTTGGCACGGTACTTTCACCGAGTCATACAGCAGGTGGGTCTTCGTGCCTTAATTGCTGCTTGATAGTTAAATCTTGTCCGAATACTTTGCGAAACGTGGTGGTCGGTGTTGTGTTCTAATTTACCAGAGATCTTGCAGCACAACATTGATTACTCTGCTACCCCGATTTACGGAATTCAGCGTGCGTGATATGTATATGTATGTATGTATTGTTTTAAGAATCGTGTGTTAATAATTATTTATTATTAAATATTACATATGGACTGTACAGGCAGGTAGAAGGTGAACTTATTGCCTTCAGGTAGGTAGTTAACTGTATGTAACGTTAAACTCTTTACACAGTTAAGTATAGGTTTCGTCGTTTTCATTCGCAATTAACTGAACACACAAACTAACATTTATGTACCTGCATACATACCTACTTAAACTTTAATTGCAAGTTCAATAAAAGCTTGCAATAATATTAAAAATACGAAATTCGATCAATTATCTTTGATTCCATGTCTAATGCGTAATGCCCATGCCCATACCTCTGTCTCTCTTTCTCCTATTTGGCGGTATCGCTATTTAGATCAAACGTTGTGACGGAGCGCGTTCCGCCGATAGCCATTGGTCGGCGGCACGCGGCGGCAGATCAAACGTATTGACGCGTCACATGCCGCCTCGCGCCGCGCGGCTAGGCTAGCGAGCGACAAAGAGCGAGTGAAGTGACACAGAATAGAGTAAAATCTACAGAAATTACACTAACCCGTTCTCGTGTTATAGTATAGTATAGGTGTGCGTTCAGTCAGAGGGACATGACATATTATAACTATTTTATAAGTAGGTACATAATATCTAGAAACATAAAAACTTTCTTTTTAATAAGGCGTATGTGTGTATTAGTGAGTGCGGGGTAGTGTTTCAAGTTAAATTGAACTGACTTCCCGGTTTTCAATTGAGCTCAATTTTTTTATGTTATGTAACGTTGATGACGCAATTTCGTGTCTTGGAGCTGTTTTAATGATGGAACCCGAAGGTAGCTATAGGTAAGGGGACATCTATTAATCACGTGAGCAAAAAAAAAGGGGGGGGTGATCTGCCAAAATCTCACCAAATCTCACTAGGGGGAGTCAAAAAATCCAATTTTTTTTTATTATTTTGTTTTCATTATTTTTTAATTTTGTTTCCAGTTGTTTAAATTTAAATTTATTTCTGTTAAAATGATCTAATAATTTACTAGGTTCTGGTTGTAAATCTGGGAGATTCAAAAATGATTATTAATGTCAATGGGGTTACATAAAAATATATGTGTTAACAACTGTATTTAGGGTGATACTGTTGTTGAACCAAATTAATAAATAAATAAAATTAATAAATACGTAAACAGAAACGAGAACATCAGTAGTGTTTTGCCCTCTTTTTCTTCATAAAAACCGGCGTGTCGCCTTCTACTACTGATAATTCAAAGCCGAAATAAGCCGAAAGAGCCCAACGTTCCCCCGGGTAGACTTCAGTGGGCCGAGTCCTCGATTCGAGAATCGGTACGATCGAAGTGTAACTTCTGTTCTCTAAATATTCTATGGCTGCCGGTGACGCGGAGTTAGAGGTGAGGGTGACGCACGAAACGCAAGCGCATTAAATGACCACTAGATAGAAAGAAGACAGCGGGAAGACTGGCAAAAAAGTGAACGATTTAGTTATTTTATTCCTGTTTAGTTACCCCCTCCACCTTTCTCACTACTCTCTTTCTAGTTTAAAGTACGTATGCTATGATAATAATAATTCAAAGGCAAACGAAATAATCTGCGATTTTTCAACATGGTGGCCACGTGGTACTGAGGGAGAGAGTACGGACGGACACCGCCTCTCAACCGGGAGGTTGTGTTAAATCCATGTCAGTTCTATCAAAATTATTACTTACAATATATACAGGCTGTATCAGGCAGGATAGGTTTGAGAAACTTAAGGAATAGGAAATACTCATCCAGTCTTGATGACTCCACCAAATCTTGATGACTCGATTTTCACCAAAAAGTACTGTAAAATGATCGAATCGGGGAAAACGTTACAGAGCTTCGTCTTCAAATATGAACCCCTTTCGAACCCTGAATTTACGAAAACCTATCCTGAAACACCCTGTATAAGTAAAGTTAAACGAAAAAATACATACATACATAACGCTGTATCCCGACAATCGGGGTAAGCAGAGTATTCGGTGTTGTGCTGCAACTCGGGTAAATTACAGCACAACACCGACCACCACGATTAGATAGATAGATAGATAGAAAATTCTTTATTGCTCCTAGAAACATACATCAATAATAAGTAAAAACAACAATTACATGAGGTGCAAAGGCGGACTTATCCCTAAAAGAGATTTCTTACAGTCAACCTTTGGATGTTTGAGAGTCGATTAATATAGTGGAATGTAAGTAGGTAGTAGCAAAAGAATTGAGCGTGAGAATTGAATATAAAATAATAATAAGAATACTTATTAATAAATAATAATACATATAAATACATCCTAGTTAAATAAAAGCAATATAAATATATACCTACATATAAATCACTAAATAAATATCTAAAATATAATACACCAATAAATAAATATATAAATATATATACTTGTCCATCCAGGTACGAAACAACACTGTCGGATCAGCAAAGTATTCTGACAAGATAACTATCAAGCAGCAAGTGAGGCACGAAAACCCACCCGCTGTCTTGTCCTTATCCCTTAGTCGCCTTTTACGACATGCACGGGGAGAGATGCAGTAGAGCTATTCTTTTAAAGTACCTACCGGCCCCATACAGACACGAAAAAATTATGTTTGTGTGAGAAATGTATGTAGGTACCTATAACCACATCAGCGATCCGTCGACACGGTTCGTGCCGATCGTGTTGCCCAAGCTTCAGGCTGGCCTAGCTAGCCAGGAAACACGATCATAGTCGGAATATTTCAGACAGAACGAACCGTGTTCAGGCTGTGTCCGAAATTGTCGTGTACAACTTCGTAAATTAAGCTGGCAAGACAGGCAGGGCTGCAGTCTAGTGTAGCCAGACTAATCCCAAAACAAAAGAGTTTCTTTTGTTTCTTTGACATCTTATTCCTAATTATAGGAAACATTTTGCGTTGGGCTGACATTGTATAAGTAAGAAATAAATAAAGAAATCCTAAATTCTTGTAGGTGCGCGCGCGCATTATCACATCAGCATGCCGTCAACACGGTTCGTGCTTATCGTGTCGACCGGGCGTCGGGCTGGCCTAGCTAGCACGGAAACACGATCGTGCTCGGAACATTTCGGCTTGCACGCACCGTGTTCGGGCTGTACCCGAAACTGTCGTGCGCGATTTCGTGCCGCAAACCGACACGACAGACACCTCTGTTGCAAGCTAGTTTGTTAGGAAGGTGTGGATCTAAGCTTGCGATGGCTTCACCGAACATATCCGGACCCATCGGCAGTAGAGGAGGGTATTAATCGAGGTCGGGACTAGCGAGTGGCCACTCTAAATTTCCCGCGCATGCTTCACGTTTCGGCTCGCTTCAAGCCCTCGTCAGCTAGTCTGCGTTGACTAGGACGCGGGGAAACCACCAGTCCCGCTCTCGACCTCCCTCTCTCTACCTATCCATATTCTGTAGGATGCTTCCAGTGACGTTTTCGAAGCTCTCTCCATATATGAGCTTAGCATCGATCTTGGGAGCCCTAGATTCTTGAAGAGACTGTAGAGCGACTTCGCTGGTAGTCCTCTTGCTCCGACTTCCACAGCGAAGAGATCAGTCTTGAATCCGTTTCTCACAATCCGGTCTACTAAGTTGCAGTACTTGTTAAGTTTGATGTTGTGGTCCTTCGGTATGTTACTTTCCCATGGAACTGTAAGTTCAACAAGTACTACATGCTTTGTCGCTCTTGAGAATATGAGTATATCCGGTCTTAATGCTGTGGTACAGATTTCCGAAGGCATTTGGTAATGCTTCTCATGTGTGTCCATCAACAATTCCCAATCCTTTGCTGCTCCCAAAATTGAAGAAGGTTTAGTCCTATCTTTGGGCAGCTTATTGGCTCCAGGTTTCACAAAGTTGACCTTCTGGAAGCTGCTACTGGTTTGCCCTTTCCTGGTCCGTGCAATTGACAGGTTGATGGCCTCTCTGATGATTTGGAGGACTTTATCATGACGGTAGGAATACTGGCCTCGCTCAAGTAGTATTTTGCATCCGCATAACAAATGTTTGGCCGTGCCTACGAACTCCTTACATGACGGGCATAGTCTATTTGTAGATTTCCCCCATCTAACTAGGTTACTCGGGTCGGGGAGAGTAAGCTGGAATGCATTTAAGTAGAACTTAAGCAGCTCAGGGGACCAGTTGTATATTATGGATTTCCACTTCAATGCAGGAGGGATGCAGAAGTCACCCACTGTTAGCCAATCATTCTGCATTTCTAGGTTTAAGGCGTGAACTTTGAAGCCTTGTTCCATGTCCTCCTGAGCAAAACCTTTCAGTGAGTAGGTTTTTTATATCGTAAAAAAAATTGGTATGGGAACGTGATCAGTATCTGATACGCATACACCCCTTAGCGTATCGTTACCTACTAATGAAAGACCTTATATAGTATTTTGCTCTGTGGTATGGTAGTATATCCATCATACCATTTTATATTGTCAGCCTCGGTAGCTCAGTGGTGCCAGTCGGTTGGCTGTCGGTCGTGATCATAAGCACACCTGGGTGCGGTCAGTACTTGGATGCGTGACCGCTGGACCGTTGGAGGCTGACTGTGGTTCGGATTCCACATAAAACTGTAGGTCCCTTCCCTTCTTTCCATACTAGGTGGTAGGGTTTAACCCGCCCGGGTTGGTACCACTGCACTGAATGATAGGTCGATTAAAATTCTGTGCAGTTCAGTGTGGCCGGACCGAATGGAAGCACTGACATGGCACCTAGTTCACCAAGGTGTTATGGACCCATCGGCAGTAGAGGAGGGTATTAATCGAGGCCGGGACTAGCGAGTGGCCACTCTAAATTTCCCGCGCATGCTTCACGTTTCGGCTCGCTTCAAGCCCTCATCAGCTAGTCTGCGTTGACTAGGACGCGGGGAAACACCAGTCCCGCTCTCGACCTCCCTCTCTCTACCTATCCATATTCTGTAGCATGCTTCCAGTGACGTTTTCGAAGCTCTCTCCATGTAGACTCTCCATGTTGACTGTTGTAGTTACGACGTAATAGCATCGGCAGTGGGCGGGCTAATGAACGCAACGGGAGACAAGAACGGCGACCCCGTGAAGGTGGGCGTCGCCATCACGGACGTGACGACCGGCCTGCACGCCTTCGGAGCTATCATGGCCGCCCTATTCCACCGAGAGAAGAGCGGACGCGGCCAGAAGATAGACTGCGACCTCGTCTCCACTCAGATCTCCAGCATGATCAACATCGCGTCCGTATACTTAAACACGGGACTGGAACCCAAGCGGTGGGGCACGGAGCACCCAAACATTGTACCCTATCAAGGGTTCAAAACTACTGATGGATATTTGGTGCTAGGTGCCGGATCGAACGCCCAGTTCACCGCTCTGTGCAATCTTATTGACAAGAAGGAATTAGCGTCCGATGATCGTTTTAAAAGCAACTCGGGCAGGGTTGAGAATCGCGAAGAGCTTATACGGATTCTTAGCGGGATTTTTGAAAGCAAAACAACAAAGGAATGGTCGAATATATTTAAAGATGCTCCTTTTCCAAATGGACCGCTTAATAAAATGAAGGATGTGTTCGAAGATGAGCACGTGAAAGCTATAGGGCTGGTGAAGGAGCTGCCCCATCCCGACGCCGGCTCCGTCAAGCTGGTTGGTCCTCCGACGGTGTACAGCGAGGGCGGGAACGAGGCGCGAATGGCTCCGCCCACCCTTGGACAGCACACCAGACACATACTCACATCATTCCTGCAGTACAGTGATGAGAAGGTCGACCGTCTCTTCCGGGATCAAATTGTTAAATAAATTGATTTTGCAATAATTTTTGCAGTTTTTTTTACCTACTTTAAGGTTAAGTCTAGTTAGATATTGCTGATTAATTAACGATCAAATATGGTCAGCGGAACGCCATGAGTTACGTATCTCAAATTTCAATCAAAATGCTCAAATTTTATACAAATGTTACGAAATTACTCGTCGTAACACAAAATAAATTTGGGTTGGTAATAGTAGAGGTGCTTCGCTACATAATTGTGCACCTCGGGTTAGAAGCATGAAATTTTTACCATGGATAGCATGCCCCACCATGATCATTTTCAGATGTGGAGGGAAGTTTGATTCGACCCCTGTTCGCGGGGGGAGGGGGGTGAAACATGCCTCCCGATCATTATTTATAAAAAAAAATCACTGATCAGTTAATGCTACTAGGGCTTGTGTGGTATCGTTTCCATGTAAAACAGATACAAGGAGTTCATTTTTACTGTTAAACAGGGTACTGTGTGGGGTCGGTACATAATAAGAATAGTCCCACTGCATCTCTCCCCGTGCATGTCGTAAAAGGCGACTAAGGGATAAGCGGCCTGCAGACACCCCGGTCGACTTGTGGCTTTCATGGAAGACATAGGCTGGCTGGGGTAGCTGGAGACTGCGGGGTTTTGCACAAAGGTCCCCAACCAAGCGGGATTAGTTTGCAGGCCTAGAGCCAACCCCAAACCAAAACAACAACAACAACAACTGTAAAACAGGTATGATTCCATACAAAAAGCTTGATTTTTTAACAAAAAAGTAAAAAACATTGAGTGAATTATTTTTTTGAAAATGTCATATTTTTAAAAAATCTCGATTAATGTAAATAAAAAAAAATGTGTAATAAAGGTTATTTAGTCTAGTTTATAAAAACATATACTTTTTGCATACTTTCCATCCAACAACTTCAAGAAAAAAAAATCATTTACGCATCGAGGTAAGGCAGCGCAACTAGTTCACTGCGGATTTCAGTGACGGTTTGGAGGTAGTAGAGTTTAATTTTATGAATCTAATCACTTTTTAATGGCTATAGAAAATGAAACATTTAGGGAAAATGTTATTGCAATACAAATGCGTTTTGCAATACAAAATGTGCAGAATACAAAGTAACATTATCTGTTAATCTCTATCAAATACTACCAAACTTACTTATTCAATAAGCTAGGAATTGATAAATCATTAACAATCACCGGCACAGAAGCAAAGTGATGTGCGTTTGAGTGCAGCTTTGCTGCATTTGCACCGTCCTGTACATCCTTTTTTACAGCTGCATCTAATTAACTCCGCACATGAACTTGCTGCCTCGGGGAGCGTGGTCCAAAGTGGCCGCCATTCGTCTGTATCCTTCGTCCATCGCCAATCAGATGGTTCAGGCATATCCGGGCCCTTCACTAGTGCTTGATTCCAAGTGAAAGCCTGATAGCAAGCACGTTTTACATGCTGAAAGAGTGCGGTTTTAGTCACGATAGGCGAATGCTTAAGAATTGGAAGGACTTTCTTCGAGTAGATGAAAATAAGACCGAATTGTTTTCATTCTTGTCACAACAACTAGTTCTTCTAGAAACAGCAGAAAAAGAAATTTATGTGACAAATGGGAGTGAAGTTCTTTGTTCTTCCGCTGCCTCAGATTTGAGTCTTTTGGCCCCATGTTCGCACGAGGAGGCTGGCACCCGAATGTGTTACATTTGGCAGATTCAGCGCAGAAAGGGTTTACAAGAGTGATCATACGCACCGTAGACACTGACGTACTGGTACTGGCTGTGGCTTTTTTCAGTAAGTTAACTCTCTCTGAATTATGGGCTGCTTTTGGTGTCGGTTCAAGCTTTCGATACATAGCTATTCACAAATTAGTGGAGTCAATGAATCTGTCACAATGTCACAATCTGCCAATATTCCAAGCTTTGACTGGGTGTGATACGGTGTCTGCTTTTGCGGTAAAATTGGAGATTTTTTTTAGACAATCTATTAGACAAGTGATTAGATTCATAAAATTAAACTCTACTACCTCCAAACCGTTACTGAAATCCGCAGTGAACTAGTTGCGCTGCCTTACCTCGATGCGTAAATGATTTTTTTTCTTGAAGTGGTTGTATGGAAAGTGTTCAGGACGACGGCCAGCCGGAGCAGCGACGACGGACCCCGGCCTGGGACACGACGCGCACGTCGTCACCCCCGTAGCATGAGAAAGTAGGAAGCGGCCGGCATAGCTTAGTTTAGGTAATTTAAGATGTAAATATAAGATAAATAAGATAAATAAGTTAAACATAAGTTAAACATAAGTAAATAAATATATACCAAATCGTAGATTAAGTTAGTTAAGATAGGTAAAGCTAGATTAAGATAGGTAGATCTAGCTTAAGATAGGTAAATGTAGCATAAGATAGGTAGGCATAGTTATAAGATAGGTAGAATTAGATATAAGTTATACGGAAAATAAATATGTTGCCGCGTACTGGTTTTCATTTGGGACGAGCGGAGATGTGCACTCGCCAAAGTAGTTGGAGAAATGAACCGAGCCGGGGCGCGGCGACGGGCGCGGCGCGCTGTGATTGGTCCACGCGGACGCTGCGAGATCCGCGAACTCGGATCGCAGCATCCGCGGCGCGCGCCGCTCCCGCGTGTATACAAATATAGCGCGTTTCGGCCGGTTCGATCAGTACTCGCCCAGCATCCAACACGAGAAGTCGTCTAGAGCAGAGCTCGACGCACCGGTCGACCGAGGAACGAATAGTCGGAAGAGACTTGCTTCAGAACGTAACGACTCCCTCGGCCGATCGGACGGCTTCTCCGGCGAGTGCTCCACCCCCGTACGTCCCGGGTGCGACCAGTGCGTGGCTACACTGAAAACCGCAAACGTTGTTTCTTTGTTACGCTACGCTACGCTACGCTACGCTACGCTACGCTACGCTACGCAACGCTACGCTACGCTACGCTTTCCCTCCCTGCGCCCCGCGGCGTAACGGTCGAGGACTACCTCCCTGCGCCCCGAGGCGTATAGGTCGAGGACGACGCGAAGCACACCGGGTCGACCGATCGCACCACCCGTGAACGACCGCCGCGAGTGATCTCTCCGCGCCGCACGCCCGTCTGCGCCGGCCGCGAGAGAGAGAGACCGTCGCCGCGTCGCCGAGTGAGCGAGACGGTCGCCGTACCGCCCGAGAAGAAGTTAAGCACACCCGGTCGACCGATCGCAGTCGCAGTCGGTCACTGCGACCGCCCTAACTTAGGGCGGACGAAGTGACCGCTACTAAATCGCCAGCCGGCCGGCCACGGCGACTGCCCTATTTTATATAGGGCGGACAAAGTGACGGCAGGCCTCGCGCGGTCTACCGCGCAAAAAAGACCGGTAGCGGTGTGATAGTCTTACGACTAATACCTTTTTTACAGATGCAGATTCCAGATTCCAGACCGATCGCACCACCCGCGAACGACCCCCGCGAGTGACGCTGCCGAGCCGCACGCCCGTCTGCGTCGGTCGTGCAGAAGCGAGACGGTCACCGAGGCGTGCGAAAGCAAGAAGGAAGGTTTCCTATCTCCGGCCCTTGTAACCGCTCTGCTAAGACTGGCAGCTCAAGTGAACGGGTGAAATTCATACAGTCCACACCTGAGCTACGTGCCCAACATTTGGTCCTATCGTTCGCCGGATTGGAGATGCCAGTCACACGGAGCCAGAACAACGGGCGAGGGCGCACCATGCCGGTGCCGACTCCGTCAGAGCAGCGAGTGCTGCCCCCGAGCGCAGAGGCGACCGAACTGCAGCTGCAACCGGGCGCCGACCAGACGACGGAGCCGACTACAAGTGCGCCTCCGACGAGTATGGAGACGGAGATCAAGACGTGGTCGTCACACGAAACGACGGCCACACCAGTCGCGACAGATTCAGAGATTCGCGAGCGCGCGCGTACCGACACCGACGCGCGCGCACCGAGCCGCGCCCGCACGCACAGCGGCGCGCGCGCGCCGAGCCACACCTCACGCTCGGCCGCGCTCGAACGAGTGGCGTCCGCACGCACCGATAAGGACGGGCGGAGCAACCACTCTGACCGTTCGTCCAAGTCGGTGCGTCGGCGCGTAATTGAACGAGAATTACTGCGCGCACGCCAAGAAGAAGTGCGACGGGCGAGAGAAGAGGCGAGGCAAGCCAGAGAGGAAGCACGGCTCCACAAGGAAGAAGCGAGACTCGAAACACAAATTATCGAGTCCCGCCTCCGCGACTGCGATGAAGAAGACTCATCAGACGAAGAGGATAACCAAGAAGCGGCACGCAGCGAGCTTGTTGCGTCATGGGTGGAAACACAGGCAGATTTACACCGGCGGGAGGTGAGTGAAACCGCTCCGCACGCAGCGCACGCCACCGCGTCCGCCGCCGCGCCGGCGCAGCCGACCGCCTCCCACTACGAGCTCCCCACCGCTGCCTCCGTCGCCGCCCCCCTCCGCGCGGACCCCACCGCTGCTGCCGTCGCCCCTCCCCTCGACGCAGCCCCCACCGACGCTGCCTCCGCCGCTCCCCTCCACGCGCCCCGCGCCTCGGCCGCGGAAGCCACGCCCCCCTGCGCTGCGCTCGCCGCCACACACTACACCGAGCAGCCGGCCGCACGCCTCAGCGCGCCGCCGCACGCCGCCTCCGCCTCCGCCGCGACCGAGCATCTCTGTGCGCCTGCCGCCGCCGCCGCCGCCGCCGCCGCCGCACCGAACTCGCACGCGCCGCTCGCCGCTGCGACGATAACGGTTGAGATGCTCGCCGCCGCGCTGGGCCGAGCGGAGCACAGCAGACCGAGTGCTCCGCCCAAATACCTACGGGAGCTACCATTTTTCGACGGTTCCGCGGGAGAATGGCTGCAGTTCGTCGCCGCGTACCGCGAGACGGAGCATTATTTCTCGCCGGGCGAGAACGCGGCCCGCATACGACGCTGCCTCCGAGGCAAGGCGAAAGAGGCGGCCTACAGCCTGATGCTGTCAACGCCGGAGCCCAGCCGCGTGTTAGCTGCACTGGAGCAGCGTTTCGGGCGGCCGGACTTCCTCGTACTGGGTGAAATGGATAAATTAAGAAGTTTACCCAGACCGAAAGACACGCCGAACGAATTAAATGAGTTCGCAAATAAAGTGCACAATATTGTGGCCACGGTCGAAGCACTAGGCCGGCCGCAATATTTGCACAGCCCCGAAACGATGCGACTACTCGTCGACAAGCTGACGCCGCTGCGTCAGGCCCGGTGGTGTCATTTTGAAGACCGGACGAGCGACGACCGCCCCGCACTAACGAGAATGGCGGCCTTCCTGAATGAAGAAGCCCGCAAGTGCGGCGCGTACGCCCGCCCGGACGCCGCCGCAGCTACTGATGTGTCGACGAGTGAGAACCGCCGCATCAACAGAGACCGCCGACCAGCTGAGAAGGCCTACGCCGCCAGTGAGGAAGAAGCCAGTGACGACGAGATGCCAAAGTGCCCGACGTGCGCTGAGGCACACTATCTTCCGTCGTGCCCAAAGTTTATCGAGGCCGACACGGACGACCGCTGGCGGCAGGCCAAGGAAGGCAAAATGTGTTTTCGCTGCCTCAAAAGTAAACATCGCAGAACGAAATGTAAGGCGAAGCCGTGTGGGGTGCAGGGCTGCACATTCGGTCACCACCGGCTGCTGCACCACGAACGAAGAAATGAAGAGACGGCCGCCACCGCGGTCACAGCCGCCGCCCGCTCGGACTCGGTTTTACTAAAGATCGTCCCGGTGCGACTGAGCGGGCCGAGCGGCTGCGTCGTCGACGTCTTCGCTCTTCTCGACGAGGGGTCCTCGGTTACGATGCTGGACGTCGCCGTGGCCGATCTGCTGGGTGCGCAAGGCACGACGGAGCCGCTGCACGTCGTGGGCATCGGCGGCGGACGCGTCGCTAGCAACTCGTCGCGCCGCCTCAACTTGCGCATCCGCGGAAGATATGAGACCACTGTGCACGACCTCGTCGGAGCGAGGACCGTCGACCGACTCAACTTCCCGCCCCAGACCATAACGAAGAAATGTCTGGAGGGCTGCGACCACCTCGCGGAGCTCGCCGGAATGTTGGCATATACGGACGCACGCCCGAGACTACTCATTGGCCAGGACAATTGGCCACTGATAGTCTCGCGGGAGATGAAGTGCGGCCGCCGCGACCAGCCGGTTGCTTCGCAGACCCAGCTGGGCTGGGTGCTCCACGGTTGCCGGACATCGAAGGCCGAGCCCACACAGCGCTGCGCCTACTCGACAGCACGATCGGTGCATCGCTGCGCCAACGCCATCGCGTTTGCGGGCGCCTCCGCGCCGGCCGCCTCCGCGCCGGCCGCCTCCGCGCCCTTCTGCGCGCCATCCGCCGCCGCGCCGCCGCACCCGAACGCGCCGGCGGCGCACTCTGCAGCGGCGAGATTGACGGCGCCACCTGCCAGCGGCTCGCCGACTGCGAGTCGCTACGCGCCGGCCGCCGCCGCGCCCTTCTGCGCGCCGGCTGCCGCCTCACCCCACTGCGCGCCATCCGCCGCAGCGCCGCCGCACCCGAACTCGCCGGCGGCGCACTCCGAGGCGGTGCAATGGTTTGCGCCGCCCGCCCGCGGCTCGCCGCCCGCCCGCGGCTCGCCGCCCGCCCACGGCTCGCCGACCGCGAGCCGCCCCGCCCAGCCGCCGACCGCGGCTGCCTACATCGCCGCGCCGCCGCGCCCGAACTCGCCGGCGGCGCACTCCAAGGCGGTGCAATGGTTTGCGCCGCCCGCCCGCGGCTCGCCGCCCGCCCGCGGCTCGCCGCCCGCCCACGGCTCGCCGACCGCGAGCCGCCCCGCCCAGCCGCCGACCGCGGCTGCCTACATCGCCGCGCCGCCGCGCCCGAACTCGCCGGCGGCGCACTCCGAGGCGGTGCAATGGTTTGCGCCGCCCGCCCGCGGCTCGCCGCCCGCCCGCGGCTCGCCGCCCGCCCACGGCTCGCCGACCGCGAGCCGCCCCGCCCAGCCGCCGACCGCGGCTGCCTACATCGCCGCGCCGCCGCGCCCGAACTCGCCGGCGGCGCTCTCCGAGGCAGCGCAATGGTTTGTGCCGCCCGCCCACGGCTCGCCGCCCGCCCGCGGCTCGCCGCCCGCCCACGGCTCGCCGATCGCGCGCCGCCGGGCCCAGCCGCCGATCGCGGCTACCTACGTCGTCGCGCCGCCGCGCCCGAACTCGCCGGCGGCGCACTCCACAGCAGCGCAAGGGTCTGCACCACCGGCCAGCGACTCGCCGCATGCGAGTCGCTACGCCCAGCCGCAGAACGCGGCACCCTGGCCCGCTGCGCGCCATTGCGCGCCGCCCGCCGCCGCGCGCCACTGCGCGCCACCCGACTCTGCGCGCCACTGCGCGCCGCCCGCTGCCGCCGCGCGCCACTGCGCGCCGCCCGACTCTGCGCGCCACTGCGCGCCGCCCGCTGCCGCCGCGCGCCACTGCGCGCCGCACGCCGCCAACGCCGCTGCGCGCCACTGCGCGCCGCCCGCCGCCAACGCCGCTGCGCGCCACTGCGCGCCGCCCGCCGCCGACGCCTCTGCGCGCCACTGCGCGCCGCCCGCCGCCGTCGCCGCCGCTGCGCGCCACTGCGCGCCGCCCGACGCCGCGCGCCACTGCGCGCCGCCCGACGCCGCCACCGCCGCGCGCCTCTGCGCGCCGCTCGCCGCGCTGCCGACATGGAGAGACTGGTGCACGGAGGCGAACCGACACCATGACGTCCGCCCCCACCCCAGACCGACGCCGATGACAACAGCGCCACAGCGCTGCACGCAGGCGCACCACGACTGGCGGACGAGCTGCCCCTCCGGTGGGCGCGAGAGCGCCAGAACCGACGCCAACACCGGCGGGAGCCTCGCCACAGCGGACGAGAGCCAGCGGAGGAAGACGTGGTCATCGCCGTCGTCGAGCCGAGCCGGGGTGCCCCCCCCTGCCACAACACCGGCGGGAGCTTCGTGGAAGAGTCCTGGTCGCCGACCCCAGCCGGCCGCGGAAGACCGGGCCACGAGGCAGGGTCGAAGCCATCCGCCCCGGAAGAGACGATGCCGTACGCGTCGTGGACGTCTGCCCGCCCGCCCGCCCACGGCTCGCCGATCGCGCGCCGCCGGGCCCAGCCGCCGATCGCGGCTACCTACGTCGTCGCGCCGCCGCGCCCGAACTCGCCGGCGGCGCACTCCACAGCAGCGCAAGGGTCTGCACCACCGGCCAGCGACTCGCCGCATGCGAGTCGCTACGCCCAGCCGCAGAACGCGGCACCCTGGCCCGCTGCGCGCCACTGCGCGCCGCCCGCCGCCGCGCGCCACTGCGCGCCACCCGACTCTGCGCGCCACTGCGCGCCGCCCGCTGCCGCCGCGCGCCACTGCGCGCCGCCCGACTCTGCGCGCCACTGCGCGCCGCCCGCTGCCGCCGCGCGCCACTGCGCGCCGCACGCCGCCAACGCCGCTGCGCGCCACTGCGCGCCGCCCGCCGCCAACGCCGCTGCGCGCCACTGCGCGCCGCCCGCCGCCGACGCCTCTGCGCGCCACTGCGCGCCGCCCGCCGCCGTCGCCGCCGCTGCGCGCCACTGCGCGCCGCCCGACGCCGCGCGCCACTGCGCGCCGCCCGACGCCGCCACCGCCGCGCGCCTCTGCGCGCCGCTCGCCGCGCTGCCGACATGGAGAGACTGGTGCACGGAGGCGAACCGACACCATGACGTCCGCCCCCACCCCAGACCGACGCCGATGACAACAGCGCCACAGCGCTGCACGCAGGCGCACCACGACTGGCGGACGAGCTGCCCCTCCGGTGGGCGCGAGAGCGCCAGAACCGACGCCAACACCGGCGGGAGCCTCGCCACAGCGGACGAGAGCCAGCGGAGGAAGACGTGGTCATCGCCGTCGTCGAGCCGAGCCGGGGTGCCCCCCCCTGCCACAACACCGGCGGGAGCTTCGTGGAAGAGTCCTGGTCGCCGACCCCAGCCGGCCGCGGAAGACCGGGCCACGAGGCAGGGTCGAAGCCATCCGCCCCGGAAGAGACGATGCCGTACGCGTCGTGGACGTCTGCCCGGGAGACAAGCTGCTGCGCCGGCCGATCAAGAGGAGCGTCGTCCTTCCGACTTGGAGATCGCCGAGGGAGCGACGGCGGGAGAATGTTCAGGACGACGGCCAGCCGGAGCAGCGACGACGGACCCCGGCCTGGGACACGACGCGCACGTCGTCACCCCCGTAGCATGAGAAAGTAGGAAGCGGCCGGCATAGCTTAGTTTAGGTAATTTAAGATGTAAATATAAGATAAATAAGATAAATAAGTTAAACATAAGTTAAACATAAGTAAATAAATATATACCAAATCGTAGATTAAGTTAGTTAAGATAGGTAAAGCTAGATTAAGATAGGTAGATCTAGCTTAAGATAGGTAAATGTAACATAAGATAGGTAGGCATAGTTATAAGATAGGTAGAATTAGATATAAGTTATACGGAAAATAAATATGTTGCCGCGTACTGGTTTTCATTTGGGACGAGCGGAGATGTGCACTCGCCAAAGTAGTTGGAGAAATGAACCGAGCCGGGGCGCGGCGACGGGCGCGGCGCGCTGTGATTGGTCCACGCGGACGCTGCGAGATCCGCGAACTCGGATCGCAGCATCCGCGGCGCGCGCCGCTCCCGCGTGTATACAAATATAGCGCGTTTCGGCCGGTTCGATCAGTACTCGCCCAGCATCCAACACGAGAAGTCGTCTAGAGCAGAGCTCGACGCACCGGTCGACCGAGGAACGAATAGTCGGAAGAGACTTGCTTCAGAACGTAACGACTCCCTCGGCCGATCGGACGGCTTCTCCGGCGAGTGCTCCAACCCCGTACGTCCCGGGTGCGACCAGTGCGTGGCTACACTGAAAACCGCAAACGTTGTTTCTTTGTTACGCTACGCTACGCTACGCTACGCTACGCTACGCTACGCTACGCTACGCAACGCTACGCTTTCCCTCCCTGCGCCCCGCGGCGTAACGGTCGAGGACTACCTCCCTGCGCCCCGAGGCGTATAGGTCGAGGACGACGCGAAGCACACCGGGTCGACCGATCGCACCACCCGTGAACGACCGCCGCGAGTGATCTCTCCGCGCCGCACGCCCGTCTGCGCCGGCCGCGAGAGAGAGAGACCGTCGCCGCGTCGCCGAGTAAGCGAGACGGTCGCCGTACCGCCCGAGAAGAAGTTAAGCACACCCGGTCGACCGATCGCACCACCCGCGAACGACCCCCGCGAGTGACGCTGCCGAGCCGCACGCCCGTCTGCGTCGGTCGTGCAGAAGCGAGACGGTCACCGAGGCGTGCGAAAGCAAGAAGGAAGGTTTCCTATCTCCGGCCCTTGTAACCGCTCTGCTAAGACTGGCAGCTCAAGTGAACGGGTGAAATTCATACAGTCCACACCTGAGCTACGTGCCCAACAGAAAGTATGCAAAAAGTATATGTTTTTATAAACTAGACTAAATAACCTTTATTATACCATTTTTTTGATTTACATTAATCGAGATTTTTAAAAAATATGACGTTTTAAAAAAATTATTCATTCAATGTTTTTTACTTTTTTGTTAAAAAATCTAGTTTTTTTTGCATGGAATCATACCTGTTTTACAGTAAAAATGAACTCCTTGTATCTGTTTTACATGGAAACGATACCACGCAAGCCCTAGTAGCATTAACTGATCAGTGAATTTTTTTTATAAATAATGATCGGGAGGCATGTTTCACCCTCCTCCCCCCGCGAACAGGGGTCGAATCAAACTTCCCTCCACATCTGAAAATGATCATCGTGGGGCATGCTATCCATGGTAAAAATTTCATGCTTCTAACCCGAGGTGCACAATTGTGGCCAAATATGCAGTGAAGCACCTCTACTATAACACAAAATAAAGCATTAAAGCAATTTTCATAATGACCGCAAAACCAAGTTTTTATTTTCAAGGTATATATATTTTTTTGAAATAATTCTTTTTAGGTTCTGTGCCTCAAAGAGGTGAAAACGGAACCTATTACTAACAGAGCCTACGCCGTCTATCAGTCCATTTGTCGTACTTTTAAAGAATCTTTTAAACTGTAATAGGTAGCACTTGACATTCTCACACAAAATGTCCCAAGCGGATACCACCAAATATTAAAAAAAAAAACTAAAATAAAAAAAATAAGGGACGTCCCCATACAACAAACAAGTTTTTTTTTCAACCGTTTTTGTTTTTGCTCTATCCTAAAAACGGTAATACATACAAGCGTGAAAGTGTGTGCGATTATAGTGTAAAGTGTATACAGTATACAGTATAATGTAAAACAACAATTAATGAAAACCGGCCAATTACATGGAGGTACGGAATGCTCGGTGTGTATGTCCGACTCGCACTTGGCCATTTTTTTTATACATTCAATTTAACATCAGTAGAAATAATGTCAAGCTGCCTCGTCAGCTGCTAGTCTGCGTTGACAAGGACGTGGAGCAGAACTAGTCCTGTGCTCGACTTCCCTCTCTCTACCGACCCAAATTCTATAATAGGCTTCCAGTGCGGCCCGCAAAGCTCTTTCCATGTCAACCTCGGTAGCTCAGTGGTGCTGTCGGTCGACTATTGTTAAGCAACGCTGAGCGCTGTCAGTACTTGGATAGGTGAACGCTCGACCGTTGGAGACTGACCGTGGTTCGGAGTCCACGTAAAACTGTAGGTCCCTTCCCTTCTTACGTTAATAGGTGGTAGGGTTCAAAAAGTTTTGGCACAACAGTGTTGAGTATTTTTTTTTATGAAAACTGACACGGTATTTATTTTTTTTTTTATTGCTACCGAACTGGGTGGCTCTGTCCGAGGTCGCAACCTCAGGCGCAGCCAATTTTACCCCCGAGGAGGTGCCAGTCCGGCTTGGAGGTGGACCAATGTTGCTGGGGAAAGGCTATTAACCCGCGATTTGAAGATCCGTGGATTGTAGGAGTGGGGGAAGATATTCCCTGGGAGCCCGTTCCACACCTTTGCAGTGCGGCACAAGAACGATTTAGAGAATCGTGCAGTTCGAAGAACTCCTCTGTCGACTACAAAGGGGTGTTCCGCGAGAGTATGGCGGGTTTGGCGAAGGCGAACAGGCGAAGGCGAACTTTGGGTTGACTACATCACCTACAACATCCATGATGTCTGCCCATAACACCGGGTGAACTAGGTGCCATGTCAGTGATTCCCTTTATTTAATGCCGGCTACACTGAACTGGACAGAAAACACAAACTATTCACATAGCCGTTTCAACCGACGTTTCGTTCAGTGCGATGGTAACAACCTGGGCGGGATAAACCCTATCACCTAGTAAGGTAAGAAGGGAAGGGACCTACAGTTTCAGAGGTGCTTCAAAACATGAAGTGAACATGTTGACTTTTGAGCCTGCCTGTGAACGGTTTGTTTGCTGCCCAACTTGAGACCAAGAAGGTCTGTTGTATGTTGGCGCCCAGGTAGTGTATTGCTGTATCGCAGCATTAAGACCGGATATACTCATATTCTCAAAAGCGACAAAGCATGTAGTACTTGTTGAACTTACAGTTCCATGGGAAAGTAACATACCGAAGGACCACAACATCAAACTTAACAAGTACTGCAACTTAGTAGACCGGATTGTGAGAAACAAATTCAAGACTGATCTCTTCGCTGTGGAAGTCGGAGCAAGAGGACTACCAGCGAAGTCGCTCTACAGTCTCTTCAAGAATCTACGGCTGCCAAGATCGACGCTAAGCTCATATATGGAGAGAGCTTCGAAAACGTCACTGGAAGCATCCGACAGAATATGGATAGGTAGAGAGAGGGAGGTCGAGAGCGGGACTGGTGTTTCCCCGTGTCCTAGTCAACGCAGACTAGCTGACGAGGGCTTGATGCGAGCCGAAACGTGAAGCATGCGCGCGAAATTTAGAGTGGCCACTCGCTAGTCCCGACCTCGATTAATACCCTCCTCTACTGCCGATGGCCCCGGATATGTTCGGTGAAGCCATCGCAAGCTTAGTTCCACACCTTCTTCCAGCCACCCGGGTCTTTCATGAAGAGCATTCTTTTTGCTCCATAGTCGCTTCCATACTGCCCGTGAACATGTTACGTGCGTGAGCATGTCGTTTGCCATGTTGGTCTGTAGACACAGTATAGACAGCTAGGTATGTACTTAGAGAGAGTAGATAAGATACATATTTAATCAGGCAGCTGATAGCAGCAGATAAGTAGTAAGTAGGTATCATTTCAAACATTGACATTGAAAAAGTTATATTACAAATTTAAAAAACCCCCAACCCTTAAAAAGATTTAAATAATTTCCGTTTACTTAAAGAAGTCGGGGGACCGCTAAGTAAATAACCGCGCAGCTCTTGAGTTTTTATATTTTATTTACTTAGCGGTAGGTACCGACTCTTTTAAGTAAGTAAACGGAAATTATTTTTAACTTTTTAAGGGTCGGAAGTTTTTTTAATTTGTAATTTAACATATTTTATTTCAAGCTTTTTAAAAAAACCACATGCAAATCGGTCCACTGTTTAAGTTAATAAATTTTTTGATTACATAATTACTTAATTACAAACATAGCTAAGAACCATCCCGATTGAACCAGCTTTCTAATAATAAAAAAAACCGCATCCAAATCGGTTCATCCGTTTGGGAGCCATGATGCCACACACATACAGACCCATACACACATACACACACACGTTTAAACTTATAACACCCTTCATTGCATCGACTGTGGTACATATATGGATGACCAGCAGCACTGCGCAGTGCAGACCAGGCACTGAATATGCTTCTCTGATGAATATGACAGGGGGAGAGGGAGAAGCAGAGAAAAGAGAGAATACTGAATAGTACGGACGATAATAATTTTAAAGATTAATAGGTATTCAATTAGGTGCGTCAATAAATTAGACGTCAACCTTTTTGTCCGCCTCATCGTGGTGTTATTGGCTGTGTCTGATCTTCCATTGGAATTTTGTGTCAGTCACCACAGCTGTTTAATAGTATAAAAATGTCATGAAAATATAATAAGTCCACAATAATCTGTCAGCCTCGGCCTCGGTAGCTCAGTGGTGGACTGTTGTTAAGCAACCCTAAACGCGGTCAATACTTAGATGGGTGACCGCTCGACCGTTGGAGACTGACCGTGATTTGGATTCCACGTTAAACTGTAGGTCCCTTCCCTTCTTACCCAACTAGGGGTTGGTACCACCGCACTGAATGAAACATCTGTCGAAACGGCTATGTAAATAGTTCGTGTTTTCCATCCAGTTCAGTGTAGCCGACATGAAATGAAGGGAAGCACTGACATGGTGGCACCTAGCTCACCCGGTGTTATGGGCTGACATCACGAATGTTGTAGGTGATGTAGCCAGCAGTGTCAGTTTCCATAAAAAAAAACCATTTATGAAAGAGAAGATAGGTGTATTGTATCAGTAACATAATGTATTGAGAGTTGTTTAATTTTCATTTGCAGGAAGCTCCGGCGCCGGAGCGAGTGGCGGTTATAACCCTCCGACCGGCTACGCACACGCAGAGCAAGAAGAAGGTGGTGTGGACGGACGACACCGTCGACAATGAGGACATGAACAAGAAGAAATCTAAGTGTGAGGGTCCATTCTGTTTGCTGGAAACAATTTTATTCAAATTCAAATTATTTATTTATTTACAAAGCAACATAAAATAATGATTAACAATGAAAATAATTTATTATTTTATCGATTTATTTACACATTTTTTTTAATATTAAAAAAAAATTAAAATGTTTATTCATACCTAGGTTTTACATAACTAGGCTTACATAATTTTGTATAGTATAGTAGTGCATTTTACATAATATACATTTTCACATAATATAAGTAGGTATATAAGTATTTTAACTAAATATTTTAATATTTATAATGCACATGTCAGCCTCGATAGCTCAGTGGTGCAGACAGTCAACTGTCGCTATTGAATGTTAAGCAACGCTGGGTGCGGTCAGTTCTTGGATGGGTGACCGCTGACCGTTGGAGGCTGACCGAGGTTCGGATTCCTCGTAAAACTGTAGGTCCCTTCCCTCCTAATCTTACTTGGTGGTAGGGTTTAACCCGCCCGGGTTGGTACCACCGCACTGAATGAAACGTCGGTCAAAACGGCTATGTAAATAGTTTGTGTTTTCCGACCAGTTCAGTGTAGCCGGCACGATCAAAGGGGGAAGCACTGACATGGCACCTAGTTCACCCGGTGTTATGGGTTGACATCACGGACGTTGTAGGTGATGTAGCCAAATGTGTCAGTTTCCATAAAAAAAAAAAATATATATATAAACTAAAAATATAAAATAAAGTAAAAAGAAAGCGTAACTAATTATACATATTTACAAAGTAAAATCTAAAATTAATACAAAAATAAACGGATTTCTACCACCGGAACGGGGACGGCGGGGCGAACCCAGGCTACCGATGGTTGGTCCCTAGGGAGAGAAACCTCCCTGGGGCCATTATTATGATTATTAAATTGTTTATTTCAGGTATAACCCATAATTTTAAAAAAATTCAAATAACACATTACATAATAAAAGTTTTAAAAAACATAAAACCGACTTCCTAAAAAAAGTAAAACTAAAAAACTATTTAAAATAAAAATATAAAAACCGCCTTCAAAAATATATGAAATAAAAACCTAAAAAAAAAAACGAACCCTAGAGTTGAAGGCGGTGCTAAAAAGGCTACACAAATCACAAAGGATATTATCATCCGCTCATGTTTTCTTTCATGCATCATTTTTGCTTGCTTTAGCACCGCCTTCAACTCTAGGGTTCGTTTTTTTTTTTAGGTTTTTATTTCATATATTTTTGAAGGCGGTTTTTATATTTTTATTTTAAATAGTTTTTTAGTTTTACTTTTTTTAGGAAGTCGGTTTTATGTTTTTTAAAACTTTTTTTTTATTTCACAGTTTTTTTTAGTAATTTTTTGCTATTAATGTACTCGGCGGAATTTCACAGTTTTTTTTAGTAATTTTTTGCTATTAATGTACTCGGCGGAATCGCTCGGCCTTCGGCCTCGCGATTCCGCCTCGCTTTCCAATCCGATCTTGACCCAATTAAAATAGGACCACGTCAGCTTCGATAGCTCAGTGGTGCAGACAGTCAACTGTCGCTATTGAATTTTAAGCAACGCTGGGTGCGGTCAGTACTTAGATGGGTGACCGCTGACCGTTGGAGGCTGACCAAGGTTCGGATTCCTCGTAAAACTGTAAGTCCCTTCCCTCGTAATTTTACTTGGTGGTAGGGTTTAACCTTCCCGGGTTGGTACCACCGCACTGAATTAAACGTCGGTCGAAACGGCTATGTAAATAGTTTGTGTTTTCCGACCAGTTCAGTGTAGTCAGCACGATCAAAGGGGGAAGCACTGACATGGCACTGGTGTTATGGGCTGACATCACAGACGTTGTAGGTGATGTTGCAGAACTTAGTAGAATGGACAGACATAAACGTGTTACGGAAGCCTACTTTTATTATAAAATAACCGTCGGAGGACCTTGGTTGAAAATTGTAAAATTTAGTAGAACGGATAGACATGCATATGTTACGGAACCCTACATTCATTTTGCAGAACTTAGTAGAATGGACAGACATAAACGTGTTACGGAACCCTACTTAACAGTTGCACTCCGGGAGTGCCGGCAGATCCCGTGCCACTCTAACTTAACCCTTAACGCAATGACTTAAGGTTTCATTTTAAAAATGACGCTGACGCGATGTCGCGAGTTATACATTTTTACCCACCTAAAAAAGTGCCAAGAGCCGCTAAAGAAGTTTTCACTTCAAAAACCTCAGGGTTATCCCCTTTCAAATAAAAAAAAAAAGAATTTTCAAAATCGGCCCACAATTGACGGAGTAATCGCGTAACAAACATCCAAAAAAAGAAAACATACCGTCGAATTGAGAATCTTTTAGGTCTAAAGTAAATTTCTCGTGAAGACAAATGCAACGAGCCCAAACACGATGGGTTTATCATGTGTAGTTTAGGAGTTCCTATGGCCACCTTCTGTCTCCATCATCAAACCAGCTCGATGGTACTCGGTACAGTAGGTACTGGCCAGGTACCATAATAAATTAAACGCCGGTCGGAAAAGATAAAAAAATTTCAAATTTAGAACATTCATGAAACAAGGGTCCGAATATGTATCACTAGTATATCGATTCATGTATTTCAACAGGACAGAGAAAATTTCAAAATATTAGGTATTTAATACTTTTTAGTTTTTTTTTTTTTGTTTTTTGGAAATCGGTTTAATATTTTTTAAAACAGTTTTTATTTCATTCTTTTTAGTAATATTACATAAAAAAGAATAATCGAAATCGAATAATCGAAATCGATTGAAGTGGTACAGAATTATTCGCCATATGTGTCAGACTGCAAATTGCTGAATAAGTCCACATCACAAATGTTTTGCTGAAGGTAACCACACACCATACTAATTTATCAAACTGAAAATTGCCGAAAACGACCACATCACAAGTTTTGCTGAAGGTAACCACACACCATAGTTTTATGCTGATTTTTCGAAAACCACTGAACCAATTTCGATAAAATTGAAATGGGACCACCTCGGAAGTATGACCTAACTAACAAAAAAAGAATTTTCTAAATCGGCCCTCAATTGACGGAGAAATCGTGTTACAAACATACAAAAAAATAATAAAAAAAAAAATAAAAAAAAAAATAAAAAAAACATACAGACGAATTGAGAACCTCCTCCTTTTTTGGAAGTCGGTTAAATATTACAAACTAACAATCTTGTCCTTTATGTAGAATAGTTGGCGGGAGAACATTAATGATTAGATTTTCAGAATTAAAAATATGGTTCATAAACCCTGCTCGCCGCTTCCGCATTAAGGCAAAGAAATCGTCAAAACGATGCTCCGCGAACATGCCAGACGCACTACACCTCCAGGGTAGGCCCAACACACACCGAAGTGCATTGTTTTACTGCACGCTGCGCGTACTGAAACCACAACTGGTTAGTGTAGAACGCCTGGCAGTAGGACCGGAACAGCGTCACCTTTAGACAAATATGGAATAGGACAAATGTGTTATTTTTTTTTATGGAAATTTACACGGTTTGCTACATCACCTACAACATCCGTGATGTCAGCCCATAACACCAGGTGAACTAGGTATCATGTCAGTGCAGCCCTTCATTTAATGTCGGCTACACTGAACTGGACGGAAAACGCGAACTATTTACATAGCCGTTTTTGGTGATACCAATCCGGGCGGGATAAACCCTACCACCTACTAAGGTAAGAAGGGATGGGACCTACAGTCAGCCTCCAACGGTCAAGCGGTCACCCATCCAAGTACTGACCGCGCTCAGGGTTGCTTAACAACAGTCGGCCGACCGCACCACTGAGCTACCAAGGCTGACAGATCTCCGGATCTACTGGAACAGATTTTGCTGAAACTAACTCTAAAATATTCAGAACCATATTTTCATGCACTGTTGTTGTTGTTGTTTGGGGTTGGCTCTAGGCCTGCAAACTAATCCCGTTTGGTTGGGGACCTTCGTGCAAAACTTAAAAAGAATAGCCCCACTGCATCTCTCCCCGTTGCATGTCGTAAAAGTCGACTAAGGGATAAGAAAATTCGTCAGCCTCGGTAGCTCAGTGGCGCGGTTGGTTAGTCAACTGTTATTAAGCAACGCTGAGCGCGGTCAGTGATTGGATGGGTGACCGCTCGACCGTTGGAGGCTGACCGTGGTTCGGATTCCACGTTAAACTGTAGGTCCCTTCCCTTCTTACCTTACTAGGTGGTAGGGTTTATCCCGGCCGGGTTGGTACCACCGCACTGAACGAAACGTCGGTCGAAACGGCTATGTAAATAGTTCGTGTTTTCCGTCCAGTTTAGTGTAGCCGACATGAAATGAAGGGAAGCACTGACATGGCACCTAGTTCACCCTGTGTTATGGGCTGACATCACGGATGTTGTAGGTGATGTAGCCAACCGTGTCAGGTTCCATAAAAAAAAAAAAAAAAAACCCCGCAGTCTCCGGCTACCCCAGCCAGCCTATGTCTTCCATTAAAGCCACAAGTCGACCGGGGTGTCTGCAGGCCGCTGTTTTTCATGCACTGTGACCATATAGTGATGGTAAGATAACAATATGATAGGTATGTGCTGTTGGCAGGTTGTTGCATATACGAGAAGCGACGCAAGTTCGACGACTCTGACTCGGAGGACTCGGATGACGAGTGCGAGCACTGCTTCGGCCACGTGGAGCGCAGGCACATGCACGGCCACCTGCAAGCGCACCGCGACGCCGACGCAGCCGCCGCCTCCTCCACTCTCCTTCAGGTCAGTCCTGTCGCATCGCACTCCGAATAGAATTTTATATTGTTTGTGTGTTTGCTGCCCAGCTTTTTTTTTGTACCGTGTGGGGCCGGTACTTTAAAAGAATGCCCCACTGCATCTCTCCCCGTGTATGTCGTAAAAGGCGACTAAGGGATATGACTCCCTTCTTATATTACTTGGTGGTAGGGTTTAACCCGCCCGGGTTGGTACCACCGCACTGAATGAGAGGTCGGTCGAAACGGCTATGTAAATAGTTTGTGTTTTCCGTCCAGTTCAGTGTAGCCGGCACCACTGAAGGGAAGCACTGACGTGGCACCAAGTTCACCCGGTGTTATGGGCTGACATCACGGATGATGTAAGTGATGTAGCCAACCATATCAGTTTCCATAAAATAAAAAAAAACTTGGGAAGGCGGGTGGGCCATTCTCCACACTGAGACCTCTAGATGGTCCGTTGTACGTTGGCGCTCGGGTGGTGCTACCCCAGCCACCCGAGAAGAATTTTATATTATGTATTGTTTTTTATTATTATTCTTAATATACACAATGATTCAGATTCTGATATTTATTTCGCCATAAAGAACACACAATATGAACAATATTAATAAAATCAAGTTATAAAATTTGAGTTTGTGCATATAAACAATTTGAATCATCAAAGGCAGCAGAATGTTTATTTACAATAAGAAAAAAATTCACTTAACTTATAAAATGGATTTTCTAAGAGAAATATTTTCAGCTGACTCTGGAATGCTCAAATAATATATATCTAAAAACCATTAGATTAGAAATAAAAAAATATTCTTTTAAACTTTGCAATCTCCCGCCTTCAAATTGTTCGCAGATTCACCTCGATTTACTGTTTTACTGTCGACGAGCTCCGAGGAATCGGGGGCTGGGGAAGCGGGCGGGTGTGCCCCCCTCCCGACCGTCGCTTCACACCCCGCGCGCTCCTAGTACGAGTGTTGGCCTTGACGCGAGAGCACGCTTATCGATGCCGTATTCGTAATATGCGCGTGTATTAGTCAATCGCATGTTAATTCATTACTCTTATCAATTCGTTTATATTTCAGGAGAGTCCATCGGTGCAAGTGGAGCCCACCACAACGGTTGTCTTGCAACCGCCAACAGAGCCCACCACGACGGTTGTTTTGCAACCGCCAACAGAGCCCGCTGCCAGCAGTGATCCCCCACCACCTGCCACTGCGGCCCAATAAACCAGTCAAGTGGTACTCACCAATAGTGAGACGACCAATAGACGCACACTTGAACTCATACCGATTCTATGAAAATCTAATATGTTTTATTTATAATTTGAGACATGTAAATACAGTTCTGCTGGCCATATATTTTTTTTTATAGACAACTGGCACAGGTGCCCAGTGCAAGTTCAATAGGAGATCAGACGCCAGCCAATAAGACCACTCCTCGCGAAACCGCGCTCAGAGAGGTGCCATGCCGGCTATGAGGCGGACAAAAAGGTCGTTGACTAATTTATTAACACACCTTTTGAAGATCTAGTATGGGGACGTCCAAGTATGGGGTCGAGAGGTCTATTCACTGTACTGAAATCCAATATCGTCGGTGTTTTGTTAAAATGAAAAATAAGACATTCAGCAGAATATATTAAATTGTCCTTTCAACACAAACCACGGTACCTCCAGTGAAAAAGATCCAAGTCCAAATAATAGGTTTTCGAGTTAATTATACCACTTTACACAAAACAAATCCTGTTTCGGTCTAAGGAGTTAAGATATTGTAACCAATGGCCTAGATAAATAGCGTCTGACTACTCTGGAAGCCTAGGTTGGCTTTCCTACCACGTAATTACTATTTTGGCAAGATTACAACACCAAATTACGATTTTCTGTTTTTTTTCAATAATATATTTTTTTTATTACTCATCTGTCTCTTTTTTTCAGTCAGTTTTTGACTTTTGTATGTGGTATTGAGGGGTGTGCATCCACTGACACATTCCCATTGTCATTCAGTCCTGTAGCAGTTCCTGAGGCATAATTATTTTAACCCTTCTCGGTTCTTCATATGCCATCAGACGTCTCGCTAGTGGTTTGGATGCACATCCAATCATTCCAGTTATAGCACCGGATGTGCCTTGCCTGCCTACGTCTTCATCCATTCATCCATTCGCCGTCGAGTGTGGGTGAAAGCTTGTAGAGCTTTATTAACATTTGTACTGCTTGATGCATGTGTCGCCGCTCTATTTGTCCTTTGTACTTGCGGCGGCACTTTTCGATGAATAATAAAACGTAGGCGGTGGCTCTAACCAGCCGCATCCATTTTGTGAAGCGAGTGACGTCCGGCAGGTGCTTGTTTAACAACCGTCCGTTTACTTGCTCTGCCGCGTCGAACACGACTTATCTTGCCCGGCTTGTTCGGGTTCGTACGATTTGTGCGAGGTAAAGGTTCGCGTTTCTTGATACTTTTTATTTCGTTGTTATATGAATCTTCTTGAGCTTGCTTTATTAACATTTGTTCTGCTTGATGCATGTGTCGCCGCTCTATTTGTCCTTTGTACTTGCGGCGGCACTTTTCGATGAATAATAAAACGTAGGCGGTGGCTCTAACCAGCCGCATCCATTTTGAGAAGCGAGTGACGTCGGGCATGTGTTTGTTTAACGACCGTCCATTTACTTGCTCCGCCGCGTCGAAGACGACTCTTATCTTGCCCGGCTTGTTCGGGTTCGTACGATTTGTGCAAGGTAAAGGTTCGCGTTTCTTGACACTTTTTATTTCGTTGTTATATGAATCTTCTTGAGCTTGCTTTATTAACATTTGTTCTGCTTGATGCATGTGTCGCCGCTCTATTTGTCCTTTGAACTTGCGGCGGCACTTTTCGATGAATAATAAAACGTAGGCGGTGGCTCTAACCAGCCGCATCCATTTTGAGAAGCGAGTGACGTCCGGCAGGTGCTTGTTTAACGACCTTCCGTTTACTTGCTCTGCCGCGTCGAACACGACTCTTATCTTGCCCGGCTTGTTCGGGTTCGTACGATTTGTGCGAGGTAAAGGTTCGCGTTTCTTGATACTTTTTATTTCGTTGTTATATGAATCTTCTTGAGCTTGCTTTATTAACATTTGTTCTGCTTGATGCATGTGTCGTCGCTCTATTTGTCCTTTGTACTTGCGGCGGCACTTTTCGATGAATAATAAAACGTAGGCGGTGGCTCTAACCAGCCGCATCCATTTTGAGAAGCGAGTGACGTCGGGCATGTGTTTGTTTAACGACCGTCCATTTATTTGCTCCGCCGCGTCGAAGACGACTCTTATCTTGCCCGGCTTGTTCAGGTTCGTACGACTCGTGCGAGGTAACGGCTCGCGTTTCTTGATACTTTTTATTTCGTTGTTAAATGAATCTTCTTGAGCTTGCTTTATTAACATTTGTTCTGCTTGATCCATGTGTCGCCGCTCTATTTGTCCTTTGTACTTGCGGCGGCACTTTTCGATGAATTATAAAATGTAGTCGGTGGCTCTAACCAGCCGCATCCAGTTTGAGAAGCGAGTGACGTCGGGCAGGTGCTTGTTTAACGACCGTCCGTTTACTTGCTCCGCCGCGTCGAAGACAACTCTTATCTTGCCCGGCTTGTTCGGGTTCGTAGGGATCGTGCGAGGTAACGGCTCGCGTTTCTTGATACTTTTTATTTCGTTGTTAAATGAATCTTCTTGAGCTTGCTTTATTAACATTTGTTCTGCTTGATCCATGTGTCGCCGCTCTATTTGTCCTTTGTACTTGCGGCGGCACTTTTCGATGAATTATAAAATGTAGTCGGTGGCTCTAACCAGCCGCATCCATTTTGAGGAGCGAGTGACGCCGGGAAGGTGCTTGTTTAACGACCGTCCGTTTACTTGCTCCGCCGCGTCGAAGACGACTCTTATCTTGCCCGGCTTGTTCGGGTTCGTACAACTCGTGCGAGCTAATGGCTCGCGTTTCTTGATACTTTTTATTTCGTTGTTAAATGAATCTTCGTGAGCTTGCTTTATTAACATTTGTTCTGCTTGATCCATGTGTCGCCGCTCTATTTGTCCTTTGTACTTGCGGCGGCACTTTTCGATGAATAATAAAATGTAGGCGGGAGTTTCGAACCCGTTCTGGTCGACGGTGGCGCCGCGGGCGGCGGTCGGCGCGGTACTAACTTCTCGCGTAGGTAGCGGCGCCCCCTCGCGGGGCTCCGCCGTACCACGTACCGATGCGCGCTCAGTGTCGTTTGCGCTTACTCGCTCGCGCTGGGTCATTTCCGCTGTTTCTTGCTGCGCGGCGCTCGCTTGGGCTGCGGTTGTCGTTGTTGTCTCGCTCGACTTCGATAACTGTGCTGTCCAAGTCTGAGTCGAATACCGTAGGTGGTGATATGTTCGGAGGCGTAGCCAAAAACGGTGATCGAATATCCATATCTTGAGTTGCTGCCGCTGCGTTTTCATCTTCTTTTCCGAAATTCTTGTGGTATGATTTGCTTGTGTAAGACTTGATTGTAGCATGGTTCTTCTTCTTAGCGACGCGGACCCGACTTAATTACGCGCGAGAGGATTTATGCGCGCACACGGCTGTCTGGGCGTTTGGACACTCCCTGGACGAGTTCCATGAGGGATGTTAGGAGTTCAGGTCACCAGCTATGATGGTTGGTCCTTCCGAGACCAGGAGTTTTCTGACCTCGGCTGGATTTATGGCAGTCGCCAGTGGGTGGTAGGCTGCGAATAGTCGTAGGTCGCTGCTGCCAACTCTCAGCTGCACACCCGTAGCATGGATTGTTTGCATCTGGGGGGTGCCCAATACTTGGTGAACAAATCCTTCTTTTGACGAGGACTGCTGTTCCTCGGTAGGCTTGGCCAGTGGATGTCATGTCATCTCGTCGGTACATGTGGTAGTTGGGCATTTTAAACTCAATGCCCGGTCGGAGATGGGTTTCATTGAGAAGGGCTATGCAGGCCCTGGGCGTTCCAGTGGGCGATTCGGAGCGGGTTAGCCATTGACGCTAAGGTTCAGTAGTTCGCGAAGACCATCCATTAGCGGAGGCACGGGGTTCTCGCCTCGCTCTAGTGCCTGCAGGAGTCTTGCTATAATGCCCAACATCACCCTTAGTTGGGCAGTCTGGCCAGGCGATATTGGGATGCGCGGCCGCGCGTCCGATGTCGCCGTAAAGGTGGGTGTGGGGGCTGACGTCTGGGTTGTTGTGGACGCCGCCGTGTCCTGGTGTTGTTCCAGGGCTGGGCCTGGAGGAGGAGGAGCCTGTGGCTCGTGTGGTGTATCTGTGCTTGGGCCTTGTGTCGCGACCTCTGTGGCCTTCGCCGGTTTCGGCTTTATTTTGCGGTGGCGGCTGCGGCGGCGGTTGACCTTTCCTGGCCCTCTAGTGGTTGCAGGGTTGACCGCGGGCATGAGTGTGGTCGCAGTAGTCGTCGGCGTAGATGTTGCTACCGGGTGTGCTGGGTCCACGACCGTGGGAATGCTGCAGCGTTGCTGGGTAGCGGCAGCCACTGTGCCGGCCTTGCGATTGCGCATTTCGCGTTTGTGGACGGTGCATCGGCGATTATTTGCTGTGTGCTCACCTCCGCAGTTGGCACAGGTCGGTTTTTCTTCTCTCGGCCTGGGGCAGTCGCGTGCAGTGTGTGCCTCTCCACATCTCACACATTTGATTTGGCGGTGGCAGTTGTGCGAACTATGCTGGAAGAGTTGGCACCTGTGGCACTGTGCCACTGCGCCAGCTTTCCCTCTCCATGCTTCTATCCGTACTCCCGGCATGTAGAGTAGTTCGTTCACTCCCCAGGCGTCTTGCCAGTTGGGCTGTTTCTTCAGTTGGGCGAAGAATATGCCTCCAAATCGGCCCTTAGACGCCTGGATGGGGCGGCAGTATGTGGGTTCGAATCAAATTTTCTTTAGATCTGAAAATCGCTGAAACTTGTTCTGCGCGAGAGTGGAGCACGTCGCACGCCCTCGCGCAGAGGTTTAGCAGACTTTTAACACTTTTAACATTTTTAACACTTTTACACTTTTATATCGCGAGTGCGGGGGTGGAGCACGTCGAACGCTCTCGCACTGAGGTTAAGCACACTTATATCGCAAGTGTGCAGCCCCCCTCCGCCCATGCTTTTAGCGGAGAGGCCAACTGCGGGCTCATTTTCCACCCCAAGTGGGTGGAAATGACCGGGGAGGGTCAGGGGAACCGTCTCCATGCCTTTATAAGGCGGCTAGGAGAGCAAAAGCCCCGAAAACCATATTTTTTAACCTTTTTTCTTTTTATTCTTTATTTCATCTTTATTTCATTCATTACATGCATTTACATTCAATAAACATTCTTATATGATAGCTTACATAGGTTTACATACTTTGACATCAACATTCATATAGATTTAACAGAATTACAATACAAAACAGCATAAAAACCAACATTTTTACATTTAGCGCGGTTCTCTCCACGGCCGCTTTTTTGTTTGGCTCCCGTTCTGACTGTGACCGTGAAGAGAGCCGCGCGGGATTATTTCTTCATGAAAAACAACAAAAATTCTTGAAGTCTTGCAGCTTGGCTTGCGTGAGAGTGGAGCACGTCGCACGCTCTCCCTAGTCTCACGCAGCCCACAAACACTTGTTTTCACATTTTACACTTTTACCTTTATCGCGAATGCGAGAGTGGAGCATGTCGCGCGCTCCCACACCGCTTTCATCACTTATTTATCGCGGGTTTGAGCTTACATAAAAAAAGATTGTTTATTTACTACGACCGGTACTATTCTTTTGCTAATATATGTTGACCATTCATACGCTTGGCTCGTTACAATATCTTCCGTCGTCGACATTCTCCCCCCGTCGATCTACTCGACTCGTTCTGTTGGTAGACGGATGATCTTCCTTGCTGGTCGCCGTAGTACGCCCGCGGTGGTGCGGACGTCTGGAACTCTCATGTGTCCATCTGAAAGTGTGGAGCTGTATCTCCCCCCGTGTCGGACCCGCCACTGACCCGAGTGCACCAGCCTTGCGGCCATAGCACCCGCACAGCGCCGCGACCTCATCATGGAACAATCATTTGAGAGCCGCTGCACGCAGGGAGGCCCGCTGCCTGAGCCGATGGTCTGGCTCAGGTGACGCGCATTGATTGCGGTCCAGCCTCCCACTTGGAGGGACTCATAAAGGCGTTCTGAGTCCCCCCCTTGGAGTGCACCGACTCCGAAGATTGCCCCCATCTACGTCATGCGTCCGTCAGTCTGCGTCCCTGATGGGAGACAACGTCACAAGACAGCGACTTGTCTACCCGGTCCTCGCGACCCAATTCGCCCCAGCGTCTGCGTACGTCAGTCGGTCCTCGCGCCTAGTTTTGTACTCTAGCGGAGCTCACCATGCCTCGCCCTGCGTCGTGGGGGCGCTGACAGCCACCCCTCTTTTCCCGCTGCTCTTTTCGGTTACGACGACTTCTGCTGTTCTGTTTTTCGGCCACTATTTTTTTTTGGCTAGGGCAGAGGCAGGTGAGCCGTCTCCCCTGGGCTACACGTCGCCGTCACGTCCCGTCCTGTCGAGTCCGTCGTGCGCTGCGTGTCCCGTTCTGTCGTGGTCGTCTACGTCCCCAGCGTGCTCGTCCCCCGTCGTCAGTTCGTCCGCAAAAGTTCTGTCGGCCCCTATGTCAGCCCGTTTCCGGAACCACCCGGCTGCGAATCTCTTGAATGCAGAGAAGTTCTCCTCCGACGAGACGAGGTCCGCGTAGTACACCGGCCCCCCGTTCCGCGCGGTCACCTCTGCCACCATACTGTCCCTTTCATTCTCGTATAGCACGCAGTGCCATACGGCGTGGTCGGCATCCTCTCTTCCGGTCCCGCATTCGCACGTCTCACTCTCAGCCAGTCCCAGGTCATACAGCTTACCCCGGAAGTTGCCATGTCCTGTGAGGAGCTGCGACGTTTGATGGTCTGGTTGCACCCAGTGACTTCTCAGCCTCACCCCGACGTGTGGAAAGAACCTGTGGAGGTGCCTGCCTGTCGTGGCCGCGTCCCACCTCTCCTGCCAGAGGTCCAAGACCTCCTGCCTGATGGCTCGCCTGCTACTCAGGAATTCCTCCCGGCTCCCTGCCCGTTCCTTTGCGCACCACGTCCTCCCAGCCTGGAGCACCTCCAGGTCTCCGGGGAGGACGCCCGCAAGGACCGGTAGGCCCGCTGTACTGTTTGTCCTGTAAGCCTTGGTCAGAAGGACCAAGGCTTGCCTCTGCGCGCGTAACAACGGACTACGCACGGCATGCTGTCCGGCTCGGTCGAACCAGCACGCAGCAGCGTAAGTCACCGTGGAGACCCAGGTGCCCGTGTATATAATTTTTAGCGTCTTATATCGGATGCCCCAGGATGCCCTCGACACCCGGGACATTTTGCCGAATGATTTGTTCGCCTTCTCCCCGATAACTCGCGCGTGCTGCGCGAAGCTAAACGTCTGGTCGACCTCTAGGCCAAGAAATGTTGTTGTAAGTTCCGACTTGATGCTCGTCCCTCCCATGCGGACCGTTGGCGGTCTGTTGACGAACCGCCCCTTCACCGTCATAGTTTTTGACTTGTTTGGCGCGAAGGCCAGTCGGTTGACTCGGCCCCAGTCTGCCATTAACTCGAGAGCTGCTGCTGCCCTGCTCTCGATCCCCGCGCGAGCGTCAGCTTCCACTGAAAGGACCACGTCGTCGGCATAGGCCGCGACGTGGCAACCGTCTGGCATGGGAAGGCACAGCAAGTCGTCGAGCAGTACGTTCCAGAGAAGCGGGCCAAGGACCGATCCCTGCGGGCATCCCATCGTTGAGCGCTTCCATCTCACCCGGTGGCCGCAGAACAGCCCGACTCGGCGTTTCGCGAAGTACCCCAACAGCATCCGATAGATGTTGGGGGGGCATCCCAGCCGCCGTGCCTTGACCAAGATCATCGGCCACCAGGCGTTATCAAAGGCGCCGGAAATGTCTAAAAAGACGACCTGGAGGTATTTCCGCCGCGTGGTCTTCGCCCTGCTCATCAGCTCTGTGACAGCGGTCACGGTCGATTTCCCCTTGACGAATCCGTGCTGGTGGGCCGACAGCCGCATGCTCACGCATTCCAGCCGCCGGACCATAAGCCTCTCCAATATCTTCCCTAGGATCGGGAGGAGGGTAACAGGTCTATAGGCCTTGGGGTCTGATGCAGGCTTACCGTTCCCCTTGGGGAGGACGATAAGCCTCCCGTCCTTCCAGCAGTCGGGGAAGAGGCCGGCCGCCATGCACCTGTTGAACGTCGTGAGAAGCTCCCAGTTTATGACCTCCCAGGCTTTCTTTACGATTGTGGCTGTAATACCGTCTATTCCCGGGGCTGTGTCTGGGAGGTCTTTTATGATCCCTCCCAGCTCCTCCATTGTTGCCGGCGGGGCCCCCTCACCACTCGGGGGCACTAGGGCGAGCCCACGTATCCTCGTGTGCTGAGGGGTGTCCCGGAGGGGGTTGTCGTCCGGACAAAGCGCGTGCAGCAGATTGTCCATGGCGGATGACACCTCAGATGGGGATGTGCCTCCGTGTGTCACACCAATGACAACATTCTCCATCGTTGGCCGCCTCCCTTGTGCTGTGCGGTATGCCATTCCCCAGGGTGCTTCGTTTCCGTCGATGGTGGCCTGCTTCCGAAGGTCTTTCATTCTCGCTTCCTCAATCAGGCTCTTATACTTTCGTCTCAGCATTCTATATTCAGTCATTGCCTGTTCCAACGCTTGGGGTCTGTCAATTCTTCCTCTTTCGCTTTTGTACATCTCTTCTAGCCTTCCCGTATATTGCTCTGAGGGAGTTTAACTCCCCCGTCCACCAAGGTTGGGACCCCGGCTTCCTGTTGCTCTTCACACCGAGGCATTCTGTCGCTGTTTTCCCAATCATATCTGTCACTTCTTTCGCTAGCTTGTCCGGGGTCCACCTTTCATTCAACCTGCCAGCCCTATGTGTTAGGGTCGTCTGGAAGTCAGACCAGTCCACCCCGCGATCCCTGAACCGCCGGAGGAGGACTCCCCCCTCAAGTAGCTGGGGTTCCCGCTGGGCTCCAAGGCGGAAGGTGATGAGCTGGTGATCGCTGATGCTTTCACCAGCCCACACCCTCCATTCTGTGATCTCCCCTCCCCTCGTGGATAATGTGAGGTCTATGTTGGACTCTCCGTTCGGGCCGTAGAAGGTGCTGGGCTGGTTGTCACTGTTCCACACCCTCAGGGCGTAGGCTGCAATAAAGTCTTCTAGGGTCTGCCGTCGCTCGTCCGCAGCCCTGCCCCTGCCCGTGTAGTGGTGAGGCGCCGAGAACCATGCCGGGGAATGGGTGTTAGAGTCCACCCCGATCACAACTTTTTTGCCCCTCAGGTGGCACAGTACCGATTCGAGGTGCCTAATGTGCGGCGCTATCTCCATGGAATATTTGAAGTAAGCACTCACGATGTATACTCCTTCCCCCCCGGAATCCACGTGCGCTACCGCGCAGTACTCGTTGCTTAGTGCCGTCAGCAGAGCGCAAGGCAATTCCCTGTTTCGCACGTGGATTCCGGCCTGCGGTGAGTCCCCATGCGCCAGTATTTGGACCTGGGTCCCTGTGTGCTGTTCCTGGACTAGTATAAAGTCTAAAGACTTAGATTGGCCAATTGTCGGCAGCTCCCGCGTGGCCGCCCGCGAGCCTTGGAGGTTCAGCTGGCCTAGTGTTATTTTAGTGGCCATACCTGGTTTGTTCCGCCTGCCTCTTCTCCGCGTGTTGCCGTGCCGGGCACTCCGGGGCGTTGGTTTTGTGCTTATCGGCCCCTGCATTCCTGAACCGCTTGCAGGTGGCACACTGCGTCTTCTCTGACTTGCACTCCTTGCGGTCGTGGCCAAGTTCTCCGCATTTCGAACACGTCTGCTTCTCGTCCCGGCAGAACTTGGCCGGGTGCCCGAACAACTGGCACTTGGAGCAGCAAGTCACCAGGTTGTAATCCTCCACTCGGCAGGCGGACCACCCAACGTACAGCCTATCCTGGCTTAAAATTGCCTCTCTAATTAGCGGGGTCGCCTCGAACACCATGGACACGGTCCCGGAGAGCGCCATTCTCTTCCTGAAGGACAACTTCAGTTCCTTTTGCACTCGTTCCTCTGGCCATTCCCCTGCTGAGTGCTTCAAATTCTGATTCGTGATGGCCTTTAACAGCGTCTCCGGGTCCATGTCGGATGGGATGTCTCTAATCATGATTCGAGGGCTTCTTTGGCCGAGCTCCTCTACTTTCAGTCCGGCTGCCTTTAGTTTAGGGCACTCCCTGAGCTGCCGTGCTCCTTCCTCTGTGGTGGCTTGCACCATTACTCCCCGCCGGCCGATCTTCCGCACGCGGGGGAGCTGCCACTCTGTGTCGGCCGGGTTAACCGCCTTCACCATGGCCGCCTTGGTGTCTTCGCTGGATTTGAAAACGTCTCCCGACTCCTCTGTTGGGTATATGGCTAAAGCCGGCGCCCGGTTTGCGGAGATCCTTACTTCCCCCGCTCCCTTCCCCAGCTTCAGCACCGAGGAGTAATCACGCGCGACGGCCGATGATGCTGTGGGTCCCGTCATCCTGACACAGAGGGCCTCCCGCTTGATCTTTTCCGCTGCAAGGTCCTTCTCCAGAAGCTCCGTCTGGAGCTGCGCTCGCTGGACTTCCCATTCCTTCCTCTGTATTGTCGCGTCCGCCGCACGCAGTGCCAGTTGGGCAATGCACAGCTGGACTGCCTCAGCCCCCCTGTGCATTGCCAGCCGCTGCTCCTTCGTAACTTTCGTCCCCTGGATATCGGCCGCCTCTAGTATTTTGTTAAGGGCATCACTTGCCTTTAGGACCAGCTGCTCCCCTGTATCAGTTGCCTCTGTCTGTCCCCGCAGCTCTGCTGTCGCCCTTTGCGGCCTAGGGGGGCCTACTCCGATGCCCGCCACTGGCGGGGCAGCGGCTCCTTCCACTGTCTTTTTCTTCCCAGTTCCGCTCGTCAGCTCCGGCGATGATGCGACCCTTTTGAGGGCCCTGGAGGGTCCCCTGTCGGTCGGCTTCGTCGGGGTCCTTGCCAGTGACTTACGTGGGGCGAAACCGCCGTCCTCCTCCACCATCTCCGTTTCGTCAGCGACATGCCTCCACTCTTGGGACGGGGTCCTCCCCCCTCCCCCCCTCGGGTCCGACATCCCTCCGACCCACAGTCAGAACCGCCAGCTCCTGCCGGTTACAACGAGGGGTCGCACGACCCTCTACGTTCAACTTCGGGGTTAGGTTAGGTTAGGTTAGGATCCGCACTCCCTAGATAGATCCTACTGCCTCTCTTCTATGGGGCCGCCCGTTCTCAAAATTCGGCTATGTCCGAATTTCGGACTTAGAAAAATTTCGATAAAATTTCGCCCAGCCACAAATTTACAAAGTCCCGACTGTCCTTCCACCAGTTGGACTGATCAGTCCAGTCAGTCCGACTGATCAGTCCGATCAGTCCAAAATCAAAAAATGTGTGGAATCACCCGCCGATCACACTGACCACACTGGTCGGTCCCTTCAGTGGGACTGATCAATCCGATTGATCAGTCCGTCAGTCCAATATTAGTAAAATGTCGGTTTCCGCCAAACCTCTCACCCGTCAAGTTGGCAGGCCTTTCCGGCCTGTCAAACGTCTCTCTGACGTTAGTCCGCTAGTACGTCACTTTGACGTGTGTCATCCGTGTGATGGCACTTCACTATCACTGACACTTCCTGTCACTGTCAAAAACAAAAAACAAAAACACCGCGTCTCTATCGCCACTGACGTTTCCTATACCCTAACCACGCGTCCCTCTCGCACACAAAATGGCCATACACTATTTCCCCTTGTGGGAGCAGGAGGGGCCGATAAGCCACTTCCACTGTCACTATCAGATTATTCTAATGCACCGCGTCCCTCTCGCACACAAAATGGCCATACACTTTTTCGCCTTGTGGGAGCAGGAGGGTCCGACCCTCGACTGACTCAGCACAAAACCGCACTCGCGATAAATAAATAGATGGAAAATAGCTCGGAGCTCCGCAGAAACACGTCTGTTCTCTTCGGAGGCCGAGAGACAAGTCCCCCGTGTCGGACCGTAGAAGTAGCACGGCGGCACGCGGCGTGTCCACGAACGTTGTAATCGTTGCAGCCACTCTGCCCAGCCCACTGCCTCGCTGTTGCCGAGTGGGTCGTCACAACCGATGTTCGGTCGCCATACTTGCTGCAGTAGCGTTTTCCCTTGGATAACGATCGGCGTTAAAATGCCCGGATCGAATACCCACATGATGACTTGTAACATTTCTCGTTTCGTCGGCCGCCGCTCTCCGCTGACGACGGCCGGGTCAGCACGCGCCATACTTAGGTTGAAACCGAGAGTGTCGTCGTTCGGGTCCCATCTCAGTCCCAGCGTTTTTTCTTGTTTGCCTGTCTGCAGGTCGAGGCTGCGCTCCTCCGGCGTTTCCGGTACGTTTTTAAGGTTCCGTAACACTCTGTTTTCGTTCGATGTCCAACCGACCAACTTGAAACCGCCGCCGGCGCATATCTCTTCCACTTCCGTCGCTGCCGTAGCCGCCCCCTCGGTCGAATCGACGCTGTACAGGAAGTCGTCCATGTAGAAGTTGGTCTTGATGGCTCGTACAGCGTCAGGGTAGCGGTGTGCGTGCTCATCTGCGTTCTTATCACGCACGTAGATAGCCGTAGGCGAAGGTGCTGCGCCGAAAATCAGCGACGCCATCTCATACTCTGTCGGCGGTCGGTCGCGGTCCCATCCGCGCCACAAGAAGCGCTGAGCCGGTCGGTCTGCCTCTATCATCTTGACGCGCAAAAACATTTCTTGTACGTCGGCGGTGACCGCTACTCTCCCTTGTCGAAATCGAAACAGCACTCCCAGTAGCGATGCGAGTAAGTCTGGGCCGGTCAGCAGCGCGTCTTTGAGAGAGCGTCCATTCACGCGCGCCGCAGCGTCAAACACGACTCGAATTTTGCCCGGCTTGTTAGGGTTGGTGACTGCGAAGTGCGGGAGGTACCATAATTTCTTGCTCGTAGACGACACAGCCGGCGCGGCGTATCCTTTGTCAATTAAATTTTTAATTTGCGCGTCATATGCGTCGCCGAACGCTCGCTCGCGGTCCATCTTACGTTCGAGAGTGTGTAGTCGTTTACTCGCGCTGTGAAGGCTCGGCGGCATCGCTGTCACGCCGTCGCGCCATAGAAGGCCCGCCTCCCAGCGCGTCTCTCCTTCGACTCTACGGCAAGTTGTCTCGAGGATGTCGACAGCTCTCTTCTCGTCCGGCGGTACTCTTCTTCGGGTCGAGACGCCCAGCGCTTCGAGCTCGTAATTACTTTTAATTAGCGCGTCTAGCTCGGAGCAATCATAACGCATCGCCGTGCAGTTCACGAAAATTCTTTCAGCGGACGATCCTTCAGTGCACTGCGTTCGCCTCTCCTCCTCGCAGACGCCGCCCACCGGGCCCGACAGTACCCATCCCAATTCCGTCAGCATTGCGTCCGGCATGCTCTTGTCGCCTCGACGAAACTCACTTGGATAGGCGAATAGTTCTCTGTGTGGCAACCCTAGAATCAGGCCGGGCTTCACTCTTTTTCGCGTGTAGCGTGGCACGTCCGCCAAGTGCGGCACGTTCGCGACGTCGGGTTCTTTCTGCGGTGCCTTTTGTAGATCACGCAACGTTCGCACGCCTTCGAGATGGTACCTAGTACCCGTCGGGCCCGCGATGTCGAGCGAGATCGTTTTCATGTCGTGAACCGCGTCCTTGGTCGCCTCGATGATTGTAACCTTGCGTGTCGGCCCGTCCGCGCCGACTCGATCCGCCAGACTCTCCTCGACGAGTGTGCTCGTTGAACACAGATCGATTAACGCGAATGTGCGTGCGCTGCTTCTCGGTCCATATACTGTGACAGGGATGACCGGGCGAAGCATCTGTGAGTAGCGGTCTCGGACGCAGGTCACTTGCTCATTTTCACCTTGTTGCGGCTCGCTCTTCGCCGCACCTCTATGTAGAAGCGTGTGATGTCGGCTGTTGCATCCGTCCTCGCCGCATCGCGATTTATTTCGACATTCCATAGCGCGGTGCGACGATCTTAAACAATTCCAACATAATCTGGCTGCGACGGCTGCCTTATATCTTTCTTCTTGGCTGAGACTCTTAAACTTCTTACATGACGAGACCGCGTGCTCCGCCGAGCTGCAGTGCGCGCACACCGCAGTCCGTTCGTTCGACGTTGCGTTCACCGCGATCTTCTTTGGTTGGTTCGCTTGCGCTGTCTTGGCATGAGCCTTCTGACTCGGACCGCCCGCCTGCTTCGGACGACCTCCACCGGTAGTGGCCAGAATAGCCCGCCGCTCCCTCTCCTTCCACTCGCGCGAGACCAAATCCGCATAGGTCATTAGAAAATCTGCAACCTTCGTGAGCGCCGGCGTCGCCTCGTCGGCGGTGTCGGCGTATCTTAAGTAGGCATCCATCACCCGCTCCATTTTTGACTTTAGTTCCTCACTACTAGTTCCTCATTGTGAAGATAACTGCTTTCTTTCGATATTCGAAGCGTGTCGACAGTATTTTGAACCGCCACGGCGAAATCATTTATCTCGAGGGGCACGTCGTTCAACTCCGGCAGCGCTCTCATATTTTATAGTACGGTCGCTACAATGGTGTGAGGTCGTCCGTACTTCCGTTCCAACAGTCACATAATCTTCGTGGCGTCTCCCCCAATCAGCAGTTGGCTTGAGACCGCCTCTTTCGCCTCCCCTTGCAAGCACTTGCGCAGACGGGCGAGATTTTTTTGATTGTTAAAGTTATCTTTCGACTCCATATAGGCCGCGTTGAAAGACAACCATTCATTGTGGCTCCCCTTGAAATCTGGCAGTTTAGACGATGTACAACAATGATGGTGCTTCGATGCGATGCGCGCGTCGGGCCCTCCGACCGGTCCGCGTAGCCTCGCGGAGCTTAGTCGTTCCCCGGCGCGGCGCGCGGCGGCGCTGGTGTCGCGTGCCGCGGCTCCGGTGTTACGTCGCGCGGTAAATCTTGCTGCGCGGCGGCGCCCTCTGGCGGCGGTTGGGAATGTTGCTTGACCCACTCCTCAGTCCTCCCGCGAGACCGGACCACGCTGACGAGATCGTCGGAGCCTCCGTCGGATTCGATGCTCTCTATGCCGTCTAAGTCCGCCTGTAGTTTTCGTTGAGCCGCCTGCATGCGTCTTTCCTTCTCCCTCTGCGCGAACTCTTCTTGTCTTTCCTTTTCCTTCTGCGCGAATTCTTCTTCTATTTTTGCTAATTCTTCCTGTGCCGCGCGCTCCGCCTCCCGCTTCTTTCGTGCGACCGCGGACGCTGACGAATGTCGCGAAGTACTGCTTCGTAATTCTTTCCGCGTAGACAGTGGCGCCCCCAGCGGCCGTGTTGGTACTATTCCGCTGGTGTGGGTGGTGGTTGGCGACACTTCCTGTGTCGTGCCGGTGTCGGACGTTGGACTCGTCCTCGAATGGATGTAGGTCGGTGTCCGGAGAGCGGTCAGTTGATGTGTGAAGACTCGGCGACCGTATCGACGTAGTTGCTCGGACGTCGATTCCGGGTACAGGCGCGGGCCCGCCGACTCTACCGGCGGCCGATCGAGTTTTACGCGGCGACACGACACGCGGGTCGGACATTACGTGTGGCAGGAGACGTAGATATTACGCGCGCGGTAACGAAGCGAATGTATTACGCACGCCTCACACTTAGATATTATTAGTCTTCAGACGTCTTCTTTTTATACTTCTTTCTTGCGGACTCTTCAGGAAAACTTGCAGAAGGTTAAGGATGCGACGTCCGGCAGAGGACGCGCGCAGATCGGTTGCTCAGCCACACCCGGGAACGGTGTAACCTCAACGCCAGTGCCTTCCAGGAGGCCCGATCGTACGCACGCCGTACCGGCAAGCGAAGGTCCGACTTGAAATTTGGCGATAACGTCTTTAAAAGGACGCGTAGCCTGGTGTAAGTCGCCAACACCCAGCCCGAGAGGGCAGCACGTTGGCGGCGCACGGTTCTTGATGGTACAGCTCTTCCTACCGCTAACCGACGTACGCCGCGCAACACGCTTCTTCGGTACAGCTCTTCCTACCGCTGACCGGCTAACTGAAATGAAGTCTGACAACGGCCCGGGCTCTTCAGTTCACCGGACCGGGTTCACCCCCACGACGGCGGCAGGAGACAGGAGATTCTTCTTTTCTTGATTATCCGGCTCGAAGGACCAATTTGTTGGGCTCCGCCCTCGACGCCGCGTTCCGCGACGCAAAGCGACGGCAGCGCCTCCGATGCAAGTGGACTGTATGTTTTGTGGTGGTAGGGTGTCTGCTTCAAATAATCTTGAATTTCCGGAGCTCCCACCTTCCCGCCGCCCGCCGTCAGAATGAACGGCGTGCGCCTGGAAGCGACGCCTTTTATAGACGGTGCCCCCGCCTGTCCCCCCCTCCGGCCCCGCAGCCCCCCTCCGCCCATGCTTTTAGCGGAGAGGCCAACTGCGGGCTCATTTTCCACCCCAAGTGGGTGGAAATGACTGGGGAGGGTCAGGGGAACCGTCTCCATGCCTTTATAAGGCGGCTAGGAGAGCAAAAGCCCCGAAAACCATCTTTTTTACCCTTTTTAGGGTTCCGTACCTCAAAGGAGGAAAAAACGGAACCCTTATAGGATCACTTTGTTGTCCGTCTGTCTGTCTGGCTGGCTGGGTGTCTGTCTGTCAAGACCTTTTTTCTCAGGAACGGGTAGAGGTATAAAGTTGAAATTAATATCAAATACTAAGGTCTACGTTTCCTCGCAGGTGTAAAAAAATTAAGCTTATAGGTCCACGCAATCACTAGATACGTCCATTTAAGTCACATATTTTGCTACCGGCAAACCAAATCAAAACCTATAGAGTACTTCCCGTTAACCTAGAAAAATGAAATTTGGTAAGAAGCAAGGTCTCATAGCACAAGTAAAGGGAAAAATCGAAAATTGTAAATTTATAGTTATGTGACATTAAAAAAAAAATTTTGTTTGTTTTGTATGTCAAGGTCCCTTTTTCTCAGGAACGAATCAAGATAACAAATTGAAATTAATACGAAATACTAAGATCTACGATCTCTTTAAGGTGTAGAATATTAAAGCTTCTAAATCAACGCAATCAAAAGATACGGCCATCTATGTCATATTTCATGCTCGCAAACTCACTCCACTCAAATCAAAACCTATAGCGTATTTCCCATCAACCTAGAATCATAAAATTTGGTAAGAAGCAAGGTCTCATAGCACAAGTAAAGGAAAAAATCCGAAAATTGTAAAATTGTAGTTATTGACATAAAAACAATTTTTTTGTTTTGTATGTCAAGGTCCCTTTTTCTCAGGAACGAATTAAGATAACAAATTGAAATTAATACGAAATACTAATATCTACGATCTCTTTAAGGTGTAGAATATTAAAGCTTCTAAATCAACGCAATCAAAAGATACGGCCATCTATGTCATATTTCATGCTCGCAAACTCTCACTCCACTCAAATCAAAACCTATAGGGTATTTCCCATCAACCTAGAATCATAAAATTTGGTAAGAAGCAAGGTCTCATAGCACGAGTAAAGGAAAAAATTTGAAAATTGTAAAATTGTAGTTATTGACATTAAAAAAAAAATTTGTTTTGTATGTCAAGGACCCTTTTTCTCAGGAACGGATCAAGATAAAAAATTTAAATTAATATGAAATACTAAGATCTACAATCTCTCTAAGGTGTGAAAAATGCAAGCTTCTAAATCAACGCAATCAAAAGATACGGCCATCTATGTCAGATTTCATACACGCAAACTCACTCCACTCAAATCAAAACCTATAGGGTATTTCCCGTCAACCTAGAATCATAAAATTTGTTAAGAAGCAAGGTCTCATAGCACAAGTAAAGGAAAAAATCCGAAAATTGTAAAATTGTAGTTATTGACATAAAAAAAAAATGTTTGTTTTCTATGTCAAGGACCCTTTTTCTCAGGAACGGATCAAGATAAAAAATTTAAATTAATATGAAATACTAAAATCTACGCTCTCTTTAAGGTGTGAAAAATGCAAGCTTCTAAATCAACGCAATCAAAAGATACGGCCATCTATGTCAGATTTCATACTCGCAAACTCACTCCACTCAAATCAAAACCTATAGGGTATTTCTCGTCAACCTAGAATCATAAAATTTGGTAAAAAGCAAGGTCTCATAGCACACGTCAAGGAAAAAATCCGAAAATCTTAAACTTGTAGTTATATGATATTAAAAAAAAATTGCTTGTTTTGTGTGTCAAGACCTTTTTTCTCAGTAACGAGTCAAGATATCAAATTGAAATTAATAAGAAATACTAACGTCTGCGATCCCTTCGAGCTATAGAAAATGAAAGCTTCTAAATCAATATAATCAACAGATACGTCTATTTATTATGGGAAATTTTAATAATTGCAAACTCACTCAAATGAAATCAAAACCTATAGGGTAGGGTACCGTTGACCTAGCTATAGTAATGAAATTTGGCAAGAAGCAAGGTCTCACAAGTAAAGATACAATCCGAAAAGGATAATATGTCGTTATGTCATATAAGAAATATATTTTTGTATATTTCAACTTCACGAATGCCGCGCAGTCAAAAACCATTACTGTAGTGTTTATTTAGGCGGTTCGTGATTTTCCAAAACAATTGTTTTTGTACATACATCATACCTACAAATAAATTGAGTGATGCTGATTTTTTTTTATTTTTTTTTTTATGGAACCTGACACGGTTGGCTACATCACCTACAACATCCGTGATGTCAGCCCATAACACAGGGTGAACTAGGTGCCATGTCAGTGCTTCCCTTCATTTCATGTCGGCTACACTAAACTGGACGGAAAACACGAACTATTTACATAGCCGTTTCGACCGACGTTTCGTTGAGTGCGGTGGTACCAACCCGGCCGGGATATACCCTACCACCTAGTAAGGTAAGAAGGCAAGGGACCTACAGTTTAACGTGGAATCCGAACCACGGTCAGCCTCCAACGGTCGAGCGGTCACCCATCCAATCTCTGACCGCGCTCAGCGTTGCTTAATAACAGTTGACTAACCAACCGCGCCACTGAGCTACCGAGGCTGACGAATTTTCTTATCCCTTAGTCGACTTTTACGACATGCGACGGGGAGAGATGCAGTGGGGCTATTCTTTTTAAGTACCGACCCCACACGGTACAAAATACGTCTGAAGATACGGAACCCTCGGTGCGCGAGTCCAACTCGCACTTGCCGACTTTTTTTTTCTTTTTATTCTTTATTTCATCTTTATTTCATTCATTACATGCATTTACATTCAATAAACATTCTTATATGATAGCTTACATAGGTTTACATACTTTGACATCAACATTCATATAGATTTAACAGAATTACAATACAAAGCAGCATAAAAACCAAAATTTTTACATTTAGCGCGGTTCTCTCCACGGCCGCTTTTTTGTTTGGCTCCCGTTCTGACTGTGACCGTGAAGAGAGCCGCGCGGAATTATTTCTTCATGAAAAACAGCAAAAATTCTTGAAGTCTTGCAGCTTGGCTTGCGTGAGAGTGGAGCACGTCGCACGCTCTCACGCAGCCCACAAACACTTGTTTTCACATTTTACACTTTTACCTTTATCGCGAATGCGAGAGTGGAGCATGTCGCGCGCTCCCGCACCGCTTTCATCACTTATTTATCGCGGGTTTGAGCCTACATAAAAAAAGATTGATTTACTACGACCGGTACTATTCTTTTGCTAATATATGTTCACCATTCATACGCCTGGCTCGTTACTATATCTTCCGTCGTCGACAGTTAAGCACACTTATATCGCAATTGCGCGAGTGGTAACACGATGCATGCCCACGCACTGCCTTTATCACTTATTTACGTTTTATTGACACGGATGTTGTTGTTGTTGTTTGCTGCCCAGCCTCTTGGGAAGACGGGTGGGCCATTCTCCGCACTGAGACCTCAAGACGGTCCGTTGTACGTTGAGTATTGACACGGATAATGCAACTAAATAAAAATATACTATTTTCCCTAACCCGGTACTATTGCTTTGATATTATTATGTCGTTCTCATTAACAAGTAGCGGCATATGTAAAAATAATTTAATGAAGTTCTCATTCATACACGCGGCATCACTCGGTTGTACGTTTTTGTTTAGCTTGATTCGTCGTTAGTTGCCTCCGTCGTTGACAATTATAATTCTGCTAAAATTAACCATTAGGATTGTGAATTTTCGCTTTGAATCACAATAATATGAAGGATTATAATTTTACTAGTAAAATTGTAATTCTACTCATCTTATAATATGACTACGACATATGATACAATGCTTTTACAAACAGAAAAAAAAGTATAGCATGAGTTCACTGCCGAATGAGATTTCAGGTGCTATCATGGAACATTTTGCTAGGGATGAAGGCTAAAATATTTTCCTCCAATCAACAACAAGGCTTGGATAAGGAAACCTTTTATACTGCATTAGGAATCTGAGACAGAATTGCCGGATTTAGATGCAATCAATCTGTGATTGAACATTCGTCTGACACAAAATATACACTATACTGCAACATATATATTATCTATATGCAAATGGATAAAAAGAGATGAAGTTACGCGGAGCTACGCTTACTTGTGGTAGGGCACACTGAGTTTTCGCCTCACTGCCGTTTGTTTTGCTCTTCGGTTTTAACAAAACACCGACGATATAATACGCTATTCAACGTTACTTTGCCTCTGTAAAAAGTATAGAATCGCACATGTTGGCGTAGGTCCAAGTTTAAACAGTTGCAGCACGCAACTAACTTCACAGTGGCTAATTTTATGCGGTTCAGTTTACTTCAAAAATCTAATATCTTAGGTAGAGAATTTCTTGAAACGAATCTATGTTCAGTAAGTACCTATTATTTTCACAAAGTTTCGCATACAATGTTAACAATATCATGTATATATAAAATTTTATGATAAAAGTTCAGAGTAATGTTTCAACTTTGATAATTGGAAAATATTGTTGTTTTATGAAACCTTACATAATCTAGGGGCTACACAGCCTCCATCACAATTCGGTGAACTAGGTGCCGTGTCAGTGCTTCCTATTGATAGTGCCGGCTTAACTGAACTGGACGGAAAACTCGAATTATTTTCATTCCTCTTCGACCGACCTTCAGCTGGTGCATTGCGATGGTTTAACCCAACCAGATCGGTTATAGATCGGTTATAGCCCAATTGAGAAATGAGATTGTGCCGCGACTGCGACAGTCGACACAACAGCTTGCATGGCAATGTAGATAAATTAAAAACTTTTGTTCACGTGAACGCTTTTGTTTTTCCATTGACAGTGTATATATTGATGGAGAAGTAATTTTAGGTTTTTTTAATGCTTAAGGCGCCTAGTAACGCCAACGCATAGCGCGTAGTAGTTTTCGTAAGGGGGTTTTACCTCGGTTTTTACATAAATTGCGATCCTTCGTCTTAGAACTTTGAAAAGCGTTCGATAGATAGATATAACAAAATGGTGTCATTTTGTTATAAAAATTCCATTCAAATTATCTTTAGTTTCTGAGATCAAAGTTCACGCGGAAGAAAAAATCGACATTTGGTTACCGTATAGTTTGTATAGAAAATGATTTTACAACCAAAAACGTGTGATCGATATACAAAGAATTGTTCTGTATTTTTGCAGTAGTTTTTAGCCTTTAGATTGGTCTAGTTATCACGGGCTACTTCTTCAAAAATCCACATGTGGCGTTACTAAGCGCCTAGGTAATATCTGGGGTGTGATATTATGTCTTTAAGTACATTTTTTTTTTGCATTTGGTGTGAAAAACTTTATAAGTACACATGGACAACTTGTTAATTACATTACTCAGGCGAATGAGCAAGGCTCTGCAACCTTGCCGTCACTTGTCACATGGGCTGTGCTGTGACGAGGTAGTACCGTCTCAGTCTCCACTCCTCGAGTGCATCAAGGTTGCCGCGAGTAGGCAATAGGTACTTTTAGCGAATCGGAGAGACTTGTATAACCTGGTTATGAAAGGGATTAAAAATGGCGGCGGTCCTATTTGCCTCTCACTCGCACAGTATTGCCGTCAAAAGAAAGTAAAGCAATAATTGTTCCAAGACAAAAATTTGTAAGTAAAAAATATATCCTATGCAAATAAGGACAAGAGGCCGTACTAAATGGCGACAGGATAGCCACCTCTCACTTGGCACGGTCCTTCCACCGAGTAATGCAGCAGGTGGGTCTTCGTGCCTTACTGGCTGCTTGATAGTTATCTTATTCGAATACTTTGCTAAACGTGGTGGTCAGTATAGTGCTGTAATTTACAAGAGTCCTTGCAGCACAACACCGATTACTCTGCTCACCCCGATTTTCAGAATACAGCGTGTGGTATGTACAGCTGTAAATCGCTTTCTTTAAATAACCAGCCAGGTTATATAATATCGTTTTACACTTGGCTGTGTTGTGACAACACTGTTGTCTGTGTTATGAGTTCGAGTCTGTGACCTGTCTAGCGGATAATTTCACCACATTCGGCTAAATTTGTAGCTGTCTGTCTGTTAACTCCTGATAAATGTCATTTTAACACGTTCACTCGCAGGCGGTTTATGGAGCGGTATGTATAGGTCATTCGTTCTAACCTGAGGCGTACAAATACATTCACGCATGACGGGGAGCATAAAATTCTGCGAGTGTAGTAGTGCTCAGGCCATGTAATAGGTGCATGTCAAGCATTTTTATAAGAGAAATCAATTTGTGTGCGTACGTGTGTTCGCCTCAGGTTAGGCCGTCTATGCTATACCACCAGTAGCGCACGCCACTTTCCTGTACCTATTGAGATTTCTATACCGCCAGAGATTAGATTCTCGTGTTATGTGCTCTCGCCCTGGGCATCATTATCTATTTTTTTTATTTTTTTTATGGATACTGACACGATTGGCGACATCACCTCCAACATCCGTGATGTCAGACCGGGTGAACTTGGTGCCACGTCAGTGCTTCCCTTCGGTCGTTTGGATTTGTTTGGTTCGTCATTTGGATTGACAAATTCAATTCAATTAGTCATGTATAGATTTCTGGTCGAACTATAGGAAATAATAAAACAGCATCAATAAAAAAAAAACAAAAACTAAAAATTTTACAAAATAATTTTACGATAATTACTATTGGGAAAAATCATTCCCGGTCTAAACGTGTTAATGGATTAATAACTGTTGGGCGAGTCACGACTATAAATGTGAGTCTTCACCCAGTGTTGCCTAAACGTGTTTGTATCACTAGCTGTCGAAAAAAGGATGAAACTACCTCTAGGGATGTGATGTGGTACTCGTGGAGGTGCGAGGGGTGTAATGAAAGTTTTTAGCATTATTTCATTTGGTTTATTTAATCATTGCAAAAATAATGTCACTGGATGGCTTACTGAAGTCAATAGTCATTCATTTGTAAGTTAATTGTATTTCTGTACGTGACATTTGTATGAGGATGTTTTAAATTCTTCCATTACTTATAGATAAAAATTTTTTTTTTAAATAATCTACAACTAATGATAGCACTGGACGTATCACTGGTTTTTGAATGTATTTAAATTTGTTAGCACTTGAGATGAATTCGTGTGCCGCTACCGAGCCACTGAGTCAACAGGGACGAGCGACGTTGCTCCTTGTGTCATGCATGTTTGTTGCCTTGTCTACTACAATGTACTGTATTTATCTAGACATAAAGTTTGATCTAATAAAATAGATAGTTGAGTAGTGATCGTTGAACATTGATAATGTTTGAGTTTTAAAATTACCGTTGTTACCAGTTGTAAACATTATTAAAAATTTAACGACTTTACTCAGTGTAGTTGTGTGAAGCTGTAAAATTTTTAATAATTGATAATGTTGCTCGACAGAAGAGTAAAAATTCACAAGTAGGTACTATTGATGGAAGGCGAGTGATTTAAAATTAAAGTTAAAATGTCATAAGTAGTAATTTAAATAAAATTATTCCAAGTTGAAATATGTGTTTTAATCTGCGCCTCATTTTTTTTAAACTGACTGTTGGCTACATCACCTACAAAATCCTTGATGTCAGCCCATAAATGGGGTGAACTTAGGTGCCATGTCAGTGATTTCCTTCATTTCATGTCGGCTACACTGAACTGGACGGAAACACGAACTATATACATAGCCGTTTCGACCGACGTTTCATTCAGTGCGGTGTTAGCAACCCGGGCGGGATAAACCCTACCACACCAACTAGTAAGGTAAGAAGGGAAGGGACCCTACAGTTTTACGTGGAATCCGAACCGCGTTCAGCCTCCCAACGGTCGAGCTGTCACCCATCCAAGTACTGACCGCTCTCAGGGTTTCTTAACAGTCTACCGACAGAACCACTGAGCTACCGAGGCTATTAGTCCTCATTCACAAAAGTAATATACCTAGGTATTTATAAAATGAAATCGATGACACTAAAAGTGCAAATTATTATAAAACATTGCATTAGTCGGTGGTCGGGTTGGAGCGACTGAACCTGACTACTTATATTGAATTGCTTTTAGGATTGCATTACTTAACAACATTTGAACACAATCACTTGAACAAGGGAACTGTTTTCAAAGAGGTACATTGAAAGTTTTCAAAGAAATCATTTTTTTTACTTTTTATTACTAACTTAGTAAGTATGAAAATGTAACTGACATGATTTGATAGGGTTGATGCACCTGATTTTATTTTTGCTTTTGATTGTTTATTTAGCCTCTCTTGGTAGTACACTGCCCTCAGATTTGTCATATTTACATTGTAACATTCCGCCAGTTCGATTATTACAACGTAGCAGTGTTTCCGATAGCTTTCTCGAAAATTACCCACATCTTAGGTAGAAATTCCTCAATTTCCCCACACGCAAAAGGGAAATTCCACATTTAATCCCCTCATTGCTGCATTGAAAATTTTTAACGTTATAAATGCTGTAGGTAAGTAAATTTATTATAGAATATATTGCCTGCTATATAAAATACCCACGACTGTTTCGTAGAATCCTATTTCTCAAAGAGTTTATTCTTAATTGAATAGTGATTCATGTATGACAGATGCAGAAATACATGACAAAGTTTTTTTTTATTTAATTCGGTATGGGTGGCTAAGTCGGAGGCGCCAAAGCGCATGCTCCGACCAGCCAATATCACCTCCGAGAAGGTAGGTGCCATACCGCAGACTTCCCTGGATTGCTGGCTGACTAGAGGAGAACACAGCCGAGGCTGCTATGCGGCCATCTTACAAGGGAAAACATTTTAATATGAAATTGTATGAAGTTATATGTTTAAGTACCCACCACACTGCCACATGAAGCAGGCCAGTCTCCACAAACAGGAGCCGTTCAGTAGCACCACACAGCGGCCAGCCATCATCGCCTCTCTCTCTCAACATGCCTTCAACCATATTGTGATAGGGTGAGAAACCACCCGGACCAAGTTTCACCGTAAGCAAAGACCTGATTGAGAAGATTTTATATGGTCAGAATTATCAAACGTAAAGTATAGTTCGATACCCTAGTTCCAGAGTGCACTAACTCAAAATTTGGCGAAAATGAGATAAATATGAGAAATTACTCAGAATTCTATATACTATCAGTTCCATAGATAGAGCACCAAAACGAAATCTGAATTTTAAAGGCCTACCTAGAACACCAAAAGTATCACTTTAGAACCGAGTTTTTCAGTTGAGCTTGTCAGTTCCATACTGCAACATTTTACTTTGGTGCGCTTTGGATTTTAACCAAACATTGGATATTAAATTTTAACCAAGCACGCACAGCACGCACATCACACACAAGTACTACCTATCTCGAAATAGTGCAATACGGAACTGGCATATTCTTGTTTCCTGTACTGGCACCCCGCACTAATGCGTTGAAAAAAAAAGGATCTGATGTCACTGTGTACATCTGGAGCAATCCCAGAATTTACTGTGATTTTTACCAACGTCTGCCTACATCAAGAAATTCTTCATGTCCCCCTAGTTCTCATGATTATTGATTCCCACTGAACAACCACATATTTTCTTATTTTTGGTATCGTTAATTATTTTTATTTACTTACCTAAGTAATTAAATAAAAACAATGTAGAAAATCAAAGTTTTATATTCACTTTCCCCATAGAAAATTATGTTCAAACTGCACTAAGTATGTATTTTAGTACATAATACTATTTTCGTAGACATAGTTCTAAAGCGCAACAACTCGAAAGAAAATGGGGAAATACTGGGAAATTCCAATAAAATTATTAGTTCTTATTATCACAACAATTAAAGAAAATTCAAATTTTCATACGAATAATCAAAGAAATGGCGCAGTAATGAGTTCAAAACTTTTTCCAAGAATTTAAAGTCATTTATCTCGAAACTATGTTTTTTGAGATGTATCACTATGGAAGTAGGGTTAAATATTCTGTGACTAGGGTATCAAGTTATTTTAGCTCTCAAACTAACAAAATTGAACAAATTCAAGCGTAGTCTACTTAACTTTTATTATTTATTCATGAGATTAATGAATCAATAGTAATTAATACTAATAATAAATCTGTAAGGGATGGTCGTGGAGTAAACTTTGTTTTATGAGATACTGCGTTTGTAGACTCTATGTAGGTATGATACTAAACTAAATTGAAGATTTTTAGAAATCTTATCTGTATGTATGTTCCTCCATAACTCTTAAACCGATCATCCGAATTCGATGAAACTTACTACAAGCAACTTAGTAACGCAGGCACGCAGCTCGGCCTTCTTTCTTACTTACGCGAGCCAAGTCGCGGGCAAAAGCTAGTAATGAATCGCACATCCAGCAAGACTTTGATAGGATATGTATGTTCTCGCATGACATGGGTTTAAAAATAAATGCAAAAAAAACTAAAATAGTACACATTCACTCCTCACACATCAGCTCGGCACATACACTCAAAATTAAATCTCACGCACACAAATGTCTACACAATAAACCAAATAGGTGCGACTGTCCTATTATTGAAGTGGCAGAAAAACAAGTGTACATAGGGTTACGCATTGACACACGGTTCAACTGGATGAACCAGATAGAACATGTCTGTCAAAAACTAAGATTGATCCTAGTCAAAATGTATGAGTTAAAAAATAAACTGCCTTTTCCGGTTCTCTTAACAGTGTATCAAGCCTTAGCAGAATCAATAATTCAATATGGAATAAGCTCATATGGTAGAACATACAATACATACATAGAAAAAATTAGAAGATTGCAGCTTAGAATATTAAAACAAATTGTACCACATAAAATAAGAAAATCATATAAAGGTAAGGACAACGAACTATATACATTTAGTAATATTTTACCCGTAGAATATAAAATTAAATACAACATTTTGGTGGAAAACTATTTTAAAGAGGAATATAAAATACCAATACTCCACAATAGAAATACCAGGAAAAAACTAAAGGGAGACTTGCAGGAATGGACTGCTGTTAATGCATATGGAGAACGAACACTTAAATACATAATCCCAAAACTAATAAATGATCTTCAACATAATTTAAAAGATATTGATAACTATAATTCGCTAAAAAGACATCTTCATATGCATTACATGCAAAAACTATGCGGGAAATAATTATAATTATAATTGTACTGCGAAATATTTCTGAGTTATTGAATCAACCTGTATAATAGCCGGACGCCGGGCGATATCGTCCGCTCGTGCACTGAAATCATTCGAAACCTGCATGCATACCTACTGTCTCGCTCGCACAACTACTCTTTCAGTCACACAGACACTACTCGCATCAGCCACAGCAGCACACAGCACACAACAAAGGCGCTCGGAGGATGCTTTGCTTAGGTATATAAAGTTTAATAATATAATTATGAATGTATAAAATCAGGTCATTTACTACTATATAACTACTACTGTATAAATAATAGACGGCGACAAAACTGCTTTTGCGGATAAGCCTTGTAGGCTTCGCAGAACATAAAATTGTAAAATATAGAAGTATGTATAAATAAATAAATAAAAAAAAAAAAAAAAAATAAAAGGCAACTTTGAATCAATGAAAGACATTCACAATTTATAACTCAACGATTATATTATTATAACATGGTAAGTAAGACAAACATTCAACTCACAATAAATTTATTATTTCAAATAACCGCGGTTTCAAACAGTTGCAAGCAAAGCAGACAGTCACATATAAACATTGTATGTAAAAGTCAATAAATATTTATACTATTAAACACTTACGAGCACAATTCAATCATTTTTGGTTTTACTAATTGCTAATTTAATAATAAATAGCACACATTCAAAATTGTTATTTGTTATTTATTAAATAAAGCAAGATCATATGAAAATTCGTTTGTATACTTAATTAATATTTCTACGAGTATATAAAATTATAAAATCTAAATACTAACATTAAATTAGGTAGGTACCTACATTCAATTAGTGTAACAATCTTCTGATAAATATTTTCAAATCTAAAATATCTTAGATATGTAGATAGATAACTACAAATCAGTCTTTTAAAATCAACACAACACATTCGTCAGTTCATTTTAATAATTATATGAAAATCTCAAAATATGTATGTTAAAATTAAACATACAACTAACTTCCTGTATTAATAACCAGTGCTGTTTAGCTGTTATACAGTAGGTACCTGGATACATACATACCTACAGTCACACGCTATATCCCAACAATCGGGGTAAGAAGAGTAATCGGTGTTGTGCTGCAAGCACTCTGGTGAATGACAGCACGAAATTGACCACCAAGTTTAACAAAATTCTAGGACAAGACTGTTGCCGACAGACTTCTGAGTGCGGTTATAATCGGCAAGTATCGGAGATAGCATAGGCCAAAGTGCTGCGTGAGGCTCCTGCCTCACCTAAGTGCCATCCCAAGCGAGGGATAAGTATATCGCAGTGAACTTTGCTCTACGTACATACAGGACCTTTTTTAGAGGTGGAAATTTTCCTAACACATTTCGTAAACAAACCTTGCACGAGAAAAATGTGTGCGATAGTAAAAATACCGCCGCGCTCAAAACTGTTTACGGGGAAAACTCCAGAACAGAAATCACTCGCTCAAAAGTGGATTCGAGAAAAACCCGATCGCATCTATGCGATCCCTCATGGTCTTTGCTTTGCCTTCCTCCACTTGTCGGCGAGGAGGGTGAGAACCTCGTCGACGAGACGTCGACGTCGCGTCTCGGCAAGGAAATCGCATAGAAGCCCGATGCTTTCGTGGATCGCATAATTTTTGCGCGGACACCTTTGCGGCGGCGGGCGGTAGTAGTAGTAGAGCGGGGGTCGCGCTGGCCGCCGCCGCGCGCCGTCGCTCGCCCGCTGTGCTCCGTTCGTCCCCGCTATGGTGGCCGCGTACGATGCCTTTTGAGGCTTGTGCCTGTGGGTTTGCATTGCAGGCGCCGCCGCCACTGCCGCGCGCCGCCGCTCGCCCGCTGTGCTCCGTTCGTCCCCGCTATGGTGGCCGCGTACGATGCCTTTTGAGGCTTGTGCCTGTGGGTTTGCATTGCAGGCGCCGCCACTGCCGCGCGCCGCAGTCGTCCGGCGAGGCTCGTCTCTTCTCTCTACCGGTAACGGTAGAGGTGCGCGCCCACTCCCGCCTCCTTACCTCTCGCTTGCACTCGGTGGACCTCGAGGGCCGGCACGCCTTGCTCGACGAGTGACTCACGCACCGTATCTAGCGACATCTCCTTAGGGCCTCCTTCGGCCGCGAATTATGGCACGCAGGCGCCGCTCGTCGCCCATGGCGTGCGTGTGGTAGGGCAGCTGCAGCTCTTCTAAGAGAGCTACGAGCGCCCTGTAATGTGTAGGTGATTCGGTTTGGATTTTTATGCTATCTCTGGCGTTTGCCGCCGAGAGATAGCGGATGTTTTTATTATTCATCGCACGGGCCAGCGCGTCCCAAGTCCCATTTCCCCTTCTCGCGAAGGTGAATAGGCGGAGGGCGCTTAGTCGCGCGTGCCGGCTCGAGCGATGTCTCCATGGGGGTGGGAGGGCGCGGAGGGGGGGACTGGGGAGGCCGGGGGTGGGCGGCCGGGACTCGCGCTTCTTGCGCTTTTTGGCAACAAGTTTAAAGTCGCCGGTCTCCCTCTCGCTCGCCTCGCTCGCAGCCGCGTCTGACTCGTCAGAGGTCGCTGGCCTTTTTGATTTAGACTAGGCACCGTCATCGCCCGTGACGGTACTATCTGATGTTGTCAACATCGATGAGGCATCACTCTCATTTCCGTCGGTGCTAGTGGCGGCCTGCGACGTCGACAACGCCGAGCGAGAGCGATCGCGCGATAGTATCGCGCGCTCGCTCCCACCGCCGTTCTGCGCGGCGGGCGAGGCGGGCGGGGTGGGTGAGCGGGGGGAGGCGGCGGCGGGGGAATCGCGCGCCGCTGTCACTACCTGCGACGAGTGGAAGATTTCTTCTTTCTTCCGTTGGCTTAGCTGGCTAAACCAGGCGTCGAACTCCGAAGAGGTCGCCGCCATGTTCGGCCCAGTAAGCCCCAGAGAGTGAAGGTGTGTGCGTACCTATGCTACTAACTATTCTAACTTATATAATATCTTAACTAAACGATTTTAATATAAAATATTATTTATTTACTTATTCTATCTTATTTATTATACTTATATACACCTACGCTAGACTTATAAAAAATTATATTAAAACTACGCCGGCCGCTTTCCCCGTCCCTACTCTACCTAAGCTACTGTACAGACGCGCGCGTCGTACCCGTCCTTCGGTCGCAGCCGTTCGGCCTGGCCGTCGTCCTTAACATCCTACCGCCGTCGCTCCCCGGGCGATCTCCGAGGTCGGCAGGACGACGATCTTCTTGGTCGGCCGGCGCAGCAGCTTGCCTCCCGTGTGGACGTCCACGACGCGTACGACGCCGTCTCTCCCAGGGTTAATAGCCTTCACCCTGCCTCGTGGCCAGGTCTTCCGCGGCAGGTTGGGGTCGGCGACCAGGACAGCGTTTCCGACCGCTGGCCCCTGACCGCTTTCACGAGGCTCCCGCCGGTGTTGGAGTATGGGCAGGTACTCTCGCACCTATCGGCACCAGAACTCGTCGGCCAGCCACTGCGCTCTCCTCCAGAGCGTCTTGGCGTCGTCGTCGTCGGCTTCGAACTTGCCCGGCGGCGGCGAATGGCTCTCTGATCTCTGAGCCGAGCAGGATGTGGTTAGGCGTCAGAGCCTCTGGATCGTCCGGCACGACGCTGACGTGCGTCAGGGGCCGAAAGTTGACCGTATTCTCGGCCTCGGCGAGCAGAGTAGCCAGGGTCTCCTCGTGCGGGTAGCGCTCGTGGAGGGTGACCCGCAGTGCTTCCTTCGTGGAGCAGACCAGGCGCTCCCAGGCGCCGCGCATGAATGGCGCCACAGGAGGGATGAAACTCCCTCGATGGCTCGGCTTGTAGCGGCTTCCCTCATTGCTGGGAGCGCCCCCCGACCCGGAGCTCTACTTCGGCGCCTTTGAAGTTAGCGCCGTTGTCGCTCCAGATCAGCTGGGGGCACCCCCTCCTCGCAATGAATCGGCGGAAGGCCGAGATGGCCGAGTCGGTGCTCAGTGAAGCGGCGATCTCGAGGTGGAGAGCTCTCACGGTGAGGCACGTGAACAGAGCCACGTATCGCCGCTCGTGGTGCCAGCCCACCATGACCTCCACGGGCCCGAAGTAGTCGACTCCGACGTAGGTGAATGGCCTCTGGTGGTGCGTCAGTCGAGAGGCCGGGTGGTCCCCAGTCGGGGGACACCTCTCGGTCTGGTCCTCCGGATGCGGTAAATCAGGCAGTGTTTGATAACGCTGCGGACCGTCGGGCGGAGACGCACGACCCAGCATCTCTGGCGCAGCTCGTTAACGACGGTCTCTCCGCCGCCGTGGTGCAGCAGGCGAGTCACTTGGTCCACGTACAACCTAGTGTACTCGTGGTCGCCGTCCAGGACCGCCCGGCTGGGTTGGTCGTGCTCCACATCCTCGACTGCACCCACGCGGCTCTTCAGACGTAGTACGCCACCGTCGTCTATCAATAGCGCGAGCTGCGCCAGTCGGTCGTCTCCTGTGGGCTTCCGGTTTAGCCGCACACGGTCAATCTTGTCGGCGAAGGCTTCTCTCTGCGAGATTTTAGTGAGAAGCACTTCCACCGCTTTGATGCGACTGTTCGCTTCTCGGGCGACCGGTGCGTCGAGCTCTGGTCTTAAGCAGAGCTCGACGCACCGGTCTTCTGTTCTTCCTGTCTGGGCGATTACTCACTAAACCGGCCGAAACGCTCTATATTTCGGTATACACGCGCGAGTGCGCCGAGCGCCGCAAGAGGTGCGGTAACTGCGCTCTCGTTGCGCCGTTTCCCGCGCCGACCAATCACAGCGATCTGCGCTCGTGCAGCGCTTCGGCTCGGTTAATAGTCTAACGTTACTCCGAGAGTGCACACCTCCGTCCGTCCCAAATGAAATCCAGTACGCGACAACCAATTAATTTTTATAACTTATATTTACTCTATCTATCTTATAACTACGCCTGCCTATTTTATTCTAGTTTTATCTATATTATTCTAGCGCTATCTTATTCTAACTTATATAATATTAACTAACTTATTCTATCTTATTTATTATACATATATACACATACGCTAAACTTATAAAACCTATAATAAGCCTGCGCCGGCCGCTTGCCTCGTACCTACTCTAACTAAGCTACTGTGAAAGACGCGCGCGTCGTGCCCGTCCGCCGGTTGCTGCTGCTCGGGCTGGCCGTCGTCCTCAATACCTCCCTTGTTCTCGGTGGACTTCGAGGGCCTGCACACCTTGGTCGAGAGACTCCTTGACCGTGTGAGCGACATTTCCTTTGGTATGCCGTGGATTATGGCCCGCAAGTGTCTGTCCTCGCCCATGGCGTGCGTGTGCGCTGCCCTACCGGGCAGCTTCATGCGCTCTATAAGTCGCCCGAGCACCCTATAATCGGCGGGGGAGGGAGTGCAGATTTTTAAGCTACCTATCTTTGCCACCGAGATATAGCGGAAGCGGATGGACTCTTTGTCCATCTCGCGGACGAGCGCGTCCCACTTTCCCTTTCGCGAAGGTGGATTGGTGGGGGTCGTCTGATCGCATGTGCCGTCTCCTCGCGAGACGAGTCAGCGGTCTCCATCGGGCTGGGAGGGCGGGAGCGAGGGGGTTGGAGGGGGGCGGTGCAGTCTTCAGCTTCTTGGCCCTTACGGACAACAAGTTTGAACTCGCCATCCTCCGCACTATCCGACGACGATGACCCGTCCGACGCGGCTTGCATTTTTGAGTTGTTTTAATTTCCGTTTACCGTACTGTTTGACGAGTCGCTCATACGTTAGTCATCGTCGTCGGTCTCCTCGTAGTTTGACCCCTCCCTCTCCCTCCCGGTGTAACTGAGCAACTGGGCAAACTAGTTTCTCTGACTAACAGTTCCAACCCTCCTTACTTCTAAATCCCGTCACCTCTTACTGTTTGGCTTCGTTCGTCTCCGCCAAACGAGCGTTATCTCGGTAAAAGCGCTCAAGTTAGTAAGTGTGTGATCTCACATCTGTGAGTGTGTACCTATGCCTGCGCTATGTGCAAGGCTGTGTACCTATATATAGGATATGTACTTATATCCAACCTATTACTAACCTAGCTAGAGGCTAATTCAATCTAGCTAACTTATGGGCTAGAGCTTACAGATTTAGTCTACGGTTTTGGTAAATAGATTTAATACTTAGTTTTAACTTATAATATCCTAATCGTAATGTCTAATCTAAGCCAACTTATACAACTTACTAAAAAACCTTTACCGGTGTAGCTGAGCAACTGGGCAAACTAGTGTTTCTCTGACAAACAGTTCACACCTACTCCTATAACCCCGGCACCTTATACTGTTAGGTTTCGTTCGTCTCCGCCAGACGAGCGTTATCTCGGTAAAAGCGACGTCGACATCGCGTCTCGGCAAGGAAATCGCATAGAAGCCCGATGCTTTCGTAGATAGCATAATTTTTGTGCGGACACCTTTGCGGCGGCGGGGGCGGGCAGTCGAGGGGAGGGGGCGTCGCACTGACCGCCGACGCCGCCGCCGCTGCCGCTCACCCGCTGTGCTCCGTTCGTGTCCGTCTGCCCCCCAGTGCCCTGGTGTGGTCGTCCTCCTCGTTGAACGTCCCCTGAGGCGGGACGTGGCAACCAGCCCCCAGGAGCAGGTGGTTGGGTGTCAGGGCTTCTGGGTTCCTCCGGTGTGACGACCACGCGGGTCAGGTGCACATGGTCTATGCACGACCGCGTGTGCGGGTGGTCGCCGTCGAGGGCTGCTGGGTGCAGCAGTGCCTCGTTCACTCCTGCTGTTGCGGTGATGAGCCGCAGGACCCCGTCGTCGTATATACATAGCGCCAGCTGGCTTAGTCGATCTTCTTTTGAGAGTGGCTGGTCTTCCTCCATGCGGCCAATTTCTGCAGCTACGGACTGACGCTGTGAGCTCTTCATGAACAATAGCTCTGCGGCCCGTATGTGGTGCGCGGTCAAGGGCTTATAAGCTCCTCACGCCGTACAGGACCCAGCCCAGCCGGGTTCTGGAGGCAACCGGTCATCGTAGCGGCCGCTCCGGATCTCCCTCGAGACCGACCATGAGCGACCAGTTTCCTACCCTATGAGCAGGGTCAGCCACGCGTGCTGGTACGCCAGCACTGGCTTGAGGTCAGCGAGGTGACTGCACCCCTGCACCGTGGCGCGCTTGACTGCCTGGCTGGGGAACCGCAGCCGGTCCACCGTCCTCGCGCCGACAAGCTTGTGCACCTCCGTGTCATGTTTGCCGCGGATGTTCAAGTTCACGCGGCGAGATCCGGTAACGTCGACGTGGGCCCCGCAAATCCCCAGCATTCGTAGGGGGTCCGCGCTTCGCACCCAGCAGCTCGGCGACGGTGGAGTCGATCATCGCCACCGTAGAGCCCTCGTCGAGCAGCACCAACGTATCTATAGTCGTGGCCGGTCCGGATAGTGCCACAGGAACGATTTTCAGGAGCACACGATCGACGCGGGTCGCTGCCGCCGCTACCTTTGTGGCCGTGGTAGCGGTCTCCTCTCTGGCTGGGTTGTGCAGGAGGAAGTGGTGCTCTCTCATTCACTCGCCCATGCCGCATCTCGCTGCCTTACACTTGTTGCGCCGGTGCGGGCTCTTCAAGCAGCGGAAGCAGACCCTCTCCTTCTTGACCAGCTTCCACCGGTCGTCTATATCTGAGGACTTGAAGCGGTTGCAGCTCGGTAGGTGGTGCTCGGCTGGGCACGCTGGGCACTTCTTCTCGCTCTTCACCTCCGACTTGTCCTCGGTCTCGACAGCGTAGGTATTTTCGGCGCCGCGCTCCCCTCGGTTGCTGCGGCGCGACTCGGTCATCTCCTTCTTGTTAACTGCTCGGTTCGGGCGTCGCGTCCGGAGGGCACCTGTCCGACTCTTCTTCTAAGGCGGACAGCACAAACAGGGCCGGGCGGTGGTCCGTCACTCAATGAGGGTGGCGATACCAATTATTTTTCATAATGGCCGAGAACTTGCCCGTTACCGCCTGTAGGAGCTCTGTATGTGCGTGTAGAAGGTGGCCGTGCTCGAGCCCCACGACCGTTTGCACGATGTTGGATAGCTTGCTCGAGAAGATGAAAATATCTCGAGCACTATCGGGCAACTTCGGCAGGGCTCGTAGCTTTGCCAGCTCCATATTTATCAGCGCGTCTGGCTGAACGAACCTCTTCTCCAGCGCCGTCATAAGTTTTTCTGCCCCGGCCGCGGCGGCGAGTCGGTTTGAGACTGCTGCCTCTGCCGGTCCACGCAGACTGTGCCCAATTCGCTCGGCGCTGCGATCGCCACATGGGTCACGAGCGAGCAGAAAAATGGGCGCTCGGATCAGCCCCTGTGTTTGTGTCTCCCTACCTGTCGCTCTCGTCTCGAGGTACTCTAGTACCTGTCGCTCTCGCCTCGAGGTACTCTAGTAAAAGACCGTCCGATAATATTATTTTATTTAAATAAAAATTTATGTCTAACGTACTCACTTCATTTTACTAATATACGTGTTCAGGACGACGGCCAGCCGGAGCGGCGACGACGGACCCGGCCCAGGGCAAGACTCGCGCGTCGTCGCTTCTTGTAGCGTAGGGAAACAGGAAGCGGCCGGCGTAGCCTAGTTTAGGTAGTTTTAAAACATAAATATATGCAAATATATAGAAAATAAGTAGATATAAGTAAATAAACAATATTAAAACCTCGTAGATTAAGTTAGTTAAGATAGATAAGCCATTATAAGATAGACAGGCGTAGTCATAAGATAAATAGGCTAGAATAAGATAGGTAGGCATAGATATAAGATAAATAATCGTACTCGGTGGTAGGGTTTAACCCGCCCGGGTTGGTACCACCGCACTGAATGAAACGTCGGTCGAAACGGCTATAATTAGTCTGTGTTTTCCGACCAGTTCAGTGTAGCCGGCACGATCAAAGGGGAAGCACTGACATGGCACCTAGTTCACCCGGTGTTATGGGCTGACATCACGGACGTTGTAGGTGATGTAGCCAACCGTGTCAGTTACCATAAAAAAAAAAAAATAAATAGGCATAGCTGTAAGATAGTCTAGATTATAAGTTATTTGAATAAATATAGCGCATTTCGGACGCGTTTGAATAAAAATATAGTCGCCCACTGCCTTTCATTCGGGACGGACGGGAGGTATGCACTCGCCAAAATCGTTAGGAGACTGAGCCGGCCCGGAGCGCGAAGCGGGGGCGGGGCGTCGGCGCGAGGCCGCAAAACCGGACGGCCGCGTCCGCGGCGCCTCAGCGCGCCCGCGCGTATACAAATATAGCGCGTTCTGGCCGGTTCAGTCAGTACTCGCCCAGCCAGCAAGAAGAGAAGACGTCCCGAGCACCGGCTCTCCGCTACGATCGACCGAGGAACGCGCTACAGTCGGGAAGCGAGCTTCAGTGCGGAACGACTGCCTCGGCCGATCGAACGTTCTTCTCTCGGCGAGTGCTCCTCCACGTCCCGGGTGGAAATCAGTGTGCGGCTGCATTATAGCTAGCACTGTATTTTCATTTCGCTCTCCACGCCCTACACTACGCGGCCTAACTCCCGGTGCCCCGCGGCACGCCGGTCGAGCTCTCTCCCCGTGCCCCGAGGCACGTCAGGTCGAGGACGCGGTCGCGTAGTAGTGCGTACGCTCGCGCTTGCCGTTGTGCGGAACGGTACAGTGGTACGAGCTTCGGGACAGTTGTGCACGGTACGGTACGGTGGTACGAACAGTTGTGGAACGAGGGTATGTGGTACGTGGTACGCTAGGGTACGTGGTACGTGGTACAGGACTGCAGCCGGCCGCCGTGTACAGTGATCGTGTGTGCGACGAGCACGAGTGAAAGAGACAGAGTGATCGGTCGTCACTGTCGCGTGTGCAAGCGGCACACGCTTCATTCGACGGGGCCCATATTCTGCTTTGCGGGACGGGCATTGAGTAACGCCAGCGTATTACAGTCCGCTACTGAGCTTCGTGCATAACATTGGTCCGTTCGATCACCGGATCGTAGGATGCCTGTAACGCGGAGTCAGAAGAATGGGCGAGGCCGCACCACGCCGTTGCCTTCGCTGCCGTCAACGCAGCGAGAGCTGCCCCCGGACGCAGCCGATTCGGCGCTGCGGTCGGGCGACAACGCGCCGACGGAAACAGGTCCAGCGACGGGCGCGCCACTTGCGGGCCATACCACGGAGCTGCATACGTGGTCGTCGCACGGGACGAGCACGAGCACCCCCGTCGCAACAACACGGTGGACTCACACCGTGCGAGCACCGCGCACGCACCGACCGCCGCGCACGTACCGAGCGCAGCGCAGGCACCGAACGAAACCCGCGCGCCGAGTCAGGAGCGCGGGCCGAGCCGCGCCTCGCACGCTCTCGCACCAGGGCGAGACGCACCCGCAGGCACCGTCAAGGACGGCCGAAGCAACCGATCCGGCCGCTCCTCTAAAACAGCGAGGCAACGAGCTATGGAGAGCCAGTTGCTGCGAGTGAAGCAGGACCTAGCGAGGGCACAGCAGGACAAGGCCAGAGCAAAGGAGGAACAAGCGAGGGCGAGAGGAGAGGAGGCAAGACTCTCCGCGCTATTAATAGAAGCGCAACTGCGCGAGTGCGAAGAGGAACAGACGTCGGACGAAGAGGAGCTCGGGGACACGGCGCGCATTATGCGAGTCGCGTCGTGGCTCGAGACGCAGCAAACACACCGGCGGGAGCGGGAGGCGATCGACTCCGCCTCGCTCCCCGCCGCGGCGCCGCCGCTCGCTAGTCACTGCGAGCCGCACACCGCGACCGCCGCCTCGGCACCGACCGCTCCCTCCGCTGCCTGGACGACTGCACGCATCTGGCGGAGCTGACAGGAGTGCTGTCGTACGCCGACGCGCGCCCGAGACTGCTCATCGGCCAGGACAACTGGCCACTGATAGTCTCGCGGGCGCTCAGGAGCGGCCGGCGTGACCAGCCCGTCGCCTCGCGTACTCAGTCGAGGCCCGCAAACCGAGGAGCGACCCAGAGGAGCGAGCACTACGAGTCCATCCGAGGGCCATCCGGAACGCAGCAAGGGACCAGCGAGGCAGCCAGCATGTGGACATCGGCGGACAGACAGCGCATGAGAAGACCCTCGGCATGCGCTGGGACACAACGGAGGACCGCCTCGGCTACGCACTCAGTTTTGCGAGGACCTCGCCCGAGGTCCTGGACGCCCGACGCACGCCGACCAAACGAGAGGCACTCAGCGTCGTGATGTCTCTCTTCGACCCGCTGGGGCTGGTCGCGCCCGTCACCACGCCGGCCAAGAGGATCCTGCAGGAGACCTGGCGCCTGAGTGTCGCCTGGGACGACGCCCTGCCGGGCGAGCTGCATCAGGCCTGGCTGGACTGGGTGCAGAGTCTGCGCGCCCTGAGCACCCTACGAGTTCCCCGCTGCTACGACGTGTGCAGATGCGTGTCCCGAGAGCTGCACACGTTCGTGGACGCCAGCGAATCCGCCTACGCCGCCGCTACCTACTGGCGGCTCGAACGGACCGACGGCTCTGTCAAGGTCGCTCTAGCCTGCGCGAAAACGCGCGTCACGCCGCTAAAGCCGGTCTCCATCCCGTGCCTCGAGCTGCAGGCTGCACTTCTGGGCAGCCGCCTGGCGCGAGCAGTGGAGGACGGCCACGACTGGAAGGCGACACGACGCTACTTCTGGAGCGACTCCAGGACGGCGCTGGCGTGGGTACGAGCGAGCCCGCGTAACTTCAAGACGTTCGTGGCGCACCGGCTGGCGGAGATCGAGGAGCTCACGAAGGTCTCGGAGTGGCGCTGGGTGCCCACCAGGGACAACGTGGCGGAAGACGCGATCCGCGACACACCGCCCGACTTTGCGGCCGATCATCGCTGGTTCTCGGGGCCGGCCTTCCTCGCGCACAGAGAGGAATCGTGGCCCCGAGAGCAGCCACAGGAGGCCGCACCCACTGGAGAGGAGCGAGCACCGGCCGTCTGCAAACGCCAGAGATAGTGTCGCTCGCTCAGCACGTCGTCCCTTCCCCGCGACCGCCCGCCCCGGAGGCGGCAGCCCCCGCTGCCGCCAGGGAGACCGGGTCACGCAAAAACGATGCTAACCACGATAGCATCGCGCTTCTATGCGATTTCCTTGCCAAAGTCGACGTCGACGAGGTTCTCAGGCTCGCCGACAAGTGGAAGAAGGCAAAAACTATGAGGGATCGCATGGAAGCGAACACGACAAATTAATCAAAAGACTCAATCGCGGTCTCAAAGGTTAAGTTAGGGTCAAACCACACAACCTGACAGTCGCGTTCTTCGTTTCGTCGCGACTCGTCTCGCGACGAAACTGCGCATCAGACGACTCCCACCAATTCACCTTCCAGAGAAGGAGAAGTGGGATGCGCTTGTTCGCGAGATGGACAAAGAGTCCATCCGCTATCTCTCGGCGGCAAACCCCAGAGATAGTGTCGCTCGCCCAGCACGTCACCCCCTCCCCGCGACCGCCCGCCCCGGAGGCGGCAGCCCCCGCTGCCGCCAAGGAGGCCGGGTCACGCAAAAACGATGCTAACCACGATAGCATCGCGCTTCTATGCGATTTCCTTGCCAAAGTCGACGTCGACGAGGTTCCCAGGCTCGCCGACAAGTGGAAGAAGGCAAAAACTATGAGGGATCGCATGGAAGCGATCTGCGAGCACGACAAATTAATCAAAAGACTCAATCGCGGTCTCAAAGGCTAAGTTAGGGTCAAACCACACAACCTGACAGTCGCGTTCTTAGTTTCGTCGCGACTCGTCTCGCGACAAAACGGCGCATACGGTTAGACGACTCCCACCAATTCACCTTCCTGAGAAGGAGAAGTGTGATGCGCTCGTCCGCAAGATGGACAATCTTAACCCGCCACTGACCCGAGTGCACCAGCCTTGCGGCCATAGCACCCGCACAGCGCCGCGACCTCATCATGGAACAATCATTTGAGAGCCGCTGCACGCAGGGAGGCCCGCTGCCTGAGCCGATGGTCTGGCTCAGGTGACGCGCATTGATTGCGGTCCAGCCTCCCACTTGGAGGGACTCATAAAGGCGTTCTGAGTCCCCCCCTTGGAGTGCACCGACTCCGAAGATCGTCCCCATCTAAGTCTTGCGTCCGTCAGTCTACGTCCCAGATGGGAAACAACGTCACAAAACAGCGACTTGTCCCCTCGGTCCTCGCGTCCCGAGTCGCCCCAGCGTCTGCGTGCGTCAGTCTGTCCTTCCGCCTCATCTGGTCATCTATGTTTGTCCGCAAGATGGACAAAGAGTCCATCCTCTATCTCTCGGCGGCAAATGCCAGAGATAGTGTCGATCGCCCAGCACGTCGCCCCCTCCCCGCGACCGTCCGCCCCGGAGGCGGCAGCCCCCGCTGCCGCCAAGGAGGCCGGGTCCCGCAAAAACGATGCTAACCACGATAGCATCGCGCTTCTATGCGATTTCCTTGCCAAAGTCGACGTCGACGAGGTTCCCAGGCTCGCCGACAAGTGGAAGAAGGCAAAAACTATGAGGGATCGCATGGAAGCGATCTGCGAACACAGCAAATTAATAAAAAGACTCAATCGCGGTCTCAAAGGCTAAGTTAAGGTCAAACCACCCAACCTGACGGTCGCGTTCTTCGTTTCGTCGCGACTCGTCTCGCGACGGAACGGCGCGCAATTATACCGCGCGCTCGCTCTCGCACCGCTTCCTCAAGCAGCGAGGAAACCGACGACGATGAGGCTCAAATGAGTGACGCATCGAGTATTACCGTTACTGGTAATACTAAAACAAAGAGACGTGCCTCACCGGATGAGTCATCGTCGTCGGATGGCGCGGACGAGGACGGCGAATTCAAGCTAGTTGTCCGAAAGGGCAAAAAGCAGAGGACTGCGCCGCCCCCATCCAACCCGGCCCCCCGCCCCCCACCCGCCCCCGCTCCCGCCCCCCTACTCCGATGGAGACCGCGGATCCGTCTCGCGACGAGACGGCGCCGGCAGTCAAACGCCCCCCTCCCATTCACCTTCGGGAGAAGGGGAAGTGGGACACGCTCGTGCGCGAGATGGACCGAGAGTCCATCCGCTATCTCTCGGTGGCTAACGCCAGAGATAGTGTAAAAATATGCACCCACTCCCCCACCGACTATAGGGCACTCGTGCGTCTCCTAGAGCGCATGAAGCTGCCCTACCATACGCACGCTATGGGCGAGGACAGACGCCTGCGGGCAGTAATCCGCGGCATTCCAAAGGAAATGTCGCTGGATACGGTCAAGGACTCTCTCCTCGAACAGGGCGTGCCGGCTCTCGAAACCCACCGAGTACAAGGGAGGGGTAAAGCCCCATTGGACTTGGTGGTTGTTGTGATGCCGCACCACGAGGAGGCGAAGAAAATATTCGCCTTAAAAACAGTGGCGCGCCTCTCGGGCATCCGAGTGGAGGCGCCACGAAAGCGACATATGATGGGCCAATGCCATCGATGCCAGCTGTACGGGCACTCCGTTCGTATGTGCCGCGCGGCGCCTCGCTGCGTGAAGTGCGCAGGCGCTCATCACACGAGCGAAGACACACACCCGAAGACGGGCCGGCCACCTGCGTTCTCTGCGGAGAGACAGGGCACCCGGCCAACTACCGCGGGTGCGTGAGAGCGCCCCAGCCCACTCCGCCTGCTGTTGTAAAGCAACAGCAAAAAAGAGCGAGGAAGTCGGCCGCGGATAAGGCCAAGCACGCAGCGAGTCGGGGTACCACGGCACCTCCCAGCGGCTCGGGCACCAGCGGTGCCCCCGCCGCGGGAAGGGCGCCCCCCCCCCCCCCCCCCCTCCGACCACTCCTACAAAGGTACCTGCAAAACCGCAGGTACAAGCCGCAGCGCCCAAAATGCAAAATGTATCTTACGCGGCCGCGGTAGCGACGGCTAACGGTACACAGCGGGCGAGCGGCGCTAGTCAGCACGTCGCCCCCTCCCCCCTCCCCTCCCCCCGACCGGCGGCGGCCGCCAAGGCGCCACGAAAAAACGATGCTATCCAAGATAGCATGTCGCTTCTGTGCGACTTCTTGGCCAGCGTCGACGTCGACGAGGTACTCACCCTCGCCGACAAGTGGGCGAAGGCCAAGACGATGAAGGGTCGCATAGAAGCGATCTCCGAACACAAAGATATAATATTAGCTCTCAAAAACGGTCTCAATGGCTAAGTTAGGTAGGGTAAAACAACACAACCTGACCGTCGCGTTCTTCAACGCCGACGGTCTGAGACATCAAAAGGAACAAATTTTAGAATTTGTTAGGACACACACGGTCGACATATTATGTGTCGGCGAGACTCACCTGAAGCCGGCGTGGCGAGACCCTAAACTCCCTAACCATACTCTCGTACGCAACGACCGGACGGACCGCCCCAAGGGAGGGACGGCTCTTTACTTCAGGCGAGCATTACACTGCATGCAAATAGACACACCGACACTCACGCACATCGCTGCGCAACACGACCGAGGCGGCCGGCAAGTGAACATCGGGGGACAGGCGGCCTGCGAAAAAACGCTCGGAATGCGGTGGGACACCGACAGCGACCGCATCGGCTACGCACTCGCATTCAGCCGGACGCCGCCAGAGATTCTCGACGCCCGACGCACGCCGACTAAACGCGAGGCGCTCAGTGTGATCATGTCTTTGTTCGATCCACTGGGCCTCGTCGCGCCCGTCACGACGCCGGCGAAGCGACTCTTGCAAGAAACCTGGCGCCTGGGCACAGGCTGGGACGACGACCTGCCCGACGAGCTGCACCGCGCCTGGGTGGAATGGGTGCAGAAGCTGTGCGCACTCAGCGAGCTGCGCGTGCCTCGCTGCTAAGACGTGTGCAGATGCGTCACGAGAGAGCTGCACACGTTCGTCGACGCAAGCGAGGCCGCGTACGCCGTCGCCACCTACTGGCGGTTCACTCGGACCGACGGCTCGGTCAAGGTCGCGCTGGCCTGCGCCAAGACTAGAGCGCGCCGCTCAAGCCAGTGTCCGTACCGCGCCTCGAACTTCAAGCCGCGCTACTGGGCAGCCGCCTGGCGCGCGCGGTGGAAGAGGGCCACGAATGGAAGGCGGCACAATGCATCTTTTGGAGTGACTCGCGGACGGCGCTAGCATGGGTGCGTGCGAGCCCGCGCACATTTAAAACGTTCGTGGCGCACCGGCTCGCAGAAATAGAAGAATTGACAAAAGTATCGGAGTGGCGGTGGGTCCCGAGTAGAGAGAATGTGGCCGACAACGCCACCCGCGACACGCCGCCCGACTTCACGTCCGACCATCGGTGGTTCACCGGGCCCGCCTTTTTGTACAACGAAGAGGGTTCGTGGCCACGCGAACAACGGCAAGCCGTCGAACCGACCGGCGAAGAACGACCGCCGACCGCGCGCTGCGCCGCCGTACTACAGAGCGCGGCACCGCAAGCAGAACGTTTCTCGTCGTGGCTGCGACTGGTCCGCGCCACCGGACGTGTGCTTCACTTCGTCGAGATATGTCGAGCGAAGACACGCGTGGCCGCGGCCGGTCGCCACAAGAGCACGGCGAGAGCAAGGAGCCCGCCCCGACCGACTGCGAGAGCGAGACAGCAACAACGAGAGAGTCGCGCCTTGCTACCATTAGAGGCGCGACACATAAGGGCGGCGGAGGTGCTACTTATAAAGATATCGCAACAAGAAGCCTTCGCCGCCGAAACCGACCGGGTGCGGCGAGAGCAGCAGCCGGCGGGCGACGACCGGCTGGCGCAGCTCGCACTGACTATCGACGACGGCGGCGTTCTACGGATCAAGAGCCGTGTGAGTGCAGCGGCCGACATGAACCACGGCCAGCTCAGCCCGGCGGTGTTGGACGGTAGCCACGCGTACACACGGCTGTACATAGATCACTTGCACCGCCAGCTGCACCACGGCGGCGTGGAGCACGTCGTCAACGAGCTACGCCAACGATACTAGGTCGTCCGCCTCCGCCCGACCGTGCGCAGCGTGCTCAAGCACTGCCTCATCTGCCGGATCCGGCGCACCCGGCCGACGTGTCCCCCGACTGGGGACCACCCGGCCTCCCGACTGGCGCATCACGTTCCTCGGACTCGACTACTTCGGGCCCGTGGAGATCACGGTGGGGCGGCACCACGAGCTACGCTACGTGGCATTGTTTACGTGCCTCACCGTACGAGCTCTCCACTTCGAGATCGCCGCGTCGCTGAGCATGGACGCGCGGAGGGGGTGCCCGAAGCAGATCACCAGTGACAATGGGACGAACTTCAGAGGCGCCGACGTGGAGCTGCGGGCGGCGCTCGCGGCAATGAAGGATGCCGCCGCGAGCCGAGCCATCGAATGGAGATTCATTCCGCCCGCCGCACCGTTCATGGGCGGCGCCTGGGAGCGCCTGGTCCGCTCCGCGAAGGAGGCGCTGCGGTTCACACTACAAGAACGTCGCCCGCACGAAGAAACGCTAGCCATGCTGCTCGCCGAGGCCGAAAACACGATCAACTCGCGCCCGCTGACGCACGTCAGCGTCTCACCGGGCGACCCGGAAGCCCTGACGCCGAACCACATACTGCTCGGCGCAGGGAGCCCTTCGCCGCCGCCCGGCGAATTCACCGCCGACGACGAGGACGCCAAGGCGCTATGGAGGCCAAGGCGCTATGGAGAAGAGCGCAGTGGCTGGCGGATGAATTCTGGCGCCGGTGGGTGCGAGAATACCTACCTCTACTACAACACCGGCGGGAGCCTCATGGGCGCGGTCAGGCGCCGGCGGTAGGTGACATAGTCTTAGTCGCCGACCCCAGCCTGCCGCGGAACACCTGGCCGCGAGGCAGGGTGGAGGCCATCCACCCTGGGGAAGACGGCGAGGTGCGTGTCGTGGACGTCCGCACCGGAGGCAAGCTGCTGCGCCGGCCGGCCAAGAAGATCGTCGTCCTGCCGACCTCGGAGATCGCCGAGGGAGCGACGGCGGGAGGATGTTCCGGACGACGGCCAGCCTGAACGGAAGCAGCGACGGACGGACACTATGCGCACGTCGTTCTCAATAGCTAGTTGGTAGAGTAGGGACTAGGCGAGCGGCCGACGTAGTGGTAGCATAGGATATTTAAGTTTAGCTTAGGTAAACATAAGATAAATAAGTTAAATATAAGTTAACATAAGAAAATAAACATATATTTACAAACTGTAAATTAAGTTAGCTAAGATAGGTAAAGCTAGATTAAGATAGGTAGATCTAGCTTAAGATATGTAAATATATAATAAGATAGGTAGGCATAATTATAAGATAGATAAAAATAGATATAAGTTATATTGAAAATAAATATGTTGCCGCGTACTGGTTTTCATTTGGGACGAACGGAGATGTGCACTCGCCAAAATAGTTGGAGAAATGAACCGAGCCGAGGCGCGGCGCGCTGTGATTGGTCCACGCGGATGCTGCGAAATCTGCGAACTCAGATCGCAGCATCCGCGGCGCGCGGCGCGCCCGCATGTATACAAATTTAGTGCGTTTCGGCCGGTTCGATCAGGATTCGCCTTCCGATCGCCGCCGCGAACGCACGTCTCGCCGCGCGCTAGCTCCGCTCCGCTCCTCAGTTGTTCTGAGCCGCCGCGCGGGACGGACGTCCTGCTGTGACGCTCGGATCCGAATCTTCTCTCCGATACGTTCTTCGTTACCCGGCGGGGAAACGAATCACGATCGACAGAGCATTTGCGGCTAGTGCTTGGTGTGTGGCCCTTTTTAGGGTAGCCACCAAAACTTATAGCCGAAAGCTGTGCCGTTACGGACACTAGCGAACCCAGGCCGGACTGTAGGCAAGCCGACGCCGCACATTTCCCTGTGCGGCTGAGCAACTGGGCAAACTAGCGTCTCTCTGACGGACAGTCCCCACCCTCCTACCTCCCTATCCTGTCACCTATACTGTTTGGTTGCATTCGCCTTCGCAGGGCGAGCGCTCCCTCGGTACAGGTGCCTATAGGTACACACCCCAACTCATTGCACGGAGTGGGCACAGGTACGCACTCACGGATGTGAGCTACACACTTCTCTCTCTCTGTGGCTTACCGGCCTGAAACATGGCGGCGAACTCGTCAGAGTTCGACGCCTGGTTTAGCCAGTTAAGTCAACGGGAGAAGGAAGAAATATTTCATTCCTCGCAGGTAGCGACAGCGGCGCGCGACTCCCCCGCCGCCGCCTCCCCCCGCTCACCCATCTCGCCCGCCTCGCCCGACCCGCCCGCCACGCGGAGCGAGGGTGCGAGCGAGCGCGCGATAATATCGCGCGCTCGCTCTCGCTCTCGCTCGGCGTCGTCGTCGTCGCAGGCCGCAAGCACCACCGATGGTAATGAGAGCGATGACTCATCAATGTCGACCGCCTCAGACAGCACCATCACGGGCAATACTAAATCAAAAAGGCCAGCGACCTCCGACGAGTCCGACGCGGCTGCGAGCGAGGCGGGAGAGAGGGAGACCGGCGACTTCAAGCTTGTCGCCAAAAAACGCAAGAAGCGCGAGTCCCGGCCTCCCACCCCCCCCCCCCCCCCCCCGCCTCCCCAGTCACCCCCCGCCCCCGCTCCCGCCCTCCCACCCCGATGGAGACGTCGCATGAGCCGGCACGCGCGACTAAGTGCCCCCCGCCCATTCACCTTCGCGAGAAGGGGAAATGGGACGCACTGGCTCGCGCGATGGATTCAAAAAACATTCACTATCTCTCGGCGGCTAACGCCAGAGATAGTATTAAAATTCAGACGGAGGCACCCGCTGACTACAGGGCGCTAGTAACTCTCCTAGAAGAGTTACAGCTGCCCTACCACACGCACGCCATGGGCGACGAGCGGCGTCTGCGTGCCATAATCCGCGACATCCCTAAGGAGATGCCGCTGGATACGGTGCGTGAGTCGCTCGTCGAACAAGACGTGCCGGCACTCGAGGTCCACCGAGTGCAAGCGAGAGGCAAGGCCCCGCTTGACTTGGTGGTGGTAGTACTGCCCTTGACAGATGAGGCGAAAAGGATTTTCGCCTTGACCACAGTTGCGCGCCTCTCGGGCATCCGAGTGAAGACACCGCGCAAACGGCACATGATGGGCCAGTGCCATCGGTGCCAATTGTACGGGCACTCTGCTCGGATGTGCCGCGCGGCGCCGCGCTGCGTCAAGTGCGCAGGCGAGCACAACACTAGTGGCGTGACACATTAAGGCGGCGGAGGTACTTCTAATAAAAGTATCTCAACAAGAAGCCTTCGCCGCAGAGATCGACCGGGTGCGGTCAGATCAAAGGCCCACCGGCGACGACCGTTTGGCGCAGCTCGCGCTAGTAATCGACGACGACGGCGTGCTACGACTCAAGAGCCGCGTGGGTGCAGCCGAAAATATGAACCACGGCCAGCTGAGCCCGGCGGTCCTACACGGCGACCACGCAACACATGGCCCCGGGGACGAGTCGCTGCCACCTACCCTGGGCAAGACGGGGTCACGCGTGTCGTCGATGTGCTGACCGCGGGGCGCCTCTTCTGAAGGCCCGTCAAGAAGATCGTCGTCCCGCCTACCGAAGAGGATCGCGACGAGCGACGACGGCGGGAGAATGTGGCGGACGACGATAGCTCCGCAGCCGGCGCATCTTAGCTTAGGGAAATTAGTGTAGGAAATAGCGTAGTGAGGCAGCGGCCGGCGTAGTTAGAAAGTAGGTTTTATAAGTTAGCGTAGTATAGCATAGGCGCAGGCTAGGTATAATTAAGATAGCATAAGTTAGACATAAGTTAGTTATTAAGAAATAAATATTTACCTAAACGTAGCATAAGATAGCCCGTAAGATCTAGCCCGTCAGGTTTAATTAGCTTTGAGAATATAGTAACTAGGTTAGATATAAGTTTATGTTAAATAAATAAATATACTGCTCGGTCTTTTACTGGAGTAAACACGGACGAAGCGAGTGTGGCAGGGGGCGCTAGTGTCGCGCTCAGCGAGATGAGTCATAGACGAGCCGGGCGCAGATTGTCCGCCCGATCATTGTTATAGCGGCGCGAGCGCGCCAGGCCGGACGGGCGGAGAGGCACATAAATATAGGTACTAATCGACCGGCTCGGCAGACCGCAGCCAGCAACGATAGAGAGAGAGGACCTCCGACAAGAAAGCAAGACATCAAGAGCAGCGAGAGCAGCAAGAGGAGGAACGTCTTCACCGTTCTAAGACGAAGAGATTAATACAGTCCACAGCTTCGCGAGCGTCGGTCTGACACAGAATTTTTCCCATGATTTGAGCAATCTCAGTTTTCATTACGTAAGTAAAGCATAAGGTCTGTAAGAGGAACAAGTTACGGAGTATAATGCATGACAAGCACACGTTTGATCTTCCAGGCAAGATCCTGGCGTGTCATGCCATTCATGATCGTCTAGAGATTCACATAGACTGTAGGTATTGAGGGTGAACTATAAAGCCGGGAAGTACGCACGATAGATCTGAAAAGTTGGCCTTGACAGTGGAGGGCGATGCGACCACCCCACTATCAAATCAATACTAACAATAAATTTGTAAGGCATGGTCATGGGGTAAGTTACTTTGTTTTATGAGATACTGCGTGTGTAGACTTTATGTATGATACTAAAACTAAATTGAGGATTTTTACAAATCTTTTCTGTATGTATGTGCGTTCCTCCATAACTCTTAAACCGATTATCCGAATTCGATGAAACTTAGTACAACCACATTTCACTATACATGACACAGGATAGGCCAAATATAATTTATATATACAGCCCGAATTGTTCCGCGCGCCGAAATAAAGGTAACGCGGGAACGCAACTCGGCCATCTTTCTTCCTTACTTCACGAAGCTCCGAGCAAAAGCGCGTAATGAATATACATTAGTGCTTCATTGGTAGGACGGGGTTGGTGGGTGAGGGCGCACCGCACAGCCGCAGCTAGTCGCAGGAGGGGCACGGGCGGCCGCGGTGCAACGGGATGCCCATCTCGTGTCGCCGCGTCTGCAGCCCCAGTCGCCGCACCTCACGCCGCGAGCGCCAGATCTGATGAGAAAGACAAAAATGTTACAGTAAGAAATAAATACAATTTAGTTATATTTATAGGAGCTGCATACATATTACACGCTGTATCCCGACAATCGGGGTAAGAAGAGTAATCGGTGTTGTGCTGCAAGTACTCTTGCTGTGGTAACTAAACTAACACGCCTGTGAGGTTGGCCACTCTCTTACATTGCTCGCTTTCACTAATCATGAGCAGTTTTCATGAACAGTTTTTAAACTTTTTACATTCACTTCATTTACATCACTTTAATTTTCACTGTTCAATGTCAAATTCCTAATTGGCAGTTTTTTTTTCCTTTTGACGCTTACGCTTACGAAAAATGTGTCCTTTTACTCCGCATTCACTACAGCAGGGGTTTTCTACGAACATTTCACGGCACACCACATTTATGTTCATACAGAAAGCATATTATGAAATTTAGAAAACTAAAAACTATTGGCGACTTCGTACGTAATGTATGTTGTATCAAGAAAACTACCAGCGAAGTCGCTCTACAGTCTCTTCAAGAATCTAGGGCTCCCAAGATCGACGCTAAGCTCATATATGGAGAGAGCTTCGAAAACGTCACTGGAAGCATCCTACAGAATATGGATAGGTAGAGAGAGGGAGGTCGAGAGCGGGACTGGTGGTTTCCCCGCGTCCTAGTCAACGCAGACTAGCTGACGAGGGCTTGAAGCGAGCCGAAACGTGAAGCATGCGCGGGAAATTTAGAGTGGCCACTCGCTAGTCCCGGCCTCGATTAATACCCTCCTCTACTGCCGATGGGCCCGGATATGTTCGGTGAAGCCATCGCAAGCTTAGATCCACACCTTCCTTCAACGTACATTACGTACAACTTGTATGTGTAATTTATCAGTGAAAACTCCCATTTTATCTGAGGATGTCAAAATGTTCTCATTACTTCCCTGCGAACTCCCATTTAATTTTTAACAGAAAGTTTTACGTGAAATCCGAACCACGGTCAGCCTCCAACGGTTGTGGATTACTCATAGTTTATATTTTTTGGCTTTGGATCTAATGAAGAAAATAGGATTACCCTGTTGAAATTAATGTTGTCAGCCTCGATAGCTCAGTGGTGCAGACAGTCAACTGTCGCTATTGAATGTTAAGCAACGCTGGGTGCGGTCAGTATTTGGATGGGTGACCGCTGACCGTTGGAGGCTGACCGAGGTTCGGATTCCTCGTAAAACTGTAGGTCCCTTCCCTCCTAATCTTACTTGGTGGTAGGGTTTAACCCGCCCGGGTTGGTACCACCGCACTGAATGAAACGTCGGTCTAAACGGCTATGTAAATAGTTTGTGTTTTCCGACCAGTTCAGTGTAGCCGGCACGATCAAAGGGGGAAGCACTGACATGGCACCTAGTACACCCGGTGTTATGGGCTGACATCACGGACGTTGTAGGTGATGTAGCCAACCGTGTCAGTATCAATAAAAAAAAAAAAAAAAAACACCCCTATAGTACAATATGGTTTATTAATTATACATATGGCAGTAAAAGTTTTCTTAAAATTTTACTGAGAATTCTAACCACAAAAGACTAAGCAATTTGTGTTTCAGGTGTAAAGAAGAATTAGTCAAACGGTGATGAGCATAATACATTGATTGTATTGTATTGTTGTATTTTTTATTGATCATTCATTATGGCAGTTAGACTGCACTCGAACTTGCCACAATTTCTTCTATTGATTGGCCCGGACTTCATGCATCCCTTTCTCCCCGGAGTCACAGCAAATATATAGCTAAAGCAGTATGGAAACTAGGCCTATTTCTTGAAAAAAGTACCTACTCTCCATTGGAGCGTTAGGGATGTCACAAAATTTTTTTTGGAAAATTGTAAAATTATTATTTATTTATTACAACATTTATTTAGGTTCTGTAATGACATGATCAAATAATCAATATAATCAATCGTCAATAATAAGTTCAATACGCGGTTGCTATAAATATGAATTGACATAACTTTTCTCGATTTTTGTCAACTTTTATTAACTTTTGTAAATTGTTTACAACTTTTGTCAGCTCTGTCAACATTTGTCAACCATTTGTAAATGCATGTCAACTTTTCTCATCTTTTGCCAATTTCTGTCATCTTTTGTCAACTTTTATCGACTGTTGTCAACTCTTGTCAATGTTTGTCAACCTTAGTCAACTTTTGTCAACTTTCGTCAACATTTGTCAACTTGTGTCATCTTTTGTCAACTTTTATTGACTGTTGTCAACTCTTGTCAATGTTTGTCAACCTTGGTCAACTTTTGTCATCTTTTGTCAACTTTTATTGACTGTTGTCAACTCTTGTCAATGTTTGTCAACCTTGGTCAACTTTTGTCAACTTTCGTCAACATTTGTCAACTTTTGTCATCTTTTGTCAACTTTTATTGACTGTTGTCAACTCTTGTCAATGTTGGTCAACCTTGGTCAACTTTTGTCAACTTGCGTCAACATTTGTAAACTTTTGTCATCTTTTGTCAACTTTTATCGACTGTTGTCAACTCTTGTCAATGTTTGTCAACCTTGGACAATTTTTGTCAACTTTCGTCAACATTTGTCAACTTTTATCGTCTTTTGTCAACTTTTATCGACTGTTGTCAACTCTTGCCAGTGTTTGTCAACCTTGGTCAACTTTTGTCAAATTTCGTCAACATTTGTCATCTTTTGTCAACTTTTATCGACTTTTGTCAACTCTTGTCAATGTTTGTCACCCTTGGTCAACTTTTGTCAACATTTGTCAACTTTTGTCATCTTTTGTCAACTTTTATTGACTGTTGTCAACTCTTGTCAACCTTGGTCAACTTTTGTGAACTTTCGTCAACTTTTGTCAACTTTCGTCTACTTTTCTCGACTTTTGTGAACTTATAGCCACTTTGGTCGTCTTTTGTCAACTTTTCTCAGCTTTTGTCAGCTTTTATAAAATTTTAACCACTATTGTCAACTTTCGTAAATGTTTGTCAACTTTTGTCACTTTTATGAACTTTTGTCAGCTTTCGTTAACAAGAGTTGACAAAAGTTGTCAAGAGTTGACAAAAGTTGCCAAGAGTTTACATAAGTTGACAAGAGTTAACGAAAGTTGACAAACTGGACATACAATGGGAAAACTTGACGAAAGGTGACAACAGCTGACAATAGTTGACAAAATATGCAAAAAGTTCACAATACTTAGTTGACATTAATTAACAATAGTTGACGAAAGTTGACAAACTTTGACAAAAGTTAACGAAAGCTGACAAAAGTTCATAAAAGTGACAGAACTTGGCAAAAGTTGACAAAAAATTATGAAAGTTGACAGCAGTCGTTAAAATTTTCAAAAGATGAGAGAAGTTGGCAAAAATTGACAAAAGATGACGAAAGTGGCTAGACTAAGTTAACAAAAGTCGAGAAAAGTAGACAAAAAGCCGTAAAAGTATACAAACGTTGACGGACGTTGACAAATATGACAAAAGTTGACAAGAGTTGACATAAGTTACCGAGAGTTGATAAAAGTTCTCAAAAGTTTACAAAACTTGACAAGAGTTGACAACAGTCGATAAAAGTTGACAGAAGTTGGCAAAAGATAAGAAAAGTTGACAAAAGTTGACAAGAGTTGACATAATTTACCGAGAGTTGATAAAAGTTCTCAAAAGTTTGCAAAACTTGACAAGAGTTGACAACAGTGGATAAAAGTTGACAAAAGGTGACAGAAGTTGGCAAAAGATGACAAAAGTTGACAATAGTTGACATAAGTTGATAAAAGTTGACAGAAGTTGGCAAAAGATGAGAAAAGTTGACAACAGTTGACAAGAGTTGACATAAGTTACCGAGAGTTGATAAAATTTCTTAAAAGTTTACAAAACTTGACAACGGTCGATAAAAGTTGACAAAAGGTGACAGAAGTTGGCAAAAGGGGAGAAAAGTTGACAAAAGTTGACAAACATTTAAGATGGTTGACAAAAGTTGTCAACATTTCTCACAACTTAATATAAGCTGACAACAGTCGAAAAACGTTTGTAAAAGTTTTTTTGCATTCTAAAAGATCGCGGACTGTCCGTGGCGCATGCAACAAAAACAAACACGACCAGTCGGACGCGGCACCCGCGACTGACTGTTTGCGACATTTGCTTCGGGGCCTTGTTGAGGCGTGCGTGTGTGTGAGTGCGTCGTTTTGATCGTTTTGTACGTAGTTTCCATACTTCTTTTAGCTATATATTTACTGTGCCGGAGTTGGCTAAAATAGGCCACACCCACCGGTGCGAGCGACAGAGTGAAGCGTCGGGTGGCCGAGAAGTTTGGGCATCGGCTTCTCATGCGAGAGGTCCGAGGTTCGAATCAGGTAGGTGTGCACCAATGAGTTTTTTCTGACGAAAAAATTTACGTGCATACCTACACCTGCTGCTTCACTGTTCGGAACCGGTGTAAAACTGTAGGTCCCTTCCCTTGCCCCTTAATAGGTGGTAGGCTCAAATTGTAGCCGACTGGTTTGGTACCACCGTACTGGATGTAAGATAGCCGCATAGCAGCCTCGGTTTTGTTCTCTAGTCCAGTATAGCCAGCAATCCAGGGAAGTCACTGGTATGGCACCTACCTTCTCGGAGGTGATATTGGCTGGTCGGAGCATGTGCTTTGGCCCCTCCGACTCAGTCAACCATACCGGATTACATAAAAAAAAAGAGTGAGAACTTCATGCATCCGTTTCTCACTCTGTCGCTCGCACCGGTGGATGTGGCCTATTTTAGTCAACTCCGGGGAGAAACGGATGCATGAAGTCCGGGCCATTGAGTCAACGGTAGCGTTAGTAGAGCTCACCCGGATGGAGTAGTCATCGCACGCGGTGAGGAAGATGCGGTCGTGGCGCGGGGAGAAGGCGACCGCGTTCACCACGTCTGAGTGCTCGAGCCGGGCGAGCGCGACGCCGTAGTGCCGGTCCCACAGGTACGCCTGCCGCTCCTCCGCACCGCTGCAACGCGGACATATTCCACCCACGCGTGAGCAGGAAATAAAGTCGTCCATCCATGGGTGAGCAGGAAATAAAGTGATCCACCCATGGGGGAGCAGGAACTAAGGTGGTAAATCCATAGGTGAGCAGGAAATAAAGTGGTCCATCCACGGGTGAGCAGAAAATAAAGTGGTCCTTCCATGGGTGAGCAGGAACTAAAGTGGTCAATCCATGGGTGAGCAGGAAATAAAGTGGTTAATCCATGGGTGGGTGAAGTGATCCGCCCATGGGTTTGCAAGAAATAAAGTGCTCCCTCCATGCGTGAGCAGGATCCAAAGTAGACTAACGTCTTACCTACGAGCGCACGACCAAAGGAAAGCACCGGCATGACATCTAGTTCACCAAGGTGTGATGTGCTGACATTACGGGTGTAGTAGGTGATGTAGCCAACCAGGGCAGGGTTCCATAAATAAACTATCAGCGTCCTTGCGTCCACAGATTTTCTTAATGGAAATTGGCACAGTTTGCTACATCACCTACAACATCTGCGATGTCAGCCCATAACACCGGGTGAACTAGGTACCATGTCAGTGCTTCCCTTCGTTTCATGTCGGCTACACTGAAGTAAACGGAAAACGGGTACTACATATTTACATAGCCATTTCGACCGATGTATCATTCAGTGCGGTGGTACCAAACCCTGGGCGGGATAAACCCTACCACCTAGTAAGGTAAGAAGGGAAGGCACCTACAAGGGACACACCATAACAAGAAAAAAAAAACCGGCCAAGTGCGAGTCGAGCTCGCGCACCGAGGGTTCCGTATCGCCATGTCATGGCTAGCGCCGCTTACGCCATCTATGGCGTGTTATGAAATGCTTCATATTAGTTAAATGTCATGATTAGTTAAAATGCTTCATAATCTACTATTCGGTAGATGGCGCACACACTTTTTGGTTTCTTCTATGGGAACCCCTGTGAATTTTTTACTTTTTCTTATTTTTATTATTTGTTTTTATATCGGCCATAATAACACATATTCTGTGAAAATTTCAACTGGCTACCTATAAGTTATAGGTAGCCAGTTGAAATTTTCACAGAATATTTGGCTATAGGCTAGGTGTTCTGTTAGGCTAACGGTTCAAGAGATACAGCCCTCGGACAGACGGACGCACGGACGGACGGACGGACAGACAGACAGACAGACAGACGGCGTAGGATTAGTAATAGAGTCCCGTACCGGATACGGATCCCTAAAACAGACCTGCCAACCAAATGTTCGGAGACGTCCAAGAAGAGGTAATGTCCATTCTTGGAGTAGACTCCGGCGGGGCGGGTCATCGCGCCGACCACGTCGAGCGTGTCCAGGTTCACGACCAGCATGTAGAGCGCCTGCGACGTCGGCGGCGGCATCATCGGGTGCTCGAACGTGCAGCCGAACGGCCACAGCTGTACGTTCATGTAGAGAAACCTGCCAAGAGGCCACAGCATGAAGCTAAGGTCGAACAATCTTTAACAGCAATACTCGCAAACATTTCATAACAAACAGAGTGGTGGACGACTGGAACCAACTGCGAGAGGTAGTAATAAACGCACTTAGTACCAACCAATTCAAAAATAGACTAGGTAAATATCTAACAAATAAAACATAATTCTCAAAAAGAGTGCTCAAAAACGATAATAAAAAAAAAAAAAATAATAATCTAAGATAATGACAAAAAGTAAAAAATTTTAACTAGATTTAGACGTATCAGCCTAGGCTGCCTGTCTAAAATACATAAATAAATAAATAAAAACATAAAAAATAAATTAAACAAATCAGACGTCAGCCTCTGTAGCTCAGTGGTGCGGCCGTTCGACTGTTGTTAAGCACACCTAGGCGCGGTCAGTACTTGGATGGGTGACCGCTCGACCGTTGGAGGCTGACCGCGGTTCGGATTCTACGTTAAACTGTAGGTGTGGGGCCAGTACTTTAAAAGAATAGCCCCACTGCATCACTCCCCGTGTATGTGTACCGTGTGGGCTCAGTACTTATAGCCCCACTGCATCTCTCCCCGTGTATGTCGTAAAAGGCGACTAAGGGATATGACTCCCTTCTTATATTACTAGGTGGTAGGGTTTAACCCGCCCGGTTTGGTACCACCGCACTAAATAAAAGGTCGTTCGAAACGGCTATGTAAATAGTTCAAGTTTTCCGTCCAGTTCAGTAGGTAGGTAGGTAGCCGGCACGACTGAAAGGAAGAACTGACGTGGCACCAAGTTCACCCGATGTTATGGCACAGAATAGAAAAGAGTACTCCGTACAGAAGCTTCTCTGTACAAACACTCACAAAGAAATAGCTACACTGCGACGACGCGATAAAGTACAAATTGACTCGCACAGAGCTGCATGCCTAAACACGATAACCACATACATTTCGCTTCTATTTCTGTCGCGTAACTCTATCTCGAAAGCGCGTCGTTCAGCGCGTGTAAGGGCTGTGTCTTTGGGCTGTCTTTTTGTGAGGAATAAAATAAAGATGATACCTACCAACGATACGATATTTAGCTATGGCAAATTCATGCGAACAAATTCATGCATGCGTTAGCGTTACAATTAGTTTCTCACATGGAAGCATGCAACCTTCCAGTGATAGTTTTTTTGATCAATAAATTTAATGATCATCTACAATGTACCTATTGTTTTATTGGTGTTTTTTATTGTATAAAAACCCACATTGAGACAGAGAACGAATGAATGTTATTTCTATCCTTATACGAATTAGGCCATACCTACATACCATGCTGTTCGGCGTCATCTAACTAATGTTATTGGCAATATGATAATATTATTTTAAATCTATGACCTCCTACTAATATGAATAAATAAATTACTAGAAATAAATCAAAATGCTGCACAATAATGACGTGATTTCGACATTTCTAAATTCGAAACGAAACGTAGTAGATGCGCGGTGGCACACGCTCGCTCTGCCTGGATAGCGGCAGCCCACTGTTACTTGTACAGCCCACTGTACGCCAAGCGGTAGGCATTTAACGCGCGACCTTGAGCGAGTGACGAGGGCCTGGTGTGGGCTGACATCACGCATGTTGTAGGTGATGTAGCCAATCGTGTCAGTTTCCATAAAAAAAAAGTAGACTAGAGCTCACTTGTGATCAGGCGACAGCGCCATGCCTATGATATGGCCCAGCACGTCGATGACGCGGTCCGGCTCGTCGAACATGTACTTGACCGACTGGTAGTCGGTCCAGTCGGGCCCCTCCTCCCCCTCCCGCTGCTTCTCACGCTGCCGGGCCGCGATCCGCTCCTGTATCGGCGGGCCTGGCTTCAGGTGCTTCGGAAAGTGAACGTTTTCTGCAATAACAATGTCATATTCAGTACATTATTTTAAATTAATCAGCTTTACTCACGGTTTCACCAGGCCTCACGCACTCTATGTACTTGCTCGCGCTAACTACCTACCGCCTGGCGGGCTGCCGGCGGTCAATTCAGTGGAAATTCGTCAGCCGCGGGAAGCATACCTACACGCTCGCCCACGCAACTGCGCGCAGCTGCAAAGCAATAATCACTTTACACTCGATCGTTTAGATACATTTTCGCACGCAGCGATTGGCGACATGAAACAGTAGGCTATTGAAGCCGACGGTATGGATCTTTTTCCATGGAGTGATTTATCTGTTACGAAGTAACTATTAAGGTAATCTGTGGTTTCACTTCGAGCTATGTGGCTCGACGTTTCGGGCCAAGCGTATGGCCCATCTTCATGAGCACTCTGCCTTGTGCGACGGTTGGCAGAGACGGTTGGCCAGTTCTCTGCTAACCGTCGCACAAGCGACGCCCTCTCAGGTTTGTAGTGTTAACAAGGGTGAACATATCTTGTAGCCTGGGAACGTTGTAATAGGCATTCAGAATTTTAAATGTTTCAATGAGATCGCCCCGTTCTCTTCGTTCTTGCAGAGTTATTTTATATTCTGTGGCATAGCGTGTACGATGTCGATTACCTATGTACTTGAAGCAGACTTTGTGCGGGACGTATGTGGCCGTGCCGCAGGTGTATATGAGGAGCTTGTGGTCTATGAAGTCCTGGTCCGAGGACTCGCTGCTCTCTTCCGACGCGAAGTCTGTCTGTTCCGATGTCGACTCCCTCTCCGACGAACCCTGGTGTTGCGCAAATAGCAACATTAATATATATTCTATCCATCGAAATAAACATTCAATTAATTACATTGTACTGGGATAACATCAGATTTGTAGCAGGTGATTGATGAGTCAAGAGCACAGAGCATTGAATAGTGTAAAATAGTGTAGGCCTATCTAGAGTCGTAAGCAATAATAATAGCTGAAACTCAATTAGAGCCCGCAGGGCTAGCGCTGTGGTGTGTGTGTGTGTGTGTGTGTGTATGTTAGCATTGACATCACACAGCAGCGGAGCAAGTTATGCACAGGCACAACACACATGTGCACACGCACAACACACATATGCGAGACCACGCCTACAGGCTTCAACGGTTTTGTAGGTAAATCAGCGCTCAGGGCGTCTCTAGTAGAGACGGGCAACTACTTCACTGCTCTGTGGTGAAGAGAGAAGTAATCTTAGGAGAAGTCCTAATAAAAGAAAATTTTAGAAGTAATCAAGTACTTATGTACACGAGTGAAAGTTGGGCATGGCAGACTAAGCATGAAAGCAGGATAAATGCTGTGGAAATGCGCACGTTGAGGAGTAAGTGTGGAGTTACAATGAAAGATAGATTGAGAAATAGTGTAGTGCGAGAGCGCTGTGGGCTGAAAGAAGATATAGTGACAAGGATTGAGAAAGCAATGCTTCGGTGGTTCGGTCATGTTGGAAGAAAGGATGATAGGAGACTAACGAAAGAAATTTATGAAGCAAATGTGAGTGAAAGATTCGGGAAGGGTCGCCCTAGACGCACGTACCTAGACCAGATCGGGCAAGTGCTCAAAAAGGATCAAGTGCGTAGTACCCGTAGCCGACGAGCATGCATGAAGAACATTATGGGAGTGGAAGAGGCGGCAGAGGTGTGTCAGGATTGTGGCACGTGGAGATTCGTTGTCTCTGCCTACCCCACCGGGAAACAGGTGTGTATGTATGTAATCAAGTAAATATTGATTTGTTCACCTCAGCTTTTTCTGAGTAATCGGCTCTGCTCGCCTCCGTCTCCACGTGGCGCTCGTTGCGCGGCGGTCGAGCGTAGAATTCCCGTTCATACCGGATGGTGAGGGAATCTTTGTATCTGTTGACGACGTCCGGATCCAGTTTGTGTCGGTACTCTGTGGGCCGACTGTCTTTGCTCTTGTCCCTCACTTTATTGTTGGCCACCATGACGGACCTGCGATCGGGGTGTTCCATTACAATACAAATTCTTATTAGAGCCATTAGCCGTCACAATTTGTAGTACATTGTTTTTAGGTTTACTAAGCCTACAACGTCTGCCTGTCTGTGCGTTCATCTGTCCTTCCGTCCGATGGCTGTATCTTTGGAACCGTAATAGCTAGCCAGTTGAAATATTCACAGAATATAAATTATGGTGGATATAATAACAAATAATAAAAAAAATTATTAGTAAAAAATTACCTAATTTTCCGCATGGGGCCGGTACTTAAAAAGTAAAGTACCGGCCTCACACGGTAAATTAATACTTAGTTATTATAATTTTTTTTTATTATTATAATAATTCTAAAAATCGCGACATATTGCGCCTAGCCACCCTAAGGTGTATAACGACGCCCATGGACATTCGGTCGCATGCCGGGGCCACGAATACCATGCCGGCCTGACAGGTGCTCATTCACGCCACTTTTGAAGGACCTGAGACTGTACTTGGGGGAAATATGTGGGCAGGCAGAGCATTCCAGAGTTTACCTGTCCTGTGGAGGAAAGATCTGCAGAACCGATTGCTACGCATCTGCGGTGTCGATTGCTACGCAAGCTCGATGTTCATTACTAACTGCCGTGTACTGTACACACTGCGGCAGGTTTCTTTTTTAATGTAAACCAGCTTGGCTGGCTGTGCCGAGAGACCAATGGTGCAGTCGACAGAGTCAAAATCACCTCTCCTCGCGAAACCACGCTCAGTTAGGTGCCATGCCAGCAGATTTGCGGACTGTTGCTAGGCTGTCTAGCCCGTTAATACGACGCTTGAAGGTTAAATGATTCAGGAAATACACTCGCCGGCAGACAGTTCCACACTCTAGCGGTACGACAAAGAAACGATTTAGAGAACCGATGGGTTCTCAAAAGCCCAATGTCACCAACAAAAGGGTGCTGAGTCTCTCTGCGACGAGTCATGCAGAGATACGACGGGTGGCAGGAAATAAGGGACGCTAGTTCCACAGAGCAGCGTCCGTGATAGTATCTGTTAAACATACTAAGCGAACCCACAAATCGTCTGTGACTCAGAGACTCCAGATCATCTGTACGTTTCGGTTCAAGCTACCTGACGGTGCTGGCGTTGGTGTTGTACAGCCTGTAGAGCTGGTTGATGACGGGAATGTGCTCCGACTCTGGCTCCTGGGAGGCGCGGTTGATCCACATCGTGCTCAGGCTGGTGTGGTGGGCGAGCCAGTGCAGGTCCGACGACACCAGGTGGTTGTCACCCAGCCAGCAGCCGAACGTGTCCACAGGCTTGTTCGCCACTCGGCATTGCAGCATGAATTCGTCTGCAATGAACACGCCATATTTATTAAGGACATACATACATACATACATACATAACGCACACTGTATCCTGAAAATCGGGGTAAGCAGAGTAATCGGTGTTGTGCTGCAAGTTCTCTTGTAAATTACAGCACAACACCTACCACCACGTTTAGCAATGTATTAGGACAAGATAACTATTAAGCAGCAATTAAGGCACGAAGACCCACCTGCTGCATGGCTTGGTGGAAGGACCGTGCCAAGGTGAGAATTGGCCGGCCTGTCGCCCTTTAGCACGGCACCTTGTCCTTATCCCTTAGACGCGTTTTACGATATGTACGGGTAGAGATGCAGTGGGGCTATTCTTTTTAAGTACCGGCCCAACACGGCATGGTTATTAATAAGCTAAACTACTATTGGACTGTTTCTAGACTGAAATTTAAGGCAGATAATGGGCTTATTATAGGAGGATAATTGGCCAGAAGGTCAAAAATACAGGGTGTTTTTGCAAACCAGGTACTCCTGCCTGAGCCTATTTGGAGCAAAAAAGTTAGATGAATTTTTTTTCTACGGTGAACTTTTTTTTTCCATACTAAACTAAATAAAGACACTCCATTAAGGAAATGCTCCCGTGTGAATAGACCGATGAAAATGTGCGGGCGTCGACAATGCACAGAGCGGAGCGGCAACGTCGAAATGTAGCGAGCGTCGGGTCGGTCGCACTACACACGAGTATTTTGCACGCGAAAACTAATTTAATTAATAACTCCTTAATTAAGGCATATTTGACAAAACTTTACGGGGCCTTTTAAATTAGTCAAGGAATCACTGGTTTGCTTTATGACCTATGGTCATAAAACACCCTGTATACGCAATGTCATTCTGTCTCCAAATGGGTTAGGCAAAAGCGACACATCCCCACGTGCTACCGTCCTGACTTCAGACGCATCTGTGAACTCTCTTCCACACTCGCGCTTCTCATAGATTTTGTCCCGGAAGGTTTGGAGTAACGGCCGAGTTGAACTGCGAGAAGTGTGTAAACGTCCCGCCGTCCCGTCTCCGCTGTACCCACTCACTCACACTGCAGAGTGAAGATGGCCATCTCGCCGGAGGTGTTGTGCAGCGAGCCGAAGTGGGTCCCGCTCACCAGCAGCGGCGTGTCGACCTAGTTGAACTGCGAGAAGTGCGGGTACTGCAACTGTGTGTTCAGTCTCCGCTGTACCCACTCACTCACACTGCAGAGTGAAGATGGCGATCTCGCCGGAGGTGTTGTGCAGCGAGCCGAAGTGGATCCCCCTCACTAGAAGCAGCGTGACAGCCGAGTGGAACTGCGAGAAGTACGGGTACTGCAACTGTGTGTCCCGTCTCCGCTGTACCCACTCACTCACACTGCAGAGTGAAGATGGCGATCTCGCCGGAGGTGTTGTGCAGCGAGCCGAAGTGGATCCTGCTCACCAGCAGCGGCGTGTCGGCCGAGTTGAACTGTGAGAAGTGCGGGTATTGCAACTGTGTGTCCCGTCTCCGCTGTACCCACTCACTCACACTGCAGAGTGAAGATTGCGATCTCGCCGGAGGTGTTGTGCAGCGAGCCGAAGTGGATCCCGCTCACTAGAAGCAGCGTGTCGGCCGAGTTGAACTGTGAGAAATGCGGGTACTTCCAGCTGTAGTGTGTCATGTCTTGGCTGTATTTGCTCTGACACGGGTATCTAGTCGCATCCCATACCTGCAATAATAAGAATAATAACGAGATAGAAATTATATATTGCTGCACATTTTCCATAGCATACAGCCGTCAACCTCGGTAGCTCAGTGGTGCGGTCCGTCGACTGTTGTTAAGTACACCAGGGCATAGTCAGTACTTGAATGGGTGACCGCTCGACCGTGGTTCGGATTCCACGTAAAACTGTAAGTCCCTTCCCTTCCTAGATGGTAGGGTTTATCCCGCCCGGGTTAAAACCACTGCACTGAAAGAAACGTCCGTCGAAACGGCTATGTAAATAGTTTCCGTGTAAGTTTCCATAAAAAAAAAAGGTCCGATCGAAAGGCTTGGGGTTAGGTTAGGTTTAAGAATTAGGAATAAGTTCTGTAAAAAAATACGGCGACGTACCACGATGGTGCCGTCTTTAGAGGCAGTGGAGAACATGGACGCGTCGTGGGAGAAGCTGACGTGCAGCACCTGGTTGCTGTGGCTCTCCAGCACCTCCGTCAGCACCAGCGGGACGTCCTCGCGCAGCCGCCGGTACTCGCCGCTCCACGACGTGCCTGCTCACACCACATGCCCTGTCACAACGAGCGCTCCACCAGAGGTGGTAACCGCGTCCATATTCAGGCGACCGTGTTACCGGGCTTTACCGGGCTGACACGGAAAGTCCGGTCTGTGTCCCCGACAGAGGGGCGAATTTGTGCAAGCAGGTGTACAACAAATAAAATTGCGCGCTGGATCGTGTGTAGGCTTGCTGTACGGCAAATTCCCATTCTTTGACGTTTGGATAAAACAGGCGTCATTTTATAGACAACAAAACAACACACGTGCTCTCTCTCACTTGTTCGACTGAAACTAGCACGCTGGATGCGCGCACGATGGTGTGTATGCTACGTCCAGAACAACGACCTTGGCGGGACGTACAGCAAGATGGATGGTGAATAAGACGCTTAACTTTCCGTGTTCGTGCTGAGCGCCGTGTTCTGGGCTAGTTCCGGTACCACCTCTGCACTCCACACAGTGTGGATGTACAATATGTCTGAGACTGTGGGTTGCTTGAGAGCTATGGCAGGTGTGCGCAAGGCATGTGTCCCATAGACATCGGCGTGCACCACTTTGTTTCTCTTTCTGAGTATGATAGTGAATAGTCTTCCCTGGTACCCGCGCAGACACAACATCTCTTACTTCCCCTGCCTTCCCAGGTATTTATTAATGATTTATTTTCATTTTTAGGGTTCCGTATCTGTCGTACGGGACCCTATTACTAAGTCTATGCCGTCTGTATGTCTGTCCAAGGGCTGTATCTCTTGAACCATAGGTTTTTGTATGAACCGCTCCTTCTTACTAAAAAAATCATAGATCTCATACACTACCTTCGGGTAGATTGAAAATGACTTTTAGGGCGTATTCAAATATAACAATAAGTCCATATTGAAACATTTACAAAAATTGTCAAAAATAAAAAAATATTTAATAAAAAAATTAAAATTCTTAATTTTCAAGTATAATGCATACACGAAAACCATTTTAACTAGGTACTCACACTGCAAGATAAAGACGACTCGTTACTCACCTAACAGTAAATTAAAAAATATCATACCTCCCTAATTTTTCACTTTTTAAAAAAAATCAAAAAAACATCCCCAGATATTGAGTCAATCTACAATATAAAAATATAAAAGTTTAAAATATATATTTAGAAATATGTTTATAAGTTCCCCTATTAAACCCCCTAAAAACGGCAAATTTAGGCGGTTTTTGCGATTTCCTCAAAAACTCTCAATCTTTTTTTATTTATTTATTTTTTTACACCATCTTGTAGCCCCCGTCGATGCGCATCATTTGACACCCTAAATATTTGTACGTAGCCTTAAAACTCACGACACCAGGGTGAATTCTCACTGTCGCTAGAAATCGGGGAGTATACTGAAGCGATCTAATACATTTTCAATGTCAAAAAAATATTTTCAAGGATTATTCCTTCACTAAAAATTAATTAGTCAAAATGACAGTTCATGCAAAACTGAAACGCTTGGCCACAATTCCACATAGACATGTGCGTATGTTATAGGTTATAATTTATTTATAAACAGAATGGAAGAGGAGCGAGGGGGGGGGGGGGGGGGGGGTCGAGCGACTGTCGAATGAATGAGAAATTGTAAAAAAAATTATACCTGTCGGCTTGTCTATGGAGGCGTCTATGTGGAAATCCCTGTACAAGAGCCTTTTCCACAGGAGCTCATCAAGGGCGAGCCTGCTCCAATGTACGCAAACTTGTCGCGCGCTCGCGAGCTCCCCCGACTCCAAATACGAGAACACGTGAAGCCACAGTGTGTCCGGCAAGTACTGCCACACGTCTGTCTCTTGAACATCCATATTTATGACAGAAACACCACTTCCTAACTTAGGACATTTCACAGCGAACGAATACTTGTTGAGTCCCGGGCTTTTCGGCTGCCACAATCACATCTGCAGCCAGGTCAGTAGCAGTAGGTCAAGCTGCAGTCAAAGAGAATTTTTGTAACGCCATGCACTCGACCAGTTAGGACCTAACTGCAGCTAGTTGCGTGCGGCGCGAATCAGGTGGCATCTCCGAAAATACTCGAGAACTCGCCAAAGAGGATATAACCACTGCGTGAACTCGCCTTCTTCAGCCAGCTGTGATTTTAGATGTCAGACAGACATGCATGACATAACCTGTGACCAAAGAGCAAGAGGCTATAGAGTGAGACGTGCGTGACGTGAATTTGCCCCTAGTGCTAGCTAGAGTATATTTTTCATATAATAAAATTAAATTATAGAACGAGATCTAGAGTTTTTGACATAATAAATAGTAGTTATTAGTTCAATGCATTGATTATTCTAGTGACATTCATTTTTCGAACACGAACTTTCTCCCTGTCCCCGTATTTGGGGACAGGCACCAGGGTAGAATTTTGGTTTTTGGTTTTTGAAATTGGAAAAGTTTTTTTCGTTGATGCTGATATTGTGTACCTATTTCGTCGTGTATTTCGCGCAATATTATGAGTTCTCTTTTCCTTCGGTAATAAATTGTTTGTAGATTGAAATGGTTGAGGTGTCAAAAGGTGCGTAATTGACAAGGGCTATACTACGTTATCAAAACAATTTTAGTTTCAAATACAAAAAGTGTTTTTTGTAAAATTTAAAAAACTAAAAAAAGGTCTATTTTTAAGCGTCTGTCGGTACAGAAATGTATATAGCTCGAAAAGTTATTAATATTTTCAAAAAATATAAAAAGGCCCCGAGTTCTGACCCCACTCTATATTTTAAAATCATTACTTACAATCAAAATATTTTGGAAACTAAGACTAATTAAGGCCCATAACGATGGCGCGAGCACATGCTCCGACTAGCCAATATCACCTCCGAGAAGGTAGGTGCCATACCAGAGACTTCCTTTTGGATTGCCGACTATTCTGGCCTAGAGGAGAACTCAGCTGCGGCCATCTTTACGTAGCTACGGTGGTATCAACCCAGTCGCCTACAATTTGAGCCTACCACATAAAAAGGGGTAAGGGAAGGGACCTATTTCATATTTCATCAGGTCATATTTTTTGTCAGCCTCGTTAGCTCAGTGGTGCAGACAATCAACTGTCGCTATTGAATGTTAAGCAACGCTGGGTGCGGTCAGTACTTGGATGGGTGACCGCTGACCGTTGGAGGCTGACCGAGGTTCGGATTCCTCGTAAAACTGTAGGTCCCTTCCCTCCTAATCTTACTTGGTGGTAGGGTTTAACCCGCCCGGGTTGGTACCACCGCACTGAATGAAACGTCGTCGGTCTAAACGGCTATGTAAATAGTTTGTGTTTTCCGACCAGTTCAGTGTAGCCGGCACGATCAAAGGGGGAAGCACTGACATGGCACCTAGTTCACCCGGTGTTTTGGGCTGAAATCACGGACGTTGTAGGTGATGTAGCCAACCGTGTCAGTTTCCATAAAAATAAAAATAAACCTACAGTTTTACACCGGTTCCGAACGGTGAAGCAGCAGGTGTAGGTATGCACGTAAATTTTTTCGTCAGAAAAAACTCATTGGTACATTCCGACCGGATTCGAACCTCGAAGCTCTCGAATGAGAAGCCCATGCCCAAACCACTCGGACACCCGCTAATGCTCTTTGAAGGTCATGTGGTGCATGAGTTCAGTGAATTTTTATCAAAGAAAATAGAACTAAAACTCTTTTCGGTGTGCGCAATTACAAGTGGACTGTATGAAGAAAGTTTTTTTGCATGAAAAATCAAGAAAGGGCTACCTTGATGTGGAGTCGGGGATGCTTACTGGCGGCGCCGTGGGGCTGGAACGCCGTAACCTGGTTGCTTCCTCCGTCGTCGTCGGTCCGTGGAGATGGCCAGGCTAGCGGCTAGACACTTATAGGGTACCAGTGAAGGAAGACGTCGCACAGAAATAATATTGAAATGAAAAATATCGAGAAGGCTGTGTGCGCACTGAAAGACGAGAAAGAAAGATACAAGTGTGGGTAGGCGGCGCACACAATGATGAAGCGAAAACGGAAACATATTTTTTACCTGTGTCGATTATTTTCGCTCTACCCACAGGGTACACTGAATAAATTTAGGCTACACATAAGAGGGTCTGGCACAGGAGAGAACAAAGGAACGATGGCGCTGTAGATCAGCTGTGATTTTTTGCAGGTTAAAAAAAAAAACCATGGTTTATAAAGAAGATGCGTCGCTATTCACGTACTTATGGTATTTTCGCCAGTAATTATAAATCCTATTTATAACATAATTTAAACTTATTAGTTTTTTTTTATTTTTCTACATCCGTTGTTCATCGCAAAACGCTTTTATATTAATTAGTTATCCGTGTACATGATTTTGTACTGTGTGGGGTCGGTACTTAAAAAAGAATAGCCCCACTGCATCTCTCCCCGTCGCATGTCGTAAAAGTCGACTAAGGGATAAGAAAATTCGTCAGCCTCGGTAGCTCAGTGGCGCAGTTGGTTAGTCAACTGTTATTAAGCAACGCTTAGCGCGGTCAGTGATTGGATGGGTGACCGCTCGACCGTTGGAGGCTGACCGTGGTTCGGATTCCACGTTAAACTGTAGGTCCCTTACCTTCTTACCTTACTAGGTGGTAGGGTTTATCCCGGCCGGGTTGGTACCACCGCACTGAACGAAACGTCGGTCGAAACGGCTATGTAAATAGTTCGTGTTTTCTGTCCAGTTTAGTGTAGCCGACATGAAATGAAGGGAAGCACTGACATGGCACCTAGTTCACCCTGTGTTATGGGCTGACATCACGGATGTTGTAGGTGATGTAGCCAACCGTGTCAGGTTCCATAAAAAAAAAACATGAACAACGCAGACGACGCAGACACACACACTCTCAAATTTGATAAAGGATACCTACCTACGCCATTTTCTCGCTTCAGATTTCATCATCTAGTCTAGGGCAAAGATGTAATATGTATAATATAATACCACTTTGATCTAGGGCTAGGGTGACTTCATTTATTATTTATAGATATATCTAATTAGTTTATGTAATTTATTTATCGAGTATCATTGTTAGTACATAATACACATAATACACATAGGTATGTATAAGCACCGTGTATAAGTATGCGTCTATGTATTCTTATTTAGTAAGTATGTTTATGTCCTATATTTATGTAATATATTATACTAATGTAACTGTATAATATAATAGTATGTCTGGCGTCTGCTTATACACTTATTATTTAACTTTCGTTAGTGTCTTTCATGCTTCTTCTTTTGTTGCTACCCTCCATATGTCCTCATTAGTATGTTTACAATCATGACAGGTTGACTGGCAGATATTGGCATAGGCAATACGTCCGCCTTTTGTAAAATGCTTAGTATAATAAATAAAGGATATTTCTATTCTATTCTATTCTGTCTAATAAAGTCTTTCTTTACCTAAATACTTGTGACCACCTTGTGACAAAACTAGGCGGGAGTCTAGCGAGACACACTTCACTCACATTGACATTCCCTATATTCCAGAGGCGACAATGTTTGTTTAGCCAAAGAAATACACTTCTGAATATCGAATGTCGCCGTGTACGGGAGGGGCCACACCAGACCTGCCGAATGTGATAATGCGCATGAGATAAAAAAAAATCGGTCAAGTGCGAGTTTTATTCACGCACGGAGGGTTCCATAGATCCGCTATGCCATACCTGTCAAAAAACCATATTCGTCTATATTTGTCAAGTACCTGTGGCGCCATCAATTATTTAGTGGCGTGAATATGTCCTAATCGATTCTTAGCATGTTTCTTGTATAAGGATCTCCCTGAATTTTTTTACTTTTCGTTTTTTTATGTGTTGGCATATCCGCTATAACAACACATTCTGTGAAAATTTCAACCGGCTACCTATTACGCTTCAAAAGATACAGTCCGCGGACGGGCAAACAGACAGACGGACAGATGACGTAGGCTTAGTAACAGGCTTCAGTATGGATACGGAACCCTAAAAAGGGTATAACTGGTCCTTCATCGTTTAAAATCGTCTTATAATGCGCTCGGGCAACGATTTTCTAGGACCATAAATATGTTTTCTGTGAACGAATGCGGAAGTCGACCTACAGACTGTTCTGTGTCTGTGAGGGAACTCCGCGAGCTTCTTTCATTTTATGCGAGGGTCAGGCGTGTCTTGATCCGTCAGGTCGTTCATTCCGTTTTTATTTCGCCCCATTAACTCCAACATTCGGAAGAATAAGACCCCGGTCGCCTCAGGATTAAAATCTTAACGCCGATGGCACTCTGAAATTTTATTTGGTGCGATATTCGTGGGTGAACAATGGCGCAGTTTCCTTGCGGTCATTATAAAGGTTCAATCCTGCAGATTTAATCGAATACCCATTCTGAAAATGTGTCCGTACCTACTCGAAAGTGATTAATAGGACACCGGGATGTTATCAGCTATTTTGGTAAACCGGAGAATATGTAAATGTGTAGAAATAATAATTTAATATTAAATCATAAAGCAATAATTATGTAATTGAAACTAATAAAATAATTTAAACTAAATTAAACATTAGAATAATTTTATTATTATTTAATGAAACTTAGATTAGGTATATTAAATAAATATTTTGCCGAAGGCCGAGCTGCTTTCAGTTAAACGATAAACCTTTTAGAATAAATTGAGTAACTAAGGAGTGAGGCCGAAGGGTGAGCTGCGTTCCCGTAAAGTAAGTCCCTAAGTTACGCCGAATGCCGAGCTACATTCAGATAAACGATATTCTTTATGGATGAAAGTAAGTATTAAAGGCTAGGCCGAAGGCCCAGCTGCGTTTGGGCAAACGATAAACCTTCGTGAATTAAGTATCTACGGGTGAGGCCGAAGGCCGAGCTGCATTTCCGTAAATGTTATACTCTCTCGAAGAAAGTAAGTCCCTAAGGGCGAGGCCGAAGGCCGAGCTGCGTTCAGTTAAACGATATTGTTCTCGAAGAAAATAAGTAACTAATGGCGAGGCCGAAAGCGGAGCTGCGTTCAGATAAACGACAAACCTTCTCGAATAAGGTAAATAAAGCAGCGGCTGAACGCGGAACTGCGCTCGCGTGGGCGAGGCCCGAAGGCGGTTTTCTAATGAAAAAAAAAGTTTGGGAGCTACGATGCCATAGACAGACGCACAGACAGACAGACATAGGCGTGAAACTAATGATAATCCTTTTTTGCGTAGAACAATCAGCTTGACAGTTGATACAACATAGTGATCCCAGTAGTTTATCCCGTCGTCGTCGTCGCCTCGAAAGATTTTTGTTTGACCTACTCGAGAATTAGTAATGGAAGAGGCGGTGTGGTGGCGCGGCGGCCCACATTATTCACTTGTCTGGCTGTCTGGCTGTCTGTATGTAGGTACTCTGTTTACATGTCGCCTGAGTCACAGCATATATATGGCTATGCTGTGCCTGAGTGTTCCTACACGACGCCCAGGGCGCGGGGGGAGGGAGAGTGATGGAAACAAATGCTTTGTTCCATTGTACCTAGTTGTGTGAATGGAGGTGGACACTTGAGCATTTTATTTCGTTAAGGGCGTGACAAACGCCAACGACTTTGAGCATTCGGGAATTTCAAATTCCAAATTATTTTATTTTATTTACCACTTTTTATAAACCCCTAAATAGATTATCGATGAAAACTGAAACAAAAATAGGTACTTACGTAAGCAAAGAAATAGGTGCATTTAGGTACCTACGTATGGTTAATTACGTCGATAATTTCGTGTAGGCGTTTTTTGTTTTTTATTTTTATCTCCTGTCGTGGTTAAAATAACAAAATTTTAACAAGCTAGTTTTCTCAGTGCTTTGTGACCTTTGCATCAGTGGTATTGTAAAATTGCAATAATACACACATTGTCAGATTTTTTTAAATTCATACTTAAAAAAAATAAAATTTATAGTAATTTTACTTTCACTCATTATTTAAATAAAAACCAACAAACCACATTGTTGGTAAGAAGGAACCAAATTTGATGTTGTTATTTTTTTAATATTCTCAATGTGTGCCAATCGCTTAGTTTTGGACTTTCTTTGCCACACTTTTGCCGTATTTGGCGTTTATAACGGCCATAAATGTACACTCTACGACTTTATTATACTAATCGCAAGAATAAGACCGAAAAACCCGAAAAACGAAAACCTTTGTAACGTAGGTAGGTAGTTTGCAAAATGATAGCTAAATGTTTTGAACTTGTCGAATGTTCTTTTCATAGAATGAAAGGTCGGCTGAAACGGCAATGTAAATAGTTTGTTTTCCTGCCGGTTCAGTGTAGCCGGCACGACTGAAGGGAAGCACTAACATGGCAACTAGTTCACCAAGGTGTTATGGGCTGACATCACGGATGTAGTTAGTGATGTAGATGTAGATGTGTCAGTTTAAAAAAACAAGCAAAGTGCGAGTCGAACTCGCGCACCGAGGGTCCCGTATCGCCATGTCACGGCTAGCGCTACTCACGCCATATAGATGAAGTGTTATGAAATGCTTCATATTAGTTAATGTCATGCTTCATAATCTATTCGGTAGATGGCGCGCGCGCATACACTTTTTGGTTTCTTCTATGGGAACCCCCGTGAATTTTTTACTTTTTCTTATTTTTATTATTTGTTGTTATATCGGCCATAATAACACATTTTTTGTGAAAATTTCAACGTGCTACCTATTACGGTTCAAGAGATACAGCCCTCGGACAGACGGACGGACGGACGGACGGACGGACAGACAGATAGACAGACAGACGGCGTGTAGGCTTAGTAATAGGGTCCCGTACCGGATACGGCACCCTAAAAATTGTAAGTGTTGTTAACATTGTAGATACCCCTTGCCTTTTACTCAATAATGGCTCAATTTATAAACCGGCGATTTTCCGGTACGAGACCCTATTACTAAGCCTACGCCGTTTGTCTGTCCGTCTGTCTGTCTGTCCGAGGGCTGTATCTCTTGAACCGTAATAGGTAGCCCGTTGAAATTCTCACAGCATATGTGTTATTTATTATGGCCGATATAAGAACAATTAATAAAAATAAGAAAAAGTAGGTAAAAAAAATCACGGGTGTTCCCATAGAAGAAACTAAATAGTGTATGCGCGCCATCTACCGAAAAGAGTATGAAGCATATTAATTTTAACTAATATGAAGCATTCAATAAACACGTCATAGATGGCGTGAGTGGCGCTGACCATGACATGGCGATACGGAAACCTCGGTGCGAAAAAGATTTTTTTGAAATCGGATGAGTGTTATCGGAGATTACCTCCTACATCCAAACTTACAAACTTTACCTCTTTATTATATTATATTATATTATACAAGCTGTGCCCGCGGCTCCGCCCGCTCTCATATTTCACTTCACTGCTAACCTCATAAGCTATTTAGCGTGATAGTACCTAAGTAGCCTATAGTTGATGGGAAGAATCAAGCTTTCCGTAGAATTTTGTTTTATTAAAATCGGTTCAGTGGTTCTCGAGTTATAAGCGGACAGACATACACTCAGACAGAAAGCAGACGTTGGATTTTAATATAGGTAAGGAAAGGATTAGTGTTGACTTACCCAAACCTGTGCCCAAACTGATCTTTATCAAGATGCGAAATAAATCATTTTTGTTTTATCTGATATTTCTCATCGGATTTCTGATCGATAGAAAAGTGAAGGACGGATGATACGTACGGCAAGTCTACACTATCGCTAAAGCAACGTTTACACAGCGACGAACAGGAAGCAACTGCAGTAGCAACAATGGCGCGGATGGAGACGAAGGCAGAATTTACTGTTCCATAAATATTCCCGCAGTGTGAATGCGCCCGAGGACCTGCCAAATGGCTTATAGCCGTGCTCGCAAGTTTTAGGTCCGTTATTCCGGGCCTTCCCTTAGGTTAAACTTTGTCGAGTTTTGTATGAACAGTTAAGCTGAGCTTTGATAAGTTTGAAGTTTTCGACTTGAAGGCAGTTCGAAGTTCATAATCTAATAAATATCTTCTGGAGCAGCCTTCAAAAGGCAATGGATACGTGCTACCGCGGCTCTGCTTGTGTTAAATTTGGACTGAACAATACATATGAATTCCGATTTTTTTCTTACTAAGGTAGGTAGGTTAGGTAAGGTAGTTAATAACTACCTTACCTAACCTACAGTCCTACCAGCAATCCTAAACTAGTTGGGATTGCTGGCTATACTGGACTAGAGAAGAGAAGAACACAGTCGATATTGTTGTGCGGTCACCTTACTTACAGTGCGGTGGTATCAACCCAGTCGGCGACAGCTTGATCGTACCACTTAGTAAGGGGCAAAGGAAGGGACTTACAGTTTTACACAGCTGTCGGCATGGCTGTACTTGTGGCTGTAGGTATATTTTTCAGTCAGAAAAAACTCATTGGCGCTTGTGTTATTTATTAGGCACAAAGCATTGACTTATATATGAATAGACTTCACATCAAATACGCTTGATCGGTTCCTACTGACATGAGCCAAATTATTGTAATATTATGTCTATAAATGATTTATCCCCGATTTCCTTACCACCTCTGCATTGGTGATTAAATAAACTAGCTGTGCCCGCGGCTCCGCCCGCTCTCACATTTGACTTATCTGCTAACCTCATTAGCCATTTAACGTGATAGTAAGTAGCCTATTAGTTGATGGGAAGAATCCAGCTATCCGTAGATATTTTTTTTACTAGAATCGGTTCAGTGGTTCTCGAGTTATAAGCGGACAGACAGACAGAAAGCAGACGTTGGATTTTATTAAAGGTAAAGAAGGAAGGAATCATAGATATTTTTCGAAAAACATCTAACCCGAAAAATCAAAGGGTGAAAAATGTCCACCTTATTTATTTGCACCACTTGGCAAACCTGGCTCCTCCGGTCCGCATCGCGTCGCGTCGCCAGCTGTTATTGTATCAGAGTATTGATTGCATTGTGCCTAGGTGAAGTATGTAAGCTTCCGAGCCGGGTCGAGCGGCAGAGTGTTCGCCGGGACGACTGCGGACAGCGCAACTCATTGGGGACCGACCGCCTCTCCTCCGGTCCGCTCTGAAACAGTTCGCGTTAGCGTGAGGCCGCGGAGGATTGTTCAGCAGTCAATAAAATTGTCTGAAGTAAAATGGGTTTTTATTTGTTTTTATGTTTCCGTACGTCCGTACCCCGTAAGGAAGCCTATCACTAAGCCTACAACGGCTGTCTGTCTGTTCGTCAGTTCGTCCGGATGGTTGTATCTGTTGGTGGAAACGTAATAAATAACTAGCCGGTTGAAATTTTTCAAAGAATATGAGTTATTTTGGCGGATATAATTACCTACACAACATTAAATGTCAAACATATTTTATTAGTGCACAATTTTTTATCTTTTCCAATCTAGCTAGCAAATATACATTATATTTATAAATCAAACGAACTTACCTTGTGAGGTTTGATTCCAATTATACGAGGGTCTCAACCGAAGACGATTATATTATTACATGCAGCAGTCAGTACCACAGATTACTAAATAGTTACTTCGTGCAGTACGTGAGTAGCTGCCATCTTCTTCACACTTTTAGATCTAGTAGTATACTAAAAAAAACAAAAGAGCATCCTGTCTCACTACCTTAGGTCGGTCGGGCAGGCAGCCCGCCAGCCTGGCGATCTCATAGTTTTAAAGCAATAGGTTTTTGTGTGAATTTTCTTTTCACATTTGGGTAAGGGGGGGTTGGGACCTTGTAATCGTCTTCGGTTGAGACCCTCGTATAATTGGAATCAAACCTCACAAGGTAAGTTCGTTTGATTTATAATTATACTTCGGGTCTCAACCGAAGACGATTATACAGGGTGTCCAAAGTGTGATGTGGAATATCGAAGGATCGTGATATGTATCGTGTGTAAAGTGCAGTGATGAAAGAATTTTTTTTAAATCTCAATTATTTCCAATTTTGCCATTTTCTAACAAAGTAAATGCATACGATAGTGTGATCGCGCTCTATGCTTGTGCACGGCCGCGTAGGGCTATGCGAGGGACGCGGCGCGAGGCGCGCGGTTCGCGATCGCGAGGCGTGAGATGCGCGGGCGCGGGGCGCGCGCGGCGCTGACGAGCGAGAATCATAGATTTCGATATAAGACGTAGCATAATACCTACCTACTACACTGCAATAAGGCATGTAGGTGTATGTATGTATGTAGCCAGTAAAAAGTAAATGATTATCTACATACCTCAAATGATGTGAAGGTTTTCTACGTGATCTCCTTGCAGCTCGATGCATTATGACGAGACCCGGGCGATGCAGTAGCGGGTCTAGATTGCCATGTTCCCGTAAACAGTACAATGCACGCACAATCACTTCAGCCAGCACCGGCAGTCTGACGCCTGTTTGGAAATCTTTCACGATAAATGCGTTTGAAGCCCATTTCCGTTTGCTGCTCCATACGCGAGCAACATATCCACATATTCGTTATTCGTGAATGGAACTTTTAACAAGTACGTATGTTAAACACGAGCGCGAAACTTTCACTAATTCAATTTACGAATCGAATTACCAAAAATACGTCAACACGGTCGGCCGCCCTTGACATACTGACCGACTGACACACATTGATCTTCCGCGCCGCGTGACCGGCTGGACTGAAGCGCAATGCAGGTCGGTCGCATACAGACAGCGCGGCGCGCCGCCCTCCGCGCCCGCGCCGCCCGCCGCGCCCGCGCGGCGTCCTTTGATGGCAGCGCACGATGCCGCCACCGGGCGGCATCGCGGCGCGCCCCCCGCCCGCCGCGCCCGCGTCTCCTTTGATAGCAGCGTGCGATGCCGACACGGGGCGGCGCGGGGGCGCAACAGCGCGGTGCGGTGCGGTGCTATAGCGAACATTCGACCCGGCCGGCGCGCCCGCCGCGCCGCCCCGCCTCCTCCGCACCGCCGCGGTCTGGTCACTTAGAGCGCGCATAGATTGACTAAATTGAAAACTTTGAAAATTCATATCTCGAAAACTAGTATGGATAGGACCATTTTTCTTTTTTTTAATGTGTTTATTAGATGATATACAATAGCTCATTTCGATATTGCTGAACAGACCCTGGACACCCTGTATTATTACATGCAGATGTTCAGAGGTGGTGTAATGTTATTGTAAACACTCTTCAGAAAAGAAAATTGCTGGCGTTCACAATGATTTTAATATTTATCAAGATGTTTGTAGATTTACCAACCAAATAAAATTAAAAATCCCTCTGTAATAGCGAAAATTATAACCGTAATCCACTGAGGATAAGTTACATAGTTACATCTTCTTCTATAAATGTAAATAACCATCGTTTGTGATTAACGTCTGTTGAAAACAGCGTTGACAAAATCATTGTCATTAGTATGTATAACCTCTCTGCAGTAATACTTGAGAAATACATTGGACGAATCGCTCCAACCTGCAGCCTTGCGAACCGCCTCCAGATTAACCCCAGACCTGTGAGCAGCAGATATGGACGCTGCTCGAGTAGTTTGGTGGTTTGTGAACTCACTTTTTTGTGTGGCTTACGTATTGCGATGAATAGATGTTTGTCTTGTTGATTACATCGCAAATGTCTTGTTTTGTCTATGTAAGTTTCGGGTGCAAGGGCCGGACAAATACTGGGGTTTTCTCGAACGTAATCTGGGTAATCTGACGAGGGGTTGGCAGGCTCCAGGTCTAGATGTCTTAATTAAATCCGTTATTTTAATAACAATGGTGTCGTTTTGTAATATAATATTATCTAGTTTGATTAGGCTTATGGTCTGCATCCTATGAGCAGAGGCGATAGCTATTAAAGTGCAAGTTTTGTAAGGCAAATCTGCTAAATTAACGTCATGATATGGGTAAATGCTAGAAGTGTAGATTAACACTTTGCTTGTGTCCCACGTGAAACTGTATTTTGGATTTGGGGGTTTTAGCCCGTATGCACCCTTCATAAAGCGATTAATAGAGACAGTTAACGTAACTGATGTATTCAAAATCATTGACAAAGCAGACCTGTGGGTGTTTAAACTACTATAACTGGTCCCTTCCTCAAATTTTTTTGTTAGAAACGATATTACATTTATATCATTCGCCTCATAGCAATCAAAATTATTATCTAGACAATAGTACCACCACGATTTTAATGAACTGCTGTATTGATTTAATGTTTTAATTGACAAAGAAGCCATAATGATATCAAGAGATACCTGTGGGACACCACGTTTAATCATCGACTCCCTGATAATTTGGCTGCCACCAGGATAAGATCCGCATGAAGTGGATGGCTGTCTCTGAAAGGAGAATATACTAATAAAAATTTGTCAGGTCCGAAGAATATTTTTTCTGATATAACTAATCTGTACCATAAAGGAAACCATGGCTGTGATGGCCAGTAAGGTATTATTAAGATACCCTTTGCTTGATTGATGATATTTTTTTCTAGGACTTTAGCTATCAAACAGAAGGGAGGAAACGCGTAAAAGAAAATGTTGTTCCAACTAAATGTAAATGCATCGACTATTTCCGAATAGGGGTCCAGTTTCCATGATGCATATCTGATGCATTTATAATTCTGAGCACTAGCAAATAGATCAAACTCCGGAACACCCAAAGTATTAGTGAGTTTCCCATTCGGTATCTATGTTTAATTGACGTGACTCCCGATCTGCTATGATATTATCACATGATTTTATGTAAGATGCAAAAACAAAAATGTTTTTAGCTTCGCACCACTGCCATAGGCCACCGATAACAGGCCAAACATACGTAAGTATTGAAGGACCGGTTTTAACCATTTCGTAAACACGAACGGTGAAGTACATAATCCAAACGGAAGAACATTCAATTCAAATAACTGACTTCCATTGAAAGCGTAACTTCTTTTTGTCGCTCTTATCCACAGCAATAAAAAAAATAAGCATCTTGTAAGTCCAAAGTACACATAAAGTCGCCATGATCCAATAACTTTAGCGCTGTGCGGTAGTCTTCCATTTTAAAGTGTTGCACGTCTACAAATTCGTTTAATTCTTTTAAATTTAATATGAACCTATGTTTTCCATTCGGCTTAGGCACTGTAAAAATAGGTAATATAAATTCGCCTTCGCAAGATGTGCAAGGAGATATAAAATCACCTGTAATAGGTCTAAAACACATTCATCAATAATGTCGATTTGCGAGAATTACAAGCGTTGTTTAGCGGGTAAGTAGTTTGTGTGGGTTCGTCTAAGAAGGGTATTTTGTACCCTTTGACCCACGATAATAGTACAGGATCATCAGTTATGTCCTTCCATTTGTCGTAAAAGTATTTCAATCGGCCAGCTACGGGTACCTGTGGCTCGTCGTCTAGTGTCTCCTCGGCGGTGGCGGCTGCCGCGTGTAGCCGGTCGTGCGGCGTCCCCTCGGCGCATCTTGCTGGCAGTCCCGCGGCGGGCGGATACGTCCACGGTTCGACCACGGCTGCTGCACGCGGCGGTGGCACCCCCCTCAAGTTTAAAGCGCCCCTTTGAAGCTGATTAGTCGCAGGCAGCTTGTACGGAATACGTATTACGGATTTCATATCGGATCCAGTCTTTGATATTGCCTTTGACGATTTTATGTGTTCTGACAGGCCGGAACCAAAAAGATGTTCATCTATCTTGTTATTTTTGACAGTGTCTCGAATACTCCTATTCAGGGTGTTCAAAGCTGCATACCTTCGAGATTGGGACTCTTTTATAATGACTGTCACAAATAAGTCTTCCAGCGTCACTTAGAGATTTTATTATTTCTTGAGGTACTGTGCTATTCGATGAGAGTGCCCAATTCAAAACTTGACCGATAGCAGTGAGGCCGCTCGCCAGTTGATTTTGTTTACTCAGTGAGTATATGTCTTTATTAACGTTTATTTCCGAGAGAGCTGCTTTAATTTCGAGGTTTAGTTTTGGTGCTCTCATATTAGGACAGTTCTCTGCTGGTAAGTAACGCTTACCTAAATCCAATAGTGTATCTTTTGGTAAACCGTGGGTCAAAATATGTGACCATCTTGAAGCGATATCCTTGTGCAAGTTTTCTCCAAAGTCCTTTTGATTAGTAGGATCATCACCAAGAAGCTGAATGATTTCAGGATCTAGCGACGGCAAAGCAACCTCGTTAGGTACTGTCAGTGGATTGGCCTCTTTATGCGCAGGCAGAGGCTCGGTTGACGGACCGGGCTCGGTCGCGGTCGGAACTATAGGTGTAGGTAACTCGGGCGACCTGGTTTCTTCGTGGTCTGTGCCAATCACTTCGTCTAGGCTGACGTAATCATCACGCCCTAAAGATAAATTAAAATAATTTTAAAATGCCTACGAGTTTGTATTAACATGTAGGAATATTGTATTGTACTATTCATCTAAATCCCTCGAAACTATAAAAGTTGAGTATATTTCATATATTATCTTCGAGACGGTTTACGTGGAGCAAATCAGCCTCAACACTGTTAAAGTGGAGAAAATAATAATCTCAACACGATTTTACGTGGAGATAAACAAACCTCAACACCATTTAGGTGGAGAAATAATATCCTCGACACGTTTTACGTGGAGCAAGAGAAACCTCAACATCATTTAGGTGGAGAAATATTATACTCGACACGGTTTACGTGGAGCAAGAGAAACCTCAACACCATTTAGGTGGAGAAATAATATCCTCGACACGTTTTACGTGGAGCAAGAGAAACCTCAACACCATTTAGGTGGAGAAATAATATCCTCGACACGTTTTACGTGGAGCAAGAGAAACCTCAACACCATTTAGGTGGAGAAATAATATCCTCGACACGTTTTACGTGGAGCAAGAGAAACCTCAACACCATTTAGGTGGAGAAATAATATCCTCGACACGGTTTATGTGTGGAACTGTATAAAATAGGGCTTTAGTAAGGTGGAAAAAAAGGAAAGAAAAAACCAGGTCTTTTTTCAGTTACTCGTGTAATGACAGTGACAGTTAAAAATTACATACACACAAAAAATATAAACTAAAATTCAGCCAGTTCATAACATCGTCCCCTTTTTTAAAAACAGAAAACGTAAAAAATAATTCTATCATTTAAATCAAATAATAATCGGCAAAACAAAATAGCAAACAAGTTTCAGATACAAGTAGTTTAAACAGGTAAAATAATAAGTTTCTTAACAGGCCTACGTAAAACCCCCGCTACGGTTTCAACCTCTGCTACACGAACAACGTTATCTCGTCCTGGGTATACCTCACGAACTCTACCCCTGGGCCATGTGCCGCGGGGCAGATTGCCATCTACAACTAACACTAAATCTCCTACAGCTATGTTTCTGGTGGTAGTTGGTGTTCTTCTTCGGGTTTGTAGGATCGGGAGATATTCCAGCAACCACCTTCGCCAAAAGTGGTCAGCGAGCCTTAGCGCCTTTCGGTAGTCGCTACGTCGGACTAAATCATTGTCGTCTACCTTGATTGGAATAGGGGCTCCTGATGAGGCTCCAATCCAGAAGTGGAAAGGAGTGAGCGCCTCCTGGTCCGCTGGGTCGACCGACACGTGGGTAAGTGGTCTGGAGTTTACTAGTGCTTCGGCTTCGGCCAATAAGGTAACGAAGACTTCTTCTTTTGGATTCCTTTCTTTGAGTGTCACCGATAAGGCTGTCTTCACACTTCTCACGAGGCGCTCCCAGGAACCACCCATAAAAGGAGCAGCTGGGGGAATGAACTTCCATTGGATACCTTTATTGGCAGCGAAATTCGATACAGCTTCCGTGTATATTTTTGTAAGTTCGCGGTTCGCACCCACGAAACACGTTCCGTTATCTGAGAGTATCCTCGTCGGCGTACCTCTTCTAGCGATGAAGCGACGAAGGCTCATTTTGGCAGAGTCCGTCGATAAACTGCTTACAACTTCGAGATGTATGGCGCGCGTTGTAAGGCATGTGTACAAAGCGACATAGCGCTTCTCGCGTCTGCGACCAACAGCGACGATTAGAGGGCCCATGTAGTCAAGACCCACACAAGTGAACGGTCTGAAATTGTGGGACAACCGTTCTACCGGGAGGTTACCCATCGGAGGCTCAAGTGGTGTCGCCTTTCGTAGTTTACAATATTGACAATTAAAGGTGACCTTTCTTACATTGCTTCTCAGTTTCGTTATCCAAAAGCGTTGTCTAACTTCATTGATGACTGTCTCGGTATTGGCGTGAGCCGCTGATCTGTGATAGTGAAGGATTAAGAGCTGGGAAGTGAGATGGGTACCTTGAAGGATAATAGGATGCTTCACATGGTCGGTGACGCCAGGAGCTGCATTGATTCGACCCTTCAGTTTTAGAAGACCATCTTCTGCAATTACAGGGGATAGCGTAAATAAGTTGCTTCGATGAGGTATGGGCTGTTCAGCACGTAGACATGATATCTCGGGACTGAATGTATCTTCTTGGCTCCTACGCAGTATATGAACTTCAGCTAAACTAAGATCTTGAGCAGTTAAAGTTTCTAACGAAAGTTCGGTGAAACGGTAGCGGATACTAGTGGAAGAAGTGGCTAGATTACGTCTAGCTAAGGTATTTTGCAAACGAGTGCGTAAAGGGCAAGCTAACACTTGGTTCCTTGCATTAGAATTTAGGTCCAAACTCGATTTATGAAAATCGAGTTTATCGTTTCCTGGCTCCTCTTGTGAAGAAGTTACTACTCTAGATGATTCAAGAGGAGCAAAGGAACATATTTGACCCGGTTTCAGATGACCTATGTCTACTCCCTTCTTTTTCAAAACGTTAAGTTTGAGAATTCTAATGAATTGATGTGAACGTGCCGTAGCACGAACCATTCGCAGCCAATCGCTAAAGCGTTCTGGATTGGCAGCGAGTGGTATGCAATGCGATTCTTTAGATGATTGGTAATGAACGACTACAGTGGAACTCGATTTTAACTCATCTTTGGTCATGTCCTTGTTACCAGTGGTTGGCTCCTCGGGCCAGCTGTTTTGAGAACCGAGCAAAAATTCTGGTCCAGAGAGCCACCTGGATTTGGGTTCCAAGGTACCAGGTGTGATACGCGTGGCGTCGTCGGCTACATTTAAACTGCTAGGAATCCACCGCCATTCCCGAATGTTTGTTATTTCAATGATTTCTCCAATTCTATGCGACACAAATGGCTTAAACATTCGAGCATCGCTGCGGATCCATCCCAGTACGGTCATCGAATCACACCAATACAGTTTCCTGTTGGGCTTGATTCGATGGCTCTCACAGATAGTCGTTGCTAGACGAGCCGCTATCAATGCACCCTGGAGTTCTAATCGTGGTATGGATATGGGTTTTAATGGAGACACTCTTGTTTTACTACCAATCAAAGCTACATGTACACTACTATCTGAGTACAAAAAACGCCAATATGCGACGCACGCGTACGCCAACTCACTGGCGTCACAGAACACGTGCAGTTCACATTCTACGGGGTTGGGCTTACACAGGTACCAGCGTGGAATTTGAAGGCTAGCTATCGAATTTAAATCTCTGAGCCACTCTCGCCATTTGTCCGAATCACCCTGTGGAAGCTCCTGATCCCAATCTACGCCACTGCGCCACGCTTGTTGGAACATAATGCGCCCTCTCACGACAATTGGAGCTAATAATCCTAATGGGTCAAAAAATTTCATAACGAGAGAGAGCGCAATACGTTTAGTGAGTGTGTTCGGCAATGCATTCATAGCAGAATTATTAAAACTTATCACATCTATGCCTGGCTGCCACACTACACCAAGCAAGCGTACCGAGAGCGCAGAATTTCCAACATTCACTTCTATGTTTGGTTTCGGTTCCAAGAGTAGTTCTGGTGGAACTAGAGATAGCGACGATGGCTCATTCGAAATCCATCCTCGCATCTCAAACCCACCTTTCTTATGCACAGTGACTATATCGGCGGCAAGTTCCGCAGCTTTCTGGCTGCAGTCCATACTACCGATAAAATCATCCATGTAATGGTCTTCAATGATGGACGCGGCCGCCTTTGGGAACTGTTCTTGATGTTCAAGAGCATTCTTGTTTTTAACATATAAAGCGGTACACGGGCTCGAAGCAGCACCGAACATCATCGAAGTCATTCTGTAGGTTACGAGGGGAAGTTCTGGGCTATCGCGCCATAGGAAGCGCTGAGCGTCTCGATCGGCTTCTCTAATTTTTACTTGAGGAAACATCTCACGGATGTCGGCTGAGAGCGCAACTTTACCTTCACGAAAACGGAAAAGAATTCCTAACAATGGCTGAAGTAAATCAGGCCCGGGCAGCAGCAAAGAATTGAGGCTTACTCCCTCAGACTTAGCGGCTGCGTCGTGGACCACACGTAGCTTGTCTGGTTTGTGCAAGTGAGTCACCCCAAAGTGGGGTAAATACCACTGAACACGAGATGCGGGTATTTTCACGTCACATTTTTCTACGTAACCCTTACTGATCATCATGTGAATACTATTCTTATACCGTTGCGCGAATTCCTCGTCTTTCGCCATTTTTCTTTCGAGCGTTTTGAAGCGAGACATGGCCAGATTGAAACTTTTAGGGACTACCTGGTTATCTGCTTTCCATAGATGTCCGGCTTCAAAACGCTCCTGTGAGGGCAAGCGACGGACAGTCTCTTCGAGAATTTTAAGAGCTTGATCATCACTTGTACTCCGAGCTACCTTTTTCTCTATACCTATTGATTCAAGCTTGTACTGTTCTTTTATAAGACTCTCTAAAGAATCCTGATGATATTCGTCCGCGAAAGGAGCATCGTAGATAGATGCGTGATTGACGAAGTCGACTCGCTTGTTCTTGCTGCATCCGAAACCATACACAACCCAACCGAGCGGGGTAAACGCTGCTACGGGTTCGGATCTGGTTCCTCTGCGTGTAGCTAATGTGAGAGAGATGTGCCAGTTATCACTACCGATGATGATCATCGGTTTCGCATTTACATAACACAAATAACCGCTTATGTCGGTCAGATGCGTGTACTGTTTAATATCTTGGACACTGACAGATTGGTGATGCATACCTAGTTCCGAAATGGATCGAGCACTATGTACAGTATGTTTTGTGTTAGAGTGTTTTCCTTTAATATCAAAGTCCACATACATTACATTCGCTTGCGTAGACAGACCGCGCACGCAACTCACGTGCATAACGCTCTCGGGCCCCTCCACTCCTATTTGTTTGCTGATTTCAGAATCTATTAGTGTGGCGGTGCAGCCGTCATCTAAGAGGGCGTATGTATCGACGCTGCCGGCTGGGCCGCTCACTGTAACTTCTATGACTTTTAAAAAACACTGAAGTGAAGGAAAATCAGTATTGTGAGTTTGCGGAGTAGTGGTGTGAGTAATCTTCTCTAAAGCGGGCTCGTTATTCGCAGACGTGACGTTTTCATTTTGTGCTACGGACTTAGTGTCGTCGACATCTACATGAACAGTGACTTCCTGCCTAACCGACGTTCTGTGCAACAATTTGTGATGGCGACCCCTGCAACTCTGGTTGCGACAAATTTGCTTTGATTTACAATTATTGTAGCGATGCGAGCCTTTAACTAAACATTTATGACAAGCCTTCCGTTCAATCACCCAACGCCACCTATCGTCAATGTCCAGCAAAAGAAAATTTTCACAATGTTCTGTCTGATGTGACTTTTGACAGTAAAGACAGGTGGGTTTCTTAGTGACGTCGACAGATGTGACATTTACCCTTTCTGTGTCTCGTTTACACTCACTCGTTACTTGCGAATCGAAGATCAAGCCGAATTTGACCTGAAGATTTGCTTCGCGTTCCAAGAAGTCTGCGAATAGTTCCAGCTTGGTCGTCGATTCGGAGCGTTCTACGGCATAATCAGCCCAACGAGATCGTAAAAGAGGCGTCAACTTGCCCATCAAAGCGTTCAATAATTCGGGTGAATGTAAATACGCCGTTTGATTTAACAGGCGTACTGTCTGAACGCAATTTCGAACACGGCAGGCAAAAGCATTGAGATCTTTACCTTCTCCTGTGAGCTTGGGCAAGGCGCGCGCAGCGGCTACTTCGCGCACCACGATAACCTCGGGGCGCGCGAACCGCATCTCGAGCGCGCTCATCACCTGCTCCGGTTCCGCGGCAGACACCAGCACCATGCTGACGGCCTCTCGGGCCGCGCCACGAAGCGCGCTACTGAGGCGCGTTAAATTTTCTGTTGCAGTGTATGTCGCTCTCGTATCATCGAACGCACGCTTGAACGGCAACCAGTCTTTCGGATTTCTTCCGTCGAAGAATGGAAGTTTAATGTTCAAAGACTTGTGTGATCGCGATTGATTGCCAGACAAGTTTGCGATCGCTTGAGCGAGCTGAGCGATAGGAGAGTCTACCGAATTATTATTATTAGCAGAGTTATGAGTCGAGGAAGGACTATTCCCTATATCATTTTTATTAGCTACAAACTGGTTTGCTACATCGCCGCACATATTGACGGAGTGCGGTTCGACTGCGCCCATCGGACACGCAGAAAAGGCTTCCACATTGTTGTAGGACGGCATAACAGCGGCGGCGGCCGGAGCGAGGGCGCCACAGGAGGCGGTACAGAACCGCGCACCGTGCGCCGAATGTAGGCTTGGGTCTGCATGGCCGCTCTCTCTGTGCTGCGCAACGTTGCACGTTGACTTTACGACGTTCTGCTGAGTGAGCGAGCCGCACAAGCGCTCTGTAGGGTCGTCAAATGCAACCTCCGTAGTCTGTACTGCTTGCAGCTTCAAAGGTGCACATAGGGCCTGGGGCACAGAAATTGGTATATCATTATCATTATTTTCAGTATACAATTTATTATGTTTTAGCCATGCGTTTACTACATTAGTGCGTTTAGATCGATCGCTATGATGACCAGTAGAACGCCGGGAGCGCTGGGATCCTTCCCTGGCTTCAATGGCAGCTATCTCGGCGCGTAGTTCCAATTCGGCAACCGCGCGATCGCTTTCAAGCTCAGCGGCGGCTGCCGCAGCTTGAATGCGTTGCTGTTCTTTTTGAAGGTCGGCTATGCGACGCGCATGCTGAGCTTCAGCAGCGAGTTTTAATGCAGGGATAGTCGCTGAAGAGCCAGTAGTGACTGAACTATAATGAACAGAACTATCGGGGTTTATACTTACCTGTGCGATCTCCGTACGTTGGGACGGATGACCTTCTGTATATAGCGGGGGCGGCAAAGGTGCTCCCGGTCCGGCGACGGCTGCAGGAGGCAGGCCGTGGCTGGGAGAAGGCTGAGTATCTGTCGCACTGGTTTGTTGTACCGACTGTGTTGCACGTTCGCGAGTACCAGACCTGGTCTCTACCACCATGGTTACGGTGAGAGGACCAAAAATATGTGTGGAACTGTATAAAATAGGGCTTTAGTAAGGTGGAAAAAAAGGAAAGAAAAAACCAGGCCTTTTTTCAGTTACTCGTGTAATGACAGTGACAGTTAAAAATTACATACACACAAAAAATATAAACTAAAATTCAGCCAGTTCATAACAGTTTACGTGGAGCAAGAGAAACCTCAACACCATTTAGGTGGAGAAATAATATCCTCGACACGTTTTACGTGGAGCAAGAGAAACCTCAACACCATTTAGGTGGAGAAATAATATCCTCGACACGTTTTACGTGGAGCAAGAGAAACCTCAACACCATTTAGGTGGAGAAATAATATCCTCGACACGGTTTACGTGGAGCAAGAGAAGCTTCAACACCATTTAGGTGGAGAAATAATATCCTCGACACGGTTTACGTGGAGCAAGAGAAGCCTCAACACCATTTAGGTGGAGAAATAATATCCTCGACACGTTTTACGTGGAGCTAAATAAACCTCGACACCATTTTGGTGGAGCGGGTAGGTAATGAAAATTGTTGTTAACTCATTATAAAATGGTAGTACCTATAACTATAGGTAAGTAACGTGTTTCAAAACTTATATAATAATTAATACTGTAGGAGGATGTGGGTACCTTGTAAGTCCTGGTCGTAATCCGGTATGACGCCACCCGACGCCTCTGATGATGTTGATGAGGAGCGGCGACGTTTCTTCAACTGATGCTCCAATTCCTTGACTTTTCGAATAATGCTCTCGTATTCACTACCTTTCGACTTAGAATGCTTTCTTTTACCCATATTTGAATTTCCAGAGTTCCGTAACCGAAATTATGTGCGATTCCGATGACACAAAAACACGTAATGAGATCGCCAGGCTGGCGGGCTGCCTGCCCGACCGACCTAAGGTGGGAGTGAGACAGGATGCTCTTTTGTTTTTTTTAGTATACTACTAGATCTAAAAGTGTGAAGAAGATGGCAGCTACTCACGTACTGCTGCATGTAATAATATAATCGTCTTCGGTTGAGACCCGAAGTATAATACGGTCGAGCGAGAGTCGAGACAAAACGCCATGAGTTAAATTTTTCTTTTGGTAGCCAGAATAAGCTATATAATATGGTTAATATTATATATAAGAGGGGGTTTGGGCCCAAATAATACGGGTTTTATTTGTGTAGTCGTCGTGTCAAAGTTATAAGTGAAATGAAATGAAAAATATTTATTTCTCGTATACAAATATAAATAGAAAATAAGAAAAACTATAACAAGAAAGAAAGTTTAAGTCGCGTAATTGTTTTTGCAAATAAAATAAAATAAATAAAGTTATATAATGGTTAACCCTTAGACCCCTATGGGGTAATTTTAAATCCCAAAAAGTTTAAAAAAATTCCACTGTATGTATTTCATACCCAATCTACATACATACATATCACACACGCTGAATCCCGACAATCGGGGTAAGCAGAGTAATCGGTGTTGTGCTGCAAGAACTCTGGTCAATTACAGCACAACACCGACTACCACGTTTCGCAAAGTATTCGAACAAGATTAAATCGATCAAGCAGCAAGTAAGGCCAGTAGTAAGGCACGAAGACCCACCTGCTGCATGAGTCGGTGAAAGTACCGTGCCAAGGTGAGAGGTGGCGAGCCTGTCGCCCTTCAGCACAGCATCTTGTCCTTATCCCTTAGTCGCCTTTTACGACATGCATGGGGAGAGATGCAGTGGGGATATTCTTTTTAAGTACCGGCCCCACACGGTACCCAATCTCTATGAAATTTAAGCCATCCCGTAGTTTATGAACAATGCTATCATATTGGAGTGTTGGTAGCATGATCTGCACCTAACTTTACACATAATTCGGCCATCAAAGTGACTAAAGACGCACGCGTTGTTACTTTTTCGTAAATTTAATTAATTTAATTTAATTTAATTTTACTTCTGTGTGTCATTTTGCCTTTTATTTATAGATTACCCAACACAAAAAAATTATAATCATAGTGTTAAAATAATTATTTTATTAATAAACTACTGCTGGCATATAAAAATCCAACCCATAAACCACTACCACATCTATGTCATCCCACCTGAAAAACCTGAAATCTATGAAAATAGAAGACTGAAAAAAATCAAGTACATCTATTTTTATGTCTACAAAAAGTGTACAAATTTTTATAAAGGTTGCTCTGCTAGTTCCAGAGATCAAATGCAGGGGTCTAAGGATTAAGATTTCTCTTACTCGACTTCTTCACAGAGTACAGGTTATGCGAAGACTTTCTATTCAACTGCAAATCAAGCTTATTGAGTTTCTCAACTAATTTCCATCAACAAAGTTGTCATGTGCGAATGGTAAGTGACTCAAGTACAACTGATATAGGTATTCAATTTTATAAGACGTCTCTGAAAATGCACAGTTACCTGTGCACAGCTTGTGTGTGCGCCACATATCCAGCTGTGTCGCGTTATCAGCACCAACACCGTCCCACGATACGTACTCCGCACTCCGCGCCGAGCCGACATGTTCCGCTGTTTCTTTTTTTCGCTAAAGGTAAACAAGGAGGGTTCACCCTGGAGAGATATGGAGGCTGTACCCGCGCCGCCGCGCCGCCCGGAGCCGGCACTATTTGGGGGAATAGCCTAATAAACCGGAAACGACACGCGGCGGCCGCCCGCCCGCGCGCAGCCCACCGCGCCGCAGCGCGAGGGCTGAAGCATTTTAAAAGGGCACGATGATTACAGGGTTAGATCGTTTTTGTAAATCTGTGCGAAAATTGAAGGCAAGCGTTCAAGTTCTAACTTTATACACTAGAACGATAAAAAAGGTATGGACCCCGAACCCTATCCTCGCCAGCGTAACACGATATAAGTAAAAGCATATTGTTTCATTGGACGGTCGCACGCTGGCCCGTCAGTCTGTCATCGGCTGCGTTCGCAAAAACCTGTTTAAAATGCCCGCATTTCTGTGTTTACGTGTAAAAACACTACAGCCAAGTTTATTGTGCACAATAGTGGAATATCTTATCATCGGTAAGTACACTCCGTTCGAGCGGAGTGCGCTCCCCGCAACTCGGCGCCGCTAGTTCTCATACAAGCATTTGACAGTCCGGCGTCCATACCTTTTTTATCGTTCTAGTTTATACATATGTACATCTTTTGTTTTGGATGTTTTTCTCGTCAATGTTGACCCAATACATCGCTTAATATTATTGTATTGATAAGAAATGACAATCGCATTGTATTTTTAGGATTCCGTATCCGTCGCACGGGACCCTATTACTAAGCCTACGCCGCCGTCTGTCTGTCTGTCTGTCTGTCAGGTAGCCCGTTGAAATTTTCACAGAATATGTGTTATTATTATGGTCGATATAACAACAGATAATAAAAATAAGAAAAAGTAAAAAAATCCACGGGGGTCCCCATACTTTTAATCCGGTATGGATTGCTGAGTCGGAGGGGCCAAAGCACATGCTTCGACCAGCCAATGTCACCTCCGAGATGTGCCATCCCTGGATTGCTGGCTATATTGGACTAGACGAGAACACAACCGATAGTAAATAATATATAACAATAATTCAATATTAAATTCTTCTTTTCTGCTTGCTTGTCGAAATAGGCTGTACATGTTTTTATTTCAACCTAACTTCAGAGTATTCATTCTATTAAGCTTCAGGACCAGTATATATATTCGGTATTTCAGTGCACAGTATACAGAGTGTCTCAGAACGATGGCATAATATTACGACCGCGCGATTTAAGTATATATACTAATATTTTTAAGTAGATTTAAGTATATATAATAGTTTAACCTATCAAAGTTGACGATGGCACTATACATCAGATATAGAATATAGATAATGTAAATAGGCAGAGTGGTCAGTTTCTTCAGTATTCATGTTTATGCTGTAAATATTAATGTTCTTGTGGGCGATTATTATGTAGTATGGGTGATTATTTGTAGATAAGTTACTATAATATAATACTTATATATAAGGTAGTAACAAAACATTGTGACTTGCGAAGTTTTTTGTCAGTTCTTCTTCGCATTGAATTTAGAACTGGCGTAAAATTTTCGATATGTCCGAGCGTAGGTTACCTAACTGTGGATGCAATTATACAACTATAAACAACAATTCCTCAGATCATAAACCTACAGAGTTGGTTATTATTGTTGAACTTTCGTTATATTGAAATATGCAGTTGCTTAAATTTTTAGATAATTTTACGTTGCACATTAATATCTGGTATCTGGAATCTGCGAAGGAAAAAAAGGCCCAATACCTTTACGTGCATTTCCTTTTAAGAATTTTACACCGATAAGCCGGACATTTTTGCGTGGCTTCCACGCAAGGCCTGTCGTCACCTTATCTGTTCTATATCAAATAAAATATGGCAGTCGCAATATGGCAGTTATTGGATGGATGACCGCCCGACTGTTGGAGGCTGACCGTGGTTCGGTTACCACGTTAAACTGTAGGTCCCTTCCCTTCTTACCTTACCAGGTGGTAGGGTTTATCCCGGCCGGGTTGATACCACCGCACTGAGCGAAACGTCGGTCGAAACGGCTATGTAAATAGTTCGTGTTTTCCGTCCAGTCAGTGTAGCCGGCGCGAAATGAAGGGAAGCACTGACATGGCACCTAGTTCACCCGGTGTTATGGGCTGACATCACGGATGTTGTAGGTGATGTAGCCAACCGTGTCAAGTCTCCATAAAAAAAAAAAAAGTCGGCTGTGAACAATTCTGTTGAGCAAGCAGGCGGTTCCACTGACAGTCGCGACTCATTCGCAATTCACCACAAGCAGCTGCAGCAGTCAAGAGACTGTGGAACACGCCAGCAGCAGTAGCGGGTTCGATGCCGCTCGCCCTTAGCCAGCAGTCGGTCACTGCGACCGCCCTAACTTAGGGCGGACAAAGTGACCGCCCCTAGTCGCCAACTAGCCGGCTACGGCGACTGCCCTATTTTACATAGGGCGGACAAAGTGACGGCAGGCCTCGAGCGGTTTTACCGCGCAAAAATTCCAGTTGCGGTGTGATAATCTTACGACTAATTCCTTTTCCTTCGCAGATACCAGGTGCTGAGAAGACTGGTGGGCCTGTGGCTCTCTGGTTCGGACTTGTTCTTGCCCGGTTTGGCCAGGCTGATGACTTCGGCTGCCTTCCATGCCTTAGGGAAGTGGCAGTGAACTATGTATGTAGTGAAGCATTAAATATAATTAAATTATCATTAACGCCATGAAAATGTGTGGAAGGCATTTGAGGACTTTGTTGCCGACAACAGCGTCTATATACGTAATAACAAATTTTTGCAGCTTAGAATGAACAGGATCGGACAATGCAGTGCAAAAGTAAAGTGTGAACAATAAAATAAATGGACGCAAAGATACATACAGGTTGTCCCAAAAATTCAACGTCAAGCGGGAACCAGGGAGTAGGCCAGTTTATGAGTACCCAGGGAAAAATAAGCGAAAAAATCGGAGTCATTTGTTTTTTATGATATGAGCATTTTTTGAGAAACGTTGAAAATTTACATTTTTAGGTACTACGACTACAAATTTGCAAACATAATTGTTAAAAAGCCTAAATAACTCTGCTATTGATCAGTATCCCAAACAAAACCAGAATGCCTGTAGTTTTACCAAAAAAAATATTAAGTTAAATTTTTTTCTAAAAAGATACATGACTCCGATTTGTTTTTTCTTATTTTTCCCTGGGTAGACACAAATATATTTTATATTATAAAACCAACTGAATAGAAGTTACAAGAATGTAATTATGTAAAATTTAAAATTGTTTTACTCATCACCATCGGAATCTGATAGAAACAGTAACAACAGAAACAGAAACAAAAACAAAGAGGAGAGGAGAGGAAAGAAATGATACAAATAATCTCAAGAAATCTACTTAAATAAATGTTTCATATTTATTTACATACAAAAAAATAATTCAATTTCAACTGACAAGGATTTGTTAGCGAGCTAATCGAAATGAAGCTTCGCTTTAGCAAATTGAAAAAAAAAACACTTCGTTTCTATTATGTATAAATATATCTACGTGTGTGTGTGTGTGTAAGACGGAAAAGGTACTTACGTAATTTTTGCGTTGTTTTTTTTGGCATATTTTCCGCGTTATTCATTAGGGAACTTTCCCATACAACGTGACGTGACCGATTTTAGGCCACACCTTCCACCGAGACATGCAGCAGGCGGGTCTTAGTGCCTTATTAGTTATTACTTTATAGTTAATCTTTTCCAAATACTATGCTAAATGTGGTGCTCGGTGTTCCGCTGTCATTTACAATACTTGCAGCACAACACCGACTACTCTGCTTACCCCGATTGTCGGGCTACAGCGCTTGGTATGAGTATTAAATTTATTAATTTGTTTTGACATTGTTCTACAATGTAATGTGAAAATTAGTTGATATGATTCGATATCTATGTATCAAAATTTTCTGACAATGGCTTTTTTTAACCGACTTCCAAAAAAGGAGGAGGTTCTCAATTCGTCTGTATGTTTTTTTTTTTTTTATTTTTTTTTTTATTTTTTTTTTGTATGTTTGTTACGCGATTTCTCCGTCAATTGAGGGCCGATTTAGAAAATTCTTTTTTTGTTAGTTAGGTCATACTTCCGAGGTGGTACCATTTCAATTTTATCGAAATTGGTTGAGTGGTTTTCGAAAAATCAGCATAATACTATGGTGTGTGGTTACCTTCAGCAAAACTTGTGATGTGGTCGTATTCGGCAATTTTCAGTTTGATAAATTAGTATGGTGTGTGGTTACCTTCAGCAAAACTTTTGTGATGTGGACTTATTCAGCAATTTGCAGTCTGACACATATGGCGAATAATTCTGTACCACTTCAATCGATTTCGATTATTCGATTTCGATTATTCTTTTTTATGTAATATTACTAAAAAGAATGAAATAAAAACTGTTTTAAAAAATTTTAAACCGATTAAAAAAAAAAAAAAAGAACTAAAAAGTATTAAATACCTAATATTTTGAAATTTTCTCTGTCCTGTTGAAATACATGAATCGATATTTACTAGTGATACATATTCGGACCCTTGTTTCATGAATATTCTAAATTTGAATTTTTTTGTCTTTTCCGACCGGCCAGGTGCGCTTAATTTATTATGGTACCTGACCGGTACCTACTGTACCGAGTACCATCGAGCTGGTCTGATGATGGAGACAGAAGGTGGCCATAGAAACTCCTAAACTACACATGATAAACCCATCGTGTTTGGGCTCGTTGCATTTGTCTTCACGAGAAATTTACTTTAGACCTAAGAGATTCTCAATTTGACGGTATGTTTTCTTTTTTTGGATGTTTGTTACGCGATTACTCCGTCAATTGTGGGCCGATTTTGAAAATTCTTTTTTTTTTTTATTTGAAAGGGGATAACCCTGAGGTTTTTGAAGTGAAAACTTCTTTAGCGGCGCTTGGGACTTTTTTAGGTGGGTAAAAATGTATAACTCGCGACATCGCGTCAGCGTCATTTTTAAAATGAAACCTTAAGTCATTGCATTAAGGGTTAAGTTAGAGTGGCACGGGATCTGCCGGCACTCCCGGAGTGCAACTGTTAAGTAGGGTTCGGTAACACGTTTATGTCTGTCCATTCTACTAAGTTCTGCAAAATGAATGTAGGGTTCCATAACAAATGCATGTCTGTCTGTTCTACTAAATTTAACATTTATTTCAAAATGAATGTAGAGTTCCGTAACAAATGCGTGTCTATCCGTTCTACTAAATTTTACAATTTTCAACCAAGGTCCTCCGACGGTTATTTTATAATAAAAGTAGGGTTCCGTAACACGTTTATGTCTGTCCATTCTACTAAGTTCTGCAAGATGAATGTAGGGTTCCGTAACAAATGCATGTCTGTCCGTTCTACAAAATTTAACATTTATTTCAAAATGAATGTAGGGTTTCGTAACAAATGTATGTATGTCCGTTCTACTAAATTTTACAATTTTCAACCAAGGCCCTCCGACGGTTATTTTATAATAAAAGTAGGCTTCCGTAACAAATGTATGTCTGTCCGTTCTACTAAATTTCACAATTTTCAACCAAGGTACTCCGACGGTTATTTCATAATAAAAGTAGGGTTCCGTAACACGTTTATGTCTGTCCATTCTACTAAGTTCTGCAACATCACTTACAACGTCCGTGATGTCAGCCCATAACACCGGGTAAACTAAGTGCCATGTCAGTGCTTCCCCCTTTGATCGTGCTGACTACACTGAACTGGTCGGAAAACACAAACTATTTACATAGCCGTTTCGACCGACGTTTAATTCAGTGCGGTGGTACCAACCCGGTCAGGTTAAACCCTACCACCAAGTAAGATTAGGAGGGAAGGGACCTACAGTTTTACGAGGAATCCGAACCTCGGTCAGCCTCCAACGGTCAGCGGTCACCCATCCAAGTACTGACCGCACCCAGCGTTGCTTAACATTCAATAGCGACAGTTGACTGTCTGCACCACTGAGCTATCGAAGCTGACGTGGTCCTATTTTAATTGGGTCAAGATCGGATTGAAAAGCGAGGCGGAATCGCGAGGCCGAAGGCCGAGCGACTCCGCCGAGTACATTAATAGCAAAAAAATTACTAAAAAAAACTGTGAAATAAAAAAAAAGTTTTAAAAAACATAAAACCGACTTCCTAAAAAAAGGAAAACTAAAAAACTATTTAAAATAAAAATATAAAAACCGCCTTCAAAAATATATGAAATAAAAACCTAAAAAAAAACGAACCCTAGAGTTGAAGGCGGTGCTAAAGCAAGCAAAAATTATGCATGAAAGAAAACATGAGTGGATGATAATATCCTTTGTGATTTGTGTAGCCTTTTTAGCACCGCCTTCAACTCTAGGGTTCGTTTTTTTTTAGGTTTTTATTTCATATATTTTTGAAGGCGGTTTTTATATTTTTATTTTAAATAGTTTTTTAGTTTTCCTTTTTTTAGGAAGTCGGTTTTATGTTTTTTAAAACTTTTTTTTATACACCTGATCTTATTTTCATTTTTACTTTTATTTTTACTTTTGATTTTATGTGGTCAGAATCAAGCTTAAACTGTAGTTATTCTAGCTCTCAAATAAAATTGGGAAAATTCAAGCGTAATTCAACTACCATAGGGCGCGTTCAGGTAGAAAGCTGGTAGCCGGCACCGATGTACCAGTACCGACCGGCGCCGACCAGCGCTGGTGTATGGAGACTGTCTGGTCGTTAACGCAGACAGTCTCCATACATACTTCGTGCCGAACCAGCGCCTATAAACGCCGCCTACAAACGCCGACAAGCTCTGGGAAACGCCGCCGATCGGCGCTGTCGTTTGCGAGAAACGAACGTGTCTCACTGTTCGTGAATGTTTTTTGAAATTGTAAAAAAAAAATGGATACTGATATTTTGACTTCGTTAGTATTTAGTAGACCTCTTGTGTGGGATAAAAGAGAGAGAAGACTCCAAAATAGATACGCGGTGGATAAAATATGTTGGAATGTTTTCTGAGTTTGAGAAACACATTGTCTACGGAAAAAGTTCTTCGTCCGATGAACTCGACATTTTGCACACTACCTACCTACTCAGTCCGTCAAACAGAGTTACCAGCTTCTACCGGCTTCTTTCTTTATGTAGCGACTACCGGCGCCGACCAGCACCCGTCGGCGCTGGTCGGCGGTACATCGGCGGCGGCTACCAGCTTTCTACCTGAACGCGCCCTTACGAATGATGAATAAAGAATAAAATACTTATTTAAATAAATAAAGACTAATCCGACAGTTAGGATATGTAGACTGTGTTCCGTACAATCATCCAAAAAATGTATTTAGACAGCAAGTTTATTTCCCACACCGGATGCGCCGCTCCGCCCGTCGTCGCCGCCGCCGCTGTTCGCTTCCCGCCCAACTTAACTGCCGCCCGCCCAAGACGCCGGACCGGAAGTCGAAGGAAATTGCCACTATTTGCAGCGCGGAGCCAGCCAGAGCCAGGCACCAGGCAAAGGGACATTTTTTTACTCATTTAAACTTGGTTAGCTTGGCTGCGCTTCTGATAATATCATTTTTAGGGTTCCGTAACAGTGTACGTACTTTTTTTAAATTTAATTTTTTTATGTAATCCGGTATGGGTGGCTGAATCGGAGGGGCCAAAGCACCTGCTCCGATCAGCCAATATCACCTGCGAGAAGGTAGGTGCCATACCGAAGACTTTTCCCTTCGGATTGCTGGCTATTACTGTACTAGAGGAAGAACACTGCCGATATTATGCGGTCATCTTACATGCAGTACGGTGTGGTACCAGCCCAGTCGGCTACAATTTGAGCCTACCACCTAGTACCACGAACTATTTACATAACCGTTTCGACCAACTTTTCATTCAATGCGGTGGTACCAACCCGGTCGGGATAAACCCTACCACCTAGTAAGGTAAGAAGGACCGAACCTATAGTTTTACGTGGAATCCGAACCACGGTCAGCATCCAACGGTCGAGCGGTCACCCATACAAGTACCGCACCACTGAGCTACCGAGGCTAACAAAATTAAGTATGTATAATAAATATATTACGAGTTATTGATCTATGAAGTAACATGAAGAGGTTTCCCCTTACACATTACTCGCGCTACAAAAGGTGCGTCACGTCAACTCACGAGGTGCGTAAAATAAAAAGAGAGACGCAGGTATAAGGATTCATCAATCGTGCGTGTGGCGGCGTGTGGCGGCGTGTGGACGCGTGTGGCGGCGTGTCGCGTCGCTCGAGCCGAGATAACGATCGTTAGTGAACAAAGTGTCCCGTTATTCGATGCCGCGCAAACAATTTGACATTTTATAACTGCCTATTTAGTTTTGTTTTTATTTATTTTAGAAGAAAATGCCTTTTCAGCAAGGCCGAGTGCATCACGCTGACTTGCTGTTGGAGTTAGGTCACAAGTCAGTGCTTCTGTGATCACGCCGGCTACAGTGAACTGGACGGAAAACACGAACCATTTTCTTTCACACCCTTTTCTTCCGAGCCTACATTCAGTGCGCCGCCGCCGGTACCAATCAGGACTTGCTAAGTTGATAAACGTGGTGGTCGGTGTTGTGCTGTAATTTACAAGAGTAATTGCAGCACAACACCGATTACTCTGCTAACCCCGATTGTCTTGATACAGAGTGTGATATGTATGTATCTAGTTACTTTTGATGGTTGAATTTGGCATTTAAAAAATGGAAAATATTCATGAAAACGTTATTGTAATTTGTTGGGTATTTAGTTATCGTTCAATTCTGTTTATTCAAACGAGTTCCGAGCGAGTGGACACAAGAGGCCCTACAACAATACCAAACGAACAGAATAATCTATTCGCTCCGAGTTTACTTAGGGTTCCGTATACGATCATTTCGGGCCAATCAACATTCATCCCCGAATCAGCCAATCAGCCAAAATCTAATCTGATCCCAATCAATATCCCAAATAATTCCAATAGAAAACTCTAAGACGATACAGCTTAAGAAGAGACGGAAGTTAACTTTCTCCACACAAAATCGTCTTTCGGCATTTATGTTTTTTACCCCCCTAAACCTTATCCGATTTTTACAATTCTTTTTTTGTCGTATAAAGACAGTCGAATCTACGTTTCTGTCTTTTTATATTTTGAATATCTAAAGTGATGACTCAATAAAGCTTAATGAACTTTATCAAATCATCAAATATCAAAAAATTAAAAATTCAAATGTTTTCGGTCTAAATACAAATTTTTAGCTTCGGTGTTATAGGTATATTTCATCTAAACAAAAAATCTGTCAAGTGCGAGTTTTACTTGCGCACGAAGGTTTCCGTATCTATCCGCTATTATTCGCCTATCTTTTGTCTTTCAACAATCCAATGTATAAAAGCCTGTGGCGCCATCTATTATTCAATAGTGTGACTAATCGATTTTTCGGGCGTTTGTTGTATGGAAGCTCCCCTTAATTTTTAACATTTTCCTATTTTTCTTATTTGTTGTTATATCCGCCATAGTAACACAAATTTCAACGGGCTGCCTATTACGGTTACAGAGATACGGAAACCTAAATAATGACAGGAACGTAGATTGGACATTTCTTAAGACAAGAAAAATCCGAATGACGATTGTGATTTGCCGAAAGACGATTTTGTTTGGAGAAAGTTAACTTCCTCACGAAACTGGCCGGCGCGGCGCGGCACGCTCTGTGTACTTACAAATACGAGAGCGAATGCTATTCAAACAGGGTGTGGCCCTGCCCGTTATTTGTACTGCTATTTCGGAACATCAAAATTTTTTTTATGGAACCTGACACGGTTGGTTACATAAACTACACTACAACATCCGTGATGTCAGCCCACAACACCGGGTGAACTAGGTGTCGTGTCAGTGCTTCCCTTCATTTCATGTCGGCTACACTGAACTGGACGGAAATGGACTGGATGTAAGATGGCCGCATAGCAGCCTCGGCTGTAATCTCCTCTAGTCCAATACCTAATAGCCAGCAATCCAAAAAGACAAGTCTCCGGTATGGTACCTACCTTCTCGGAGCTGATATAGGCTGGTCGGAGCATTTGCTCTGGCCCCTCTGATTCAGCCACCACTAAGCTAAATTAATTTAATGAATGTTAAAATAAAATAATACGTTCATAAATTATTCATAGCTTTTGACTGCTATGAATACTGCGAAGAACATTGAAATTAATCGTAAAAATTACGAAATGTTATTTTAGTCACTTCAGTACGATAAAGGAGCCGCAGTATATTTTGTTTTACGGGTGCGCCCATCATGTCGACAACATTTACCCGCGTCAACATAAAAACAATCATAATATACATACTTATGAAGGTTTTTGCGGCTTTTGAACGCCGAAGTCGAACATATCAGTGTTACTTTTTATCGTTTTTTTAGGGTTCCGTATCGACGGATACGGAACCCTATTACTAAGCCTACGCCGTCTGTCTGTGCGTCTGTCCGAGGGCTGTATCTCTTGAACCGTAATAGGTAGCCCGTTGAAATTTTCACAAAATATGTGGTATTATTGCCGATATAACAACAAATAATAAAAATAATAAAAAGTAAAAAAATCACTGGGGTCAACTAAAAAAGTGTAGGTATGCGCGCCATCTACCGAAAAGACTATGAAGCATTTTAACTAGTCATGAATTTGAACTAATATGAAGCATTTCATAAAACACGCCATAGATGGCATGAGTGGCGCTGACCATGACATGGCGATACGGAAACCTCGGTGCGTGAGTTCGACTCGCACTCGGCCGGTTTTTATTTTTATTACCCGCAAGCAGCTGACCTGATCTTCGTTTCCGTTCCCACCACGGGGAGGCGGCGATCTTCTACGACCTTTCTCTTATTGCTTCCGCACAGAAAGCACGGAAACCCTATATAACCCGATCATCAAGAAACAGCTCTTTGCTTAGGGGCCAGGCCAACCCAGCATCATGGACCACGTCCTCGAGTGCTCCCCTTGCATTAGGTACGGGTAAGCAGTAGTTACGGGTCCACCGCACTTGACCAATCGTGCGATATATCAAGCTGTATCTCAGACAGACACTTTATAAAACTCTCGTCGCGCGCGCCGCGCCGCCGCGCCGCCGCCGCCGCCGGCTAAGTGATAGCTCGATACATCAGGGGTGAGCGGTTAATAACAGTCGTTGGCGTATAACGAACTTTAGCGTTACTTGCGCGTTACGTTATCGTAATTTTTTTATTAGGATCAGTCTACACATACAAAAATACAACTCTTTAAAAATATATATAACATGGATTGAATCATCTGTAATTAATTAATTACAGATCATTGGGTGACCGCTCGACCGTTGTAGGCTGACCGTGGTTCGGAATTCACGTTAGGTCTCTTCCCTTCTTACCTTACTAGGTGGTAGGGTATATCCCGCCCTGGTCGGTACCACCGCACTGAACGAAACGTCCTGTCGAAACGGTCGCGTTTTCCATCCAGTTCAGTGTAGCCGACATGAAATGAAGGGACGCACTGACATGGCACCTAATTCACCGGTGTTATGTGCTAACATCAATGATGATGTGGGTGATGTAGCCAACCGTGTCAGTTTCCATAAACAAAAAATCTGCCAACGCACCTGACGATAGTAAGAACGAACCCAATCATGTTTTGTAGCTTCACATCACAGCACAGTGCGTGAAACCATAGTGAAACGAAAAATCCTACTCAGTGGAATTGCTCGTACCACTCCACCCACTAGCGAACGTGCATCATTCATTAAAGACCGTCGCGCGCGTCGTCGGTTGGCCCCACACCGCCCCCGCCGCACAAACCCTCGAGTGGAGCTCCACTCTGCGAGAACTTTCCCAGAACCTGCTAAAATCCCTCTTCAACTAAGCGCAGAACGCTTGACAAGTAAACAGGCTTTCTTCGACGACGCACGTTCTAGGCAAAAAGTAGGAGGAAATATTATCGGAAGTCTTGGAGTAGGTAACGAGAGCGGCGGGTGGCCGAGTGGTTTGGGCATCGCCTTCTCATGCGAGAGGTCCGAGGTTCGAATCCGGTCGGCGTGTACCAATGAGTTTTTTCTGACGAAAAAATGTACGTGCAAACCCTACACCTGCTGCTTCACCGTTCGGAACCGGTGTAAAACTGCAGGTCCCTTCCCTTGCCCCTTACTAGGTGGTAGGTTCAAATTGTAGCCGACTGGGTTGGTGCCACCGTACTGGATGTAAGATGGCCGCATAGCAGCCTCGGTTGTGTTCTCCTCTAGTCCAGTATAGCCAGCAATCCAGAGAAGTCTCCGGTATGGCACCTACCTTCTCGGAGGTGATATTGGTTGGTCGGAGCATGCGTTTGGCCCCTACGAGTCAGCCACCCATACCGGATTACATAAAAAAAAAACACTGAACACCACGTTTCGCAAAGGATTCCAACAAGATTCAATAGATCAAGCAGCAAATAAGGCACGAATACCCACCTGCTTCATGACTCGGTGGAAGTACCGTGCCAAGGTGAGAGGTGGCGAGCCTGTCGCCCTTTAGCGCGGCATCTTGTCCTTATCCCTTAGTCGCCTTTTACGACATGCATGGGGAGAGATACAGTGGGGCTATTCTGTTTAAGTACCGGCCCCACACGGTACATAGTCCAAATCTGTTAAAACAGATTCTACCTACGAAATGTGTTCAGTTTCACGTATATACAGGGGTTTCAGGATAGGGTTTCGTAAGTTCAGTGTTCGAAAGGGGGCCATATTTGAAGAAGAAAAGTTCTGAAACTTTTTTCCCAGATTCGGTAATTTTATAGTACCTACTTTTTTATTAAAATAGTTTCATCGAGATTTGGTGGACGGTTAACGTCCACCTTTATTAAATAGAAATAAAATCACTTACTCATGGATATAAATGGGTATAATTGATCTGGATGTAGGTAAATCCCAAACACTGGAAGTTCAATGATATCTAAAGGAAAAGGGGACTGGACTAGATTATTGCACTCCCTAGACCTAGACAGAACTGTTAGACAGACTGAAGTACATACATACATACATATCACACACGCTGAATCCCCACAGTCGGGGTAAGCAGAGTAATCGGTGTTGTGCTGCAAGAACTCTGGTAAATTACAGCACAACACCGAACACCACGTTTCGCAAAGTATTCGAACAAGATTCAATCGATCAAGCAGAAAGTAAGGCACGAAGACCCACCTACTGCATTGACTCGGTGGAAGTACCGTGCCAAGGTGAGAGGTGGCGAGCCTGTCGCCCTTTAGCACGGAATCTTGTCCTTATCCCTTAGTCGCCTTTTACGACATGCATGGGGAGAGACGCAGTGGGGCTATTCTTTTTAAGTACCGTCCCCACACGGTACTGAAGTTTCTCAAGCATATCCTGAAACAGCCGTATAGGTACAGGTTGTTGCATTTGTAGCGGTCACAGTATTTCTATAAGCGCAGGGCATAATAAAAAAAAAATTACAAATTTGAAAATCCCCCGATACATAAACAACCCTTAAAAACATATTTCCGCTTAGTTAAATAAAGGCGTCGGGTCCTTCAAGAGGGGCGTGAATAGACACCTGTTAGGCCGGTATTGCATTCGCAATACCCGTGCAACACAGAATGCCCATGGCCATCGTTTGACACCTACTTGTAGGTGAAACGATGCCACATATCGCGCTATCCATAAAAATAAATACTTTCTATAATTTATTTTGTTTTTTTTTTCTGAAATCAACGAGGATCACCATGTTGAATGTAAGATACACGCAACATTGCTTTAGTTAGAACACTCGAATGAGTAATTTTCTAACCAAAAGCGCAGCTCACCGCAACAGCACGTTGGGCACCGACGGACGCCATAGTTGTACGAGTAATACCTCACCAATAAACTGCATAGTTAGAACAGTTGCGGCGCGACATAGGAGCGTCGGACGCCCCCCGGATAGTTAGATCGGTGGGAGTTGTTTTGCGGGATTGTTGAAGAGCAGTTCGAGTTGGGCCGCAAGTTCGACGCCAATGTTCGGCTGTCCGAGTCATTCGAACCGATAAGTAAAATTATAGCCTTTTGCAATTTAGATTGGCGACCTCGACGTCGCCAACTGCCGCCAGGCGGAGGAGACGACCACTGAGAACTTTACTAAAAAACCACACTTTACTAAACTGTTTAGTAAAGTCGTTTTTTACTCAATCCCAAACTAGAGTAAAAAATAAAGTTACCTAAGCCGGTTTAGTTGCGTCAACAAACCACAGTTTAGTATAACCCTCTTTTGTAACTAACAACCGAAGTAATAGGTACTACATACATACATATCTATCACACACGCTGAATCCCGACAATCGGGGTAAACAGAGTAATCAGTGTTGTGCCGCAAGAACTCTGGTAAATAGGTATTATTTACAGAATTTATTATACAAATTGTTTGGCTCAAGAACTTGGCTACACGTGACCAAACGTGAGCTATTTTGCCAAAACTAGTTCAGCAATACATTACAAATCTATTTAGCTGTTATGCAACAACCAGTTTTTCTTTAACAAACAGATAAGTAGGAAGCAACTAAACTGATTTACTAAACTCGGTTTAGTTGTGGTTACTAACTGTTTTGTAACATATTTGTTCAGGACGACGCGACGGCCAGCCGGAGCAGCGACGACGGTCCCGGCCTGGGACACGACGCGCGCATCGTCACCTCCGTAGAGTAGGGAGATAGGAAGCGGCCGGCGTAGCTTAGTTTAGGTAATTTTAATATGTAAATATATAGAAAATAAGTTAATATAAGAAAATAAATATATATAAAAAATCGTAGATATAAGTTAGCTAAGATAGATAGGCGTAGTTATAAGATAAATAGGCTAGAATAAGATAGGTAGGCATAGATATAAGATAGATAGGCATAGCTGTAAGATAGATAGTCTAGATTATAAGTTATGTTGAATAAAAATATAGTCGCTCACTGGGTTTCATTTGGGACGAACGGGAGATGCGCACTCGCCAAAATCGTTAGGAGACTGAGCCGGACCGAGGCGCGACGCGGGGGCGGGGCGTCGGAGCGCAGCCGCGAAACCGGACGGCTGCGTCCGCGGCGCCTCAGCGCGCCCGCGCGTATACAAATATAGCGCGTTTTGGCCGGTTCAGTCAGTACTCGCCCAGCCACCGAGAAGAGAAGACGTCCCGAGCACCGGCTCTCCGCTACGATCGACCGAGGAACGCGCTACAGTCGGGAAGCGATCTTCAGTGCGGAACGACTGCCTCGGCCGATCGGACGTTCTTCTCTCGGCGAGTGCTCACTCCACGTCCCGAGTGAAAGCCAGTGTGCGGCTGCATTATAGCCAGCACTGCGCCGTTTCATTTCGCTCTACACGCCTTACACTACGCGGCTAAACTCCCGGTGCCCCGCGGCACGCCGGTCGAGGTCTCTCCCCGTGCCCCGAGGCACGTCAGGTTGAGGACGCGGTCGCGTAGTGCGTACGTTCGCGCTTGCCGTCGTGCGGATCGGTCCGACGGTACAGCGGTACGCGTACGGTACGAGTTGCGGTACAGTGGTGCTCGGTACGGTACGAGCTTCGGTACGGTACGAGCTACGGGACATTCAAGTACGGTACGGTGGTGCGTCGGCACGTGGTACGTCGGCACGTGGTACGTCGGCACGTGGTACGTCGGTTGTGGTACGAAGGTACGTGGTACGCGAGGGTACGTGGTACAAGACTGCAGCCGGCCGCCGGGTACAGTGCCCGTGTGCGCACCGAACCGTCGGAGTGAACGAGACAGCGATATCGGCCATCTCTGTCGCGTGCGACCGCCGCGCACGCTTCACTCACCGAAGCCCATATTCTGCTCTGCGGGACGGGCATCAAGAAACGCCAGCGAATATACAGTCCACACCTGAGCGTCGTCCCCAACATTGGTCCATTCGACAGCCGGATCAAGGATGCCTGTAACGCGGAGCAAAAAGAATGGGCGAGGCCGCACCACGCCGGTGCCTTCGCCGCCGTCGACGCTGCAAGAGTTGCCCCCGAACGCAGCCGACTCGGCGCTGCGGTCGGGCGACATCGCGCCGACTCGGCGCTGCGGTCGGGCGACATCGCGCCGACGGAGACAAGTCCAGCGACGGGCGCGCCACCTGCCGGTCAAACCACGGACCCGCATACGTGGTCGTCACACGGGACGAGTACGAGCACACCCGTCGCAACAACGGTGGACTCACACCATGCGAGCGCCGCGCACGCCGCGCACGCCTCGCACCCCGCGCACGCCGCGCACGCCTCGCACTCCGCGCACGCCGCGCACGCGTCGCACTCCGCGCACGCCTCGCACTCCGCGCACGCCGCGCACGCCTCGCACTCCGCGCACGCCGCGCACGCGTCGCACTCCGCGCACGCCTCGCGCGCCGCACAACCCGAGCACGCCGCGCACGCCGCGCACACCGCGCGCGCCGCGCACGCACCGACCGCGGCGCCCGCACCGAGCGCAGAGCACGACACCCGCGCGCCGAGCCAGGAGCGCGCGCCGAGCCGCGCCTCGCACGCTCTCGCACCAGGGCGAGACGCACCCGCAGGCGACCGCAAGGACGGCCGGAGCAACCGATCCGGCCGCTCTTCGAAAACGGCGAAGCAACGGGCTATCGAGATCCAGTTGCTGCGGATGAAGCAGGAGCAAGCGAGGGCACAGCAGGAAGAAGCGAAGGCGAGAGTGGAGGAGGCAAGAATCGCCGCGCTATTGATCGAAGCGGAACTACGTCAGTGTGAAGAGGAAGAAACGTCGGATGAGGAGGAGCTCGGGGACACGGCGCGCAGTTTGCGAGTCGCGTCGTGGCTCGAGACGCAGACACCTCACCGGCGGGAGCGGGAGGCGCTAGACTCCGCCTCGCTCCCCGCCGCGGCGCCGCCGCTCGCTAGTCTCCGCGAGCCGCGCACCGCGACCGCCGCCTCCGCACCGCACGCGCCCCTCCACACGCACGCGCCGGCCGAGCCGCCCGCACCCCGCGCACCGCTCGCCCCAGCCGCACCGCCCGCGCCCCTCCAGGCGGCCCTCTACGAACGAGCGCCGCCTGCACCTCTACGCCGCGAGGTGCTACGCGAGTGCTACGAAACTGCACCGCAGGGACTGCCACGCGAGTGCTACGAACAAGCGGCGCCTACGCCGGCTGACCCGCTACGCGAGTGCTACGAGACCGCGGCGCCCGCACCTCTACGCCGTGAGGTTTGCGGGCCTACGCCGGCTGACCCGCTACGCCGCGAGTGCTACGAAACCGCGGCGCCCGCACCTCTACGCCGTGAGGTTTGCGGGCCTACGCCGGCCGACCCGCTACGCGCGGCCCCATACGAACCCGCGCCGCCTGCGCCTCTACGCCGCGAGTGCTACGAGGCTACGCAGGCCGACCCGCTACGCCGCGCGGCCCTCTACGAAGGAGCGCCGCCTGCGCTGCTACGCGGCGAATACTCCGGGTCTACGCCGGCCGGAGTGCTACGCCGCGAGTGCTACGACGCAGCGCCGCCGCACACAGACTCGCCGGCGACACACACGGAGTCGACGCAGGGGCCGTCTACCGCTTCCGCTACCGCCGCCGCCGCCGCAACGACCGCGCCCGCCGCCGCGTCCTCCTCCGCTGCGCCGCACTCGTCCGAGCCGCTCGCCGCGGCTATTCAGATGCTGGCCACGGTGCTTGGGAAGACGGAGCACAACCGACCGTCGACCGCGCCGCCCAAGTACCTGCAGGAGCTGCCGGCGTTCGACGGGTCCTCCGGGGAGTGGCTGCAGTTCGCGGCCGCTTACCGCGAGACGGAGGCGTTCTTCTCGCGCGTAGAGAACGCCGCCCGCATACGCCGCTGCCTGCAAGGAAAGGCGAAGGAGGCGGCCTACAGCCTCATGTTGTCGGCGCCGGACCCGGATCGAGTCATAGCGGCACTCGAGCAGCGGTTCGGACGGCCAGACTTCCTGGTCTTGGGTGAGCTGGAAAAGCTAAAAAACTTACCCAGGGTCAGAGACGACGCGAACGAAATGAACGAGTTCGCCAACAAGATAGCCAACGTCGTGGCTACAATCCAGGCTCTGGGCAGACCCGAGTACCTGCACAGCCCAGAAATGATGCGCCTCATAGTCGACAAGCTGACCCCGCTACGACAGACGCGGTGGTTCGACTATGAGGACCGAGGCGGCACCGATCAGCCCGCACTCACGAGGATTGCCGGCTTCCTAAACGAGGAGGCTCGCAAGTGCGGAGCGTACGCTCGGCCAGACGTCGCCGCGACCGCAGAGGCATCAACGAGGGAGCCTCTACGCCAGCCGAAGGAACGTCGCATCACCGAGAAGGCCTACGCCGTCAGCGGGGAGGAGGGGCCTTCTGACTCGACGCCCAAGTGCCCTACGTGCACCGAGGCCCACCACCTCCTGGCCTGTCCCAGGTTCATCGCTGCCGACGTGGAAGGCCGCTTGAAGCAGGCCAGGGAGGGCAATATTTGCTTCAGGTGCCTCAAGGGCCGGCACCGCAGGACAAAGTGTCAGGCCAAGCCGTGCGGGGTGCCGGGCTGTCAGTACGGACACCACCTACTTCTGCACCGGCACCAGTCGAACGACGAGACAGCCGCCGTCGCGATCACGGCCACGGCGCGCTCCGACTCGGTGCTGCTGAAGATCTTGCCGGTCGTTCTGACTGGCCCGAAAGGAACGGTCGAGGTCTTCGCGATGCTGGACGAGGGATCAACCGTCACACTCATCGACGCTGCTATGGCGGACATCTTGGGCGCCGAGGGCCCTCAGGAACCATTGCACGTCGTGGGAATCGGTGGCGGTCAGATCAAGGATCCCTCAAGCAAAGTGGACCTCCGGATCCGCGGCAAGATGGACAGCGAGGACCGCGAGCTCGTCGGGGCCAGAACGGTGCGCCAGCTGAACTTCCCGGCGCAGACAGTAGACCAGCAGACCGTCGACGGATGCGACCACCTGGCGGGCATGAAGGACGCGCTGGCCACCTACGCGAGTGCCCGGCCGAAGCTGCTCATCGGCCAGGACAATTGGTGGCTCATCGTGTCCCAGGAGCTGAAGAGGGGCCGCCGAGACCAGCCCGTGGCTTCTCGCACTGCCCTGGGCTGGGTGCTGCACGGCCGCCGCGCGACGACAGCGGAATCGGTGCATCGCTGCGCCAACGCTATCGAGTTGGAGGGCGTCGCCGCACCGCCGCGCCCGAGCTCGCCGGCGGCGCACTCCGGGGCAGCGCCATGGTCCGCGCCGCCCGCCCGCGGCTCGCCGACCGCGAGCCGCCACGCCGAGCCGCCGTCTGCGGCCCCCTACGTCGCCGCGCCGCCGCGCCCGAGCTCGCCGGCGGCGCACTCCGGGGCGGCGCAATGGTCCGCGCCGCCTGCCCGCGGCCCGCCGATCGCGAGCCGCCGGGCCCAGCCGCCGACCGCGGCTACCTACGTCGCCGCGCCGCCGCGCCCGAGCTCGCCGGCGGCGCACTCCGGGGCGGCGCAATGGTCCGCGCCGCCTGCCCGCGGCTCGCCGACCGAGAGCCGCCACGCCGAGCCGCCGTCTGCGGCCACCTACGTCGCCGCGCCGCCGCGCCCGAGCTCGCCGGCGGCGCACTCCGAGGCAGCGCAAGGGTCTGCGCCGCCTGCCAGCGGCTCACCGACCGCGAGCCACCGCACCCAGCCGCCGCACGCTGCACGCTGCATCGTCGCGCCGCCGCGCTCGAACTCGCCGGCGGCGCAATCCGCAGCAGCGAGAGGGACTGCACCGGGACCGACTGCAACCGCTGCCTCCGCACCGCCCCCTTCGTACGCGCTGCCGACGTGGAGAAGCTGGTGCGCGGAGGCGGACCAACACAGCGAGGTCCGCCCCCCCCTCCCGACCGACGCCGATGACAACAGCGCCACAGCGCTGCACGCAGGCGCACCACAACTGGCGGACGAGCTGCCCCTCCGGTGAGCGCGAGAGCGCCGGAACCGACTCCAACACCGGCGGGAGCCTCGTCACAGCGAACGAGCGCCTGCAGAAGGAGACGTCATCATCGTCATCGGGCCGAGCCGGAGTACCGGCCCCTACTACGGCACCGGCGGGAGCCACGAGGAAGCAGCCGGGCGCCAGCAGTCGGAGACATCGTCCTGGTGGCCGACCCCGACCTACCACGGAACACCGGGCCGAGGAGCAGGGTGGAAGCCGTCCACCCTGGCAACGACGGCATCATCTGCGCCGTAGACGCCCAGACCGACGGGAAGCTGCTTCGGCGACCGGAAAGAACATCGTCGTCCTTCCGACGTCCAAGATCGCCGAGGCGACGGCGGGAGGATGTTCAGGACGACGGCCAGCCGGAGCAGCGACGACGGTCCCGGCCTGGGACACGACGCGTGCATCGTCACCTCCGTAGAGTAGGGAGATAGGAAGCGGCCGGCGTAGCTTAGTTTAGGTAATTTTAATATGTAAATATATAGAAAATAAGTTAATATAAGAAAATAAATATATATAAAAAATCGTAGATATAAGTTAGCTAAGATAGATAGGCGTAGTTATAAGATAAATAGGCTAGAATAAGATAGGTAGGCATAGATATAAGATAGATAGGCATAGCTGTAAGATAGATAGTCTAGATTATAAGTTATGTTGAATAAAAGTATAGTCGCTCACTGGGTTTCATTTGGGACGAACGGGAGATGCGCACTCGCCAAAATCGTTAGGAGACTGAGCCGGACCGAGGCGCGACGCGGGGGCGGGGCGTCGGAGCGCAGCCGCGAAACCGGACGGCTGCGTCCGCGGCGCCTCAGCCCGCCCGCGCGTATACAAATATAGCGCGTTTTGGCCGGTTCAGTCAGTACTCGCCCAGCCACCGAGAAGAGAAGACGTCCCGAGCACCGGCTCTCCGCTACGATCGACCGAGGAACGCGCTACAGTCGGGAAGCGATCTTCAGTGCGGAACGACTGCCTCGGCCGATCGGACGTTCTTCTCTCGGCGAGTGCTCACTCCACGTCCCGAGTGAAAGCCAGTGTGCGGCTGCATTATAGCCAGCACTGCGCCGTTTCATTTCGCTCTACACGCTTTACACTACGCGGCTAAACTCCCGGTGCCCCGCGGCACGCCGGTCGAGGTCTCTCCCCGTGCCCCGAGGCACGTCAGGTTGAGGACGCGGTCGCGTAGTGCGTACGTTCGCGCTTGCCGTCGTGCGGATCGGTCCGACGGTACAGCGGTACGCGTACGGTACGAGTTGCGGTACAGTGGTGCTCGGTACGGTACGAGCTTCGGTACGGTACGAGCTACGGGACATTCAAGTACGGTACGGTGGTGCGTCGGCACGTGGTACGTCGGCACGTGGTACGTCGGCACGTGGTACGTCGGTTGTGGTACGAGGGTACGTGGTACGCGAGGGTACGTGGTACAAGACTGCAGCCGGCCGCCGGGTACAGTGCCCGTGTGCGCACCGAACCGTCGGAGTGAACGAGACAGCGATATCGGCCATCTCTGTCGCGTGCGAACGCCGCGCACGCTTCACTCACCGAAGCCCATATTCTGCTCTGCGGGACGGGCATCAAGAAACGCCAGCGAATATACAGTCCACACCTGAGCATCGTCCCCAACAATATTATTATTACACAAAATTTAGTTACTGACTAACTTTTTTTCAGTGCAGTGGCGGCGCTAGGCGTCGGCGACGTCGGCGACCGCCGACGCTTTCGCGCCAGAGGGGGCCTCGCAAAAAATTCTTTATCCTAGCTGACTCCCTTTGGGATCGCGCGATGCCAAAAATTCTCATTAAAGTATGGTCGCACAGTTTGGGCTATTGTTTGTTGGGTTATTTATTTTAATTTGTGATTGTTCATATAATTTTTGTCAATATTATTGATTAGCAATAAAACTCATATACTAGGTATCTCATAACCGCTATCTCTGAAAAGAATACGGCTTACAAAGTGTGGTCCCGTGCCCGAACCCGACGTGATCCAAACGTTGCCAATCTGAAGCAGGCCTACAATGCAGCCTCTAGAACCAGCAAGAGAGTCATCGCGAGGGCAAAATTTGAGCACATCGGCAGAATTGGTGACAAATTGATCGAACACCCCTCTGGGAGCCGTCAATTTTGGTCTCTCGCCAAATCTGTCGAAGCTAACTTCTGTCGCTCCTCACTCCCACCGCTGCAGCGGCCCGACGGCTCACTCGCTTTTTCCGTCAAAGAGAAGGCCGATCTCCTAGTGGCACTCTTTGCTAGAAACTCGAATCTGGACGATGGTGGTGCCAAATCGCCATCCATTCCTGGGTGCGATTGCACCATGCCAGAAATACAGTTCCGCCAAGGCACTATCCGGCGTGAGTTGTTCGCTCTAGATGCGAGAAAAGCGAGTGGGCCCGACGGAATCCCTGCACTGGTGTTAAAGACATGTGCTCCAGAGCTAGCCCCTGTCCTCACACGCCTGTATCGCCTGTCTTAGTCCACTGGTCGCGTGCCGTCAGCTTGGAAATCTGCTAACGTGCAGCCTGTCCCCAAAAAAGGGGACCGTTCCGATCCGAAAAACTACCGCCCCATAGCAATCACCTCATTACTCTGCAAAGTGATGGAGCGCATCATCAACACTCAATTGATGACATACCTAGAAGGAAAGGACCTTCTAAGCGACCGCCAATATGGATTTCGCCCAAATCGGTCAGCTGGGGACCTTCTGGTTCACGTATGTCACAATATGGGGGATGCGCTCGAAAATCATGGCGAGGGCATGGCTATCGGGTTGGACGTAGCGAAAGCGGTCGATCGGGTCTGGCACAAAGCCCTTCTTTTCAACCTGCCGTCATACGGCCTACCGTCCGGCTTGTGTGGCTGGATTGCCGACTTCCTGCATGGTCGCAATATTAAAGTCTTAATTGACGGTTGTTGCTCAGATGCCATGTTAGTTGATGCCGGCGTACCGCAGGGTTCCGTGCTGTCCCCGACCCTCTTTCTGCTACACATTAACGATCTGCTCAAATTGGGCGAAATTAACTGTTATGCAGACGACAGCACGCCACTAGCCAGGTACACAAGTCGTCCAACCGCAAGCCTGGCTGAGGTGGAAGAAAACAGGCTACATCTTGTACTTGAGCTCGAAGAGACCCTAAATAAGGTCTCCACTTGGGGTCTCCAAAACCTCGTCGAGTTTAACGCGAGTAAGACTCAGGCGTGTGTATTCAGCGCGAAGCGGACACCGTTCACTGCAGCCCCCACCTTTCAAGGAACTACTCTCAAGGTCGAGGAGCACATGGGGATTCTCGGGGTCGAACTAGCTCGCGACCTGAATTTTTGGCGCCACATCGAGGAGAAAGCTAAGGTAGCCTCAAGGAGTGGGGTGTCCTCAACAAGGTGCGTCAGTACTTTACGCCGAGTCAAAAACTGCTACTTTATAAAGCGTAGATTCGCTCATGCGTGGAGTACTGTTCGCATTTGTGGGACGGATCCGCAAAATACCTGCTCGGCTACTTAGACTCGATTCAGCGTCGCGCTGTACGACTCGTTAACGACCCCGAGGTATCTCGGAACTTAGAGACCTTACAGCTCCGCAGGGACGTTGGATCTTTGTGTGTGTTCTATCGCCTGTACCACGGAGAGTGTTCCAAGGAGCTGCACGATGCGATCCTTCCATCTCCATTCTACCATATGTCGACCTTCCCATAAAAAATAAAAAAAACTAGGTAATACATCAGTCTCATTCTATTTATCGTTTTATTTCTGTCTGGGAAATGAAAGAGGCCTCGCAAAGCTGTTGTCGCTGACGTCTACATTTGGTCTAGCACCGCCACTGGAGGGGACGACGGCGAGGTAGCGGCGCGGCCGGCGGGCGGTCAGTATGCGTTTTGCTTTTCTGTAAGTCTGGGGGAATCGTGTGTGGGGCCGGTACTTAAAATGAACGCCACTCCATCTCTACTTGTGCATGTCGCAAAAGGCGACGAAGGGATAAGGACAAGTTGTCGCGCTAAAGGGCGACATGATCCTTCATGATGCAGCAGGCATCTTGTCCAAATTCTATGAAAAACGTGATGGTCGGTGTTATGCTTTACCAGAGTCCTTGCGGCACAACACCGATTACTCTGCTTACCTTGATTGCCGAGATACAGCTTGGGGTATGTACCTATATATCTATGTAGGAATATTTTTACTGTAAAAGGGGTTTTTTGAAGAAATACAATCGGTATGAATGTACATAGGTAGGTACTGGAATGTAAATAGAACACACTTCGTGAACCAGAGAAGGATACTTTACCCCGTAAGAGCAATAATGCGGGCAAGTGCGCAAAAGAAAAACACTGCGTGTCGCACTATTGTTGATAATGGAATTCCAGACGAGACGAGGCGTCCTCGTGTTTTGTTATCTGAGAAAACCTTTTTATCTCGACCACACATCCAGGTGACGTCGCCGGCGCACGGCGGAGGCGGCGGCGGCGGCGGAGCAAATGTCTCTCATTTCTCAAAGACAGCGCAAATGGGCTGGTCCGATCGAGCGGCGCCTTCACTCGCTACAAATTGATTCGGCCAGGCGATTCATCTTTGTAATCGTCGAATTATTGTGTGCCGGCAAAAACGTCGGATAAAAACGCGCTCGGACGATGATGTGGGAGGGCGACTCGACTGGTGTTCATATTCGTTTCTCTTTAGTGTAAAAACACATTTTTTTTTATAGATTTCTCGATCTCTTCGGTATTAGTTCCCGATTTCCAGCGAGATGCGCTGCCCTGGTGTCGTGAGTAAAGTTTGAGAGTTTGTGACAAAATCGCAAAAACTACTTAAAATAGCCCTTTTTAGGGGTTTAAAAAGGTAACCTTTAAACATATTTCTAAATATATATTTTAAACTTTTCTATTTTTATATTGTAAAATGACTCATTATATGGGGATGATTTTTTATGTTTAAAAAAAAGTGAAAAATTCGGGAGTTATGATTTTTTTTTATTTTCCGTTACGCGAGTTACGAGTCGTCTTTATCTTGCAGTGTGAGTAGTTTAAATGGTTTTCGTGTATGCATATATACTTGAAATTTAAGAGTTTATATTTTTTTTTATTTTTCACAATTTTTTCAATATTGATATATGACAAAACAAGTAATTTATAATCAAATTTTTAAATATGAATACATATTAGTATTTAGAGTTGTAGAAGTAATTATATAGTTGTTGGCGCCGGATAAACATCTAATATGTATAAGTTAGATTATTTATACGTTAGACATATATTAATTAAGTTTAGAACGTTTGTAAGCTTATAGGAAAATAAATATTTTGACGATTCGTGTTTTACTCTGGTGGTTGTCGGAAATGAAGCGAAGCGAAATAAAATAAATTAGACACTGCGACCGACCGCTCAAAAAGGAAGAGAATAGAGTGCGCGGATTGGCCGGCGCACCGAGACGCGCTTCGATCGCTAATCTCGCGCACTCGCGCCGCTGGCACGGGTGCCAAGCGCAGACGAAATAGAGCGCGCTGATTGGCCGGCGACAGAGAACACGCGTCGCCCGCCAATCTCGCGCGCTCGCATATTTCTCGGCAAAAATGAGCACTAGCGGTCGGTCGGCGTTCATACTCTACATACTCCACAAGATCGCAGCTTCCGACACTCGCCAGAGGACGCCACAAGAGAACAAGAAATCGTGTTTCATTTACGAGACGACCACCGCTCCGTCACGACCCCCCTGCCCGCCGCGGATTCTCTCCTTTCCGCGGCGCGTAGTTGGCGGTGTCTTCAGCGACGACAGCCGCGGAGCCGGAACCTACGAGCCTACGAAGAAGCCCCCATCAGGCGGGCGACGTGAAGCCTGAACAACTGGTCCTTCGAGCCGGATCCGAGGATGTCGTCGCGAGAGACACGGAGCAAGGCGAAAGCCGCGACATCAGAGCAGCACCGGCCGCCGCCGCCGCCCACCGACTCCGGTGTGGCCGTGAGCGGGCGGCCCGGCACCCACAGCCCGACACCCGCCGGTGCAGACATCGAGTCTCGGCTGAGCCCGCCGGACGCGCTCGACAACACTGTTGTGCCGACGCACACGCCTTCGCATCGGACTACGCCCGCCCCATCAGTCGGCGGCTCGACGTGCCGCTCCAGCGCGTCCGCCGCCCGCCTGCGCCGACTTCGAGCGGAGTACGAGGCATCTGTGGAGCTAGCCGAAGTCGAACGACAACAGGAAGAAGCGCAGCGGCAACGAGACGACGCCGAGTTGCGGAGAGCACGCGCCCTCGCCGACAAGAAAATAGAGTTGGCGCGCGCTCAAGAAGAACTCGAGCTTGAAGAAGAGATGACTTCGTACTGCGACAACGAGTCAGTGCATCATCGCAATACGGAGGGGAGGGTGCCTCCGACGGCCCCCCCTCACCTCGTCGCGCAGCAGTCCGCGACCTTGCCCCGAGGCGAGGCGAACGCGGCTGCGACCCGCGTACCCGACACCGTGCCCGCGTGCGCCGCCACGCCCGCGCTCGCCGCCGCGCCCGCGCTCGCCGCCGCGCCCGCGCTCGCCGCCGCGCCCGTGCGCGTCTCCGCGCCCGCGCGCCCCCCCGCGCTCGCGCGCGCGCCGCGCGCTGTAGCGTGGTCGACACCCGACACGCCGCGCGACCGACACACAGACGCTGCCGCCGCCGCACCGAACGACGCCATCGCCGCGCTGGCAGCAGAACTCAAGAAAATAGCCGACCGTCCCGCTCAACCGCAGCCGCTTCACCCACGACACCGAGACTTGCCTCGCTTCAGTGGGGACCGGGCGGAGTGGCTGGCGTTCCTGGCATCATACCGCGAGACGAACGCAGCGTACGCCTACACCGCCGCAGAAAACATGACGCGGCTACGCACGGCGCTCACCGGCGGTGCACGAGAGAAGGTGGAGGCGTACCTATTGAGCAGCGGCTGCGATCCGGAGCGAGTCATACAAGACTTGCAACGCGTGTACGGACGCCCCCGCGACCTCATCGACTCGGCGAAAAAGAAAGTGCTGCAGACACGACCCCTCCAAGACGATCGGCCGGACCTTCTCGACGAATATGCGTGTCGTATCAGAAACCTGTCTTATCTGATGCGGCACTACGAACAGCACGCCGACGACCAATATTTTGTCGAGAGTGTCCTCGTGCGACTGACGCCGATGCAGCGGGTGCGCTACGGAGACTACGCCGAGCGATACGAGCACTCCGGCCAGCCGAAGTTGGAACTCATAAGTGACTTTTTGTGCCTGGAAGCGGATAAAGCGATAAAGTTTCACAACGTGAAGACGCCAGACACAGCGGCCCGGCCCTCGCGGCCCGCGCCGCCCCCCGCCCGCGGCCCCACCGCGCGCGCGCCGCACGGCGCCGAGCACACGCGCGCCGCGCAACAAGCGAACGCCGCGGCCGACAACCGCGCGTCCCGCACGCACGACAAAAGCACATGCCACCTGTGTGACGAGAAGCATGCGCTGCCCGACTGCAAACAATTTATCAACATGGACGTCGACGAACGATGGAACACTGTGCGCGGGGCCGGCATGTGTTTCAAATGTCTTCGTGGGCAACACCGCTGGGGCGCTTGCAAGGCTAAGTCTTGCAAAACCGACGGCTGCAAGCGTCCGCATCACCGCCTCCTGCACCACGACCGCCGCGAGAAAAAGGACGCGAACGAGGCGACGGACACGCCTCAGTCCGACGACGCCGCCGACGACGTCGCGACAGCGAGCTCCTGCTTCGCGACCGGCCCGACACGACGCGCCTTCCTAAAGATCGCTCCTGTGGTACTGAGAGGCGCGCGCGGCACCTTCGAGACCTACGCTCTGCTCGACGATGGCTCGACCGTCTCCCTGTTGGAGTCTACAGCGGCCGACAAGGTGGGAGCGAAGGGAAGGCGGACACCGCTGCGCCTCTACGGGATCGGAGGCGCCCTGACAGACACCGGAGCGTCGCGACGCGTCGATATTGAGATACGTGGGCGCCATAGTGACGAATGGCACACACTAGAGGGCGCACGCACCGTACAGCGGCTCGGCCTGAGCACTCAGACAATCGACGCGAGTGTGCTCGCGGACTGCACGCACCTCCGCGACATCAAATGTGAGCTGCAGTACAACGACGCACAGCCTACCGTTCTCGTCGGACAAGACAACTGGCACTTATTAGTGTCGCGAGAGATGCGCACTGGCGGCAAAAATCAACCTGTCGCGTCACAGACGGACCTCGGCTGGGTGCTACACGGCTTCAAGCCGGCGCGCTCCGCCTCCTGCTTCGCGATGCACGCGCGCGAGTCCGGCCCGGACGACGAGTTGGAACGACTAGTACGCGACAACTTCGCCTTGGAGTCGCTAGGTGTCGCCCCGAAAACGCCGCGGGTGCCCGCCGAGGAACGAGCCGTTAATATTCTGCACACAACGACAAAGCAGCTCGACACCGGCCGCTACGAAGTTGGCCTACTGTGGCGCGCGGACAACGTGACGATGCCACCGAGCGAGCAGCAGGCGCTGACACGTCTACGCTCCGTGGAGAGAAAGATGGCACGCGACGCAGACTTCGCGCGAGAGTACCGTGACAAAATGAAGGCGCTGCTGGAGTCCGGGTACGCCGAGCCGTGCCCCCCCGGCCCCCCTGGCCGTGCGGTCTGGTACCTGCCCCACTTCGCGGTGAAGAATCCAAACAAGCCGGGCAAGGTGAGGATCGTGCACGACGCCGCCGCCTGCGTAGGGGGGACCAGCCTGAACACCAACCTGCTTGCTGGCCCTGACATGCTGCAGCCGCTGCTGGGTGTCCTGCTACGCTTCCGGGAGGGAGCGGTAGCGGTCATCGGCGACATTAAAGAAATGTTTATGCGCGTGCACGTACGACACGACGACCGCGACGCGCAGCGCTTCCTGTGGCGTGAAGACGCGAATAAGCCGCCACGGAAGTACCGGATGGCTTCGCTAATTTTCGGAGCTGCGTCGTCGCCGTGCACCGCGCTGCACATAAAGAACGAGAACGCGAGGCGGCATGCGCCGAACGAGCACGTCAGAGACATAATCGTACGCGACCACTACATGGACGACGCGATCCACAGCTGCGGGAGCGAGACCGAGGCTGCGGCCACCGTGCGCGACGTCACTGCAGTGCACGCGGCCGGCGGCTTCGAGATACGAGGCTGGGCAAGCAACCGATCGGCCGCGCTGCGACACGTCGCTCCCGATCGCCGCAGCACGGGAGCTGTGGACCTAACGGCGCACGAGGCCGCGTACGAAAAGACTCTGGGCCTGATCTGGAGGCCCGACGAAGACCGGCTCGCCTTCAACCTGAGCCTGCACCGCGTGCCGCGAGACGTCGCCGCGGGCGTTGTAAGACCGACAAAGAGAGAGATGCTGAGCTTGGTCATGTCCATCTTTGACCCGCTCGGCCTTCTCTCTCCGGTTACAACGCAGGCGAAGGCACTCCTACAACGAGTGTGGCGCAGCGGGATCGGTTGGGACGAGCGGCTCAAGGACGACGAAAATCAAGACTGGACGAGATGGGTGCGCCACCTGGCGGACTTGCGGCGAGTACGACTGCCGCGGCACCACGGGCGACGCTGCGACGACGCCGCCGAGCTGCACGTCTTCTGTGACGCGAGCTCGACCGCCTACGCAGCCGTGGCGTACTGGCGCTTCCCGAGCGACGACGGACCCGCCCACACTTCGCTAATAGCAAGCAAGTCTCGTGTCGCCCCATTGAAGACGACATCGATTCCGCGCCTAGAGCTTCAGGCGACAATACTCGGCGTGCGGCTCGCAGCAACGATAACAAAAGAACACCGAACGCAAGCGAGTCGTGTGGTGTATTGGAGCGACTCGCGAACCGCCTTGTGTTGGATAAAGAGCGACACCAACCGATTCAAGCCGTTCGTTGCGCACCGCGTCGCCGAGGTGCAGGAGCTCACGAGGCCGGAGCAGTGGAGATGGGTGCCGACACGAGACAACCCGGCCGACCTCGCTACGCGCACGCCGCCCGACGGCTTCGACGAAGGCCACTGGTGGTTCGCAGGACCGCCGTACCTGCGAGACAACGAAGACGGGTGGCCTGCGAGCGACGACACCGCCCCGACTTGCGGCGACGACGAATTCAAGATCGTGCACGCGGCAAGCGAAAATGACCCGAGCGGAGCCTTGCCCGACATTCGGCGCTTCTCCAAGTGGAGCCGACTGATAAGAGCGACCGCGCGAGTGCTCCAGTTCGCGGCAATACTGCGCGCTACGATAGCGACATCCGAGGGCGGGGCCAACACCGTGACCACGCCCCCTTACGATGTGGTTGCGTCGGACGCCGCGCGCGGCGCCACCGTCTGCGCAGCCTTAGTGAACCGCAAGAAGACACGAAAAACTGCAGGCGGCGGCGCAGCTCACGTCAAGACAAGGCGAATAAACTATATAACACTAGATAAGTGTTACGTCGACGCGGCGGAAAATAAATGGCTCAAGTCAGCCCAAAAAGATTTGAGCATGAAATGTAAGCAGATCGCCGCGCTCACCCCGACACCGGACGAAGACGGAGTGCTGCGAGTGGGAGGAAGGATCGACGCGGCGCGCGGAGTCAGCAACGACACGAAGAGGCCGATCATTCTTCACGGCGACCACCCGTATGCGAGGCTACTGATCGAAGAATATCACCGCAGATGGCAGCATGGCAACCACGCCACGGTTATAAACGAGATTCGACAACGCTATTGGGTGGTCCGACTTCGTACGACTCTGCGCGCGGTGGCGCGCGCGTGCGGCTGGTGTCGTGTGCACCGAGACGCGCCGCGACTTCCTCCGCCTGGCGACTTGCCGAGCGCCCGCTTCGTGCACCACCGACGCCCCTTCACCAGCGCCGGAGTGGACTACTTCGGCCCGATGGAGGTGACGATAGGAAGGCGCCGGGAGAAGCGCTGGGGCGCGCTCTTCACGTGCCTCACTACAAGAGCAATACACTTAGAGTTGGCGGCCGGCCTCTCGGCCGACTGCATGCTGCTCGCGCTACGACGAATGACGGCGCGACGCGGGACACCGACGGTGCTGTGGAGCGATAACGGCACCAACTTCGTGGGCGCCAACCGCGAGCTCGCGGAGGCGCGAGCGGAGCTGGAGCAGCTGGGAGTAGCGGCCGAGGACCTGGGCATCACGTGGCGGTTCCTGCCGCCCGGAGCACCCAACATGGGCGGTGCGTGGGAGCGCATGGTGCGCTCAGTGAAGACATCACTGAAGGCGACCCTGCACGAGCGCGCGCCACGAGAAGAGGTGCTCGCTACGTTGCTGTGCGAGGCGGAGCACATCGTGAACAGCAGACCGCTCACGCACATCTCCTGCGACCCCGACGACGACGAGGCGCTGACCCCAAACCACTTCCTGTTGGGGGCTTCGTCGGGCGCGCCCGTGCCGGTCCGAGCTACCGACGCCGACCTCGTGGGCCGAGCGACGTGGCGCACTGCTCAGCGCCTCGCCGACCAATTTTGGAGCCGCTGGCTGCGGGAGTACCTGCCGACGCTGCTACCACGTGGCCGCACCTGGAAAGACCAGCGGGACCTCGCACTGGGGGACGTCGTCCTGGTGGTGGACCCGAGCCTGCCCCGCAACATCTGGCCCCGAGGACGGGTCGTACAAACTTTCCCGGGCCCGGACGGACGAGTCCGGGTCGTCGACGTACGAACAACGGCCGGCCTGCTGCGACGACCGGCCCGACGGCTAGTGCTGCTACCGACGGAGGAGACGGCGCCCCAGGACAGAGCTAGGACCTCCACGACGTCCTACGGAGGGGAGAATGTTGGCGCCGGATAAACATCTAATATGTATAAGTTAGATTATTTATACGTTAGACATATATTAATTAAGTTTAGAACGTTTGTAAGCTTATAGGAAAATAAATATTTTGACGATTCGTGTTTTACTCTGGTGGTTGTCGGAAATGAAGCGAAGCGAAATAAAATAAATTAGACACTGCGACCGACCGCTCAAAAAGGAAGAGAATAGAGTGCGCGGATTGGCCGGCGCACCGAGACGCGCTTCGATCGCTAATCTCGCGCACTCGCGCCGCTGGCACGGGTGCCAAGCGCAGACGAAATAGAGCGCGCTGATTGGCCGGCGACAGAGAACACGCGTCGCCCGCCAATCTCGCGCGCTCGCATATTTCTCGGCAAAAATGAGCACTAGCGGTCGGTCGGCGTTCATACTCTACATACTCCACAAGATCGCAGCTTCCGACACTCGCCAGAGGACGCCACAAGAGAACAAGAAATCGTGTTTCATTTACGAGACGACCACCGCTCCGTCACGACCCCCCTGCCCGCCGCGGATTCTCTCCTTTCCGCGGCGCGTAGTTGGCGGTGTCTTCAGCGACGACAGCCGCGGAGCCGGAACCTACGAGCCTACGAAGAAGCCCCCATCAGGCGGGCGACGTGAAGCCTGAACAATAGTGAACAGGTGTGCGCTGTTGGAATCTGGAGTGCGTTCGCTCGTTGAGTTCGTTGCTTCAGCCACACCAGGATATTTTCACGCTCACAGTCGGCGTTTCACTGCACGCTTATATTTGAATACGCCCTAAAAGTAATTTTCAATGTACCCGAAGGTCATCTAATGCATGAGATCTGTGATTTTTTTCAGATATGGGTCCCCAGACGTCATTTGTGCACAGTGCCCTCATATACCTACAGATTTTATATTCGGAGAGAAACACAAAACGGACGCTGCTCTGAGTCGAGTACCATTATTCCCTTATTCCCTGCCATGCCTTCTGCATGACTCGTCGCAGAGAGAGATCGGTTCTCTAAATCGTTTCTTTGTCAAACGGCTAGGGTGCTAAACTGTCTTGTGAAAAAAACTTTCTCGGAGGTGATATTGGCTGGTCGGAGCATGTGCTTTTAGCCCCTCTGACTTAACCACCCATACCAGATTACATAAAAAAACAACCGAATAGGGAGGAACCAAACCGCTAGAGGGAAAAACCTTAAAAATGGCTAGAGTATATAATTTCGCTGTGGTTACAATTTTGCAGTGAAAAGTTGAACAAGAAGTCACCACCACCGGCGACTAGAAAGGCTTCTTCTTAGCTCGCCGCTAAATCCACATTTCTTTCCCTAAGGGTGCTTGCTCCCTGGCTCGTCGTTTTACGTCAGTTAAGTATTAACTCACCCCGAGTTCGCTCGGCGGGGGCGGCGGCGCGGCCTCTCAACAGGCACTCGCGGGAGGAGGATCATCCGCAAGGCGGGCGGCGGCGGCGGGGACGGTAAACCGATGACACAACTGAATCTTGGCGTATAAACACTTGCGGGCGAGAATATACGCCTCTCTTTTTCTCTTATAAACGTGACGTTTGTTTGAAACTGACAGCGCCAGCCTAGTTCAGCTGTTTTGAACGACAAGAAATGGAGTCTGACTGTAAGCGGTTCGCTGATGTGCAAATATATTACGTGATGTTGCGTCGCCATTTTGGGTGCGTTGCGCCCACAAAAAGGAGGAGGTTCTCAATTCGATTTATCCAGGAAATAAATAGAACGAACAAGGACGAGCGTGAGATGTGACGTAAAATATTGGTAAACTGAAATGTTTAATCTGAAATGCATCTGTTATCAGCTGCCTGTTTTATGTCTGATCACTATGGCTTCTTCGAAGACCAGTTATCAACGACGAGACTTGCATTAACAGAAACTTCTTTTGAACAACAGGTAAAAACGGTGTTCGCGCTGGTAACACAGCCAGTGTTACCAGCGCGAACACCGTTTTTACCTTTACGCAGTCGGACGTTAGCCGCAAGAAGGCTTCGCATCTCGTCCGGTTGGTCGGCCGACCGCCTGCGCCTGCCTTCACTTCGCTCTGGCTCTCGGCTTTTTTCGCTTGACGCGCGGCGTGCGCGCATCTTTCACATTTTTGCATATTCGTGTCTGAAGAACCGCAATTAAACCTATTATACAGTCCACAACCATTTTATTTCGAAGTGCTAGGCCCCTTCAACTAGAGAGAAGTCCTAGCGCAGTCAAACGGCTAAAGCCCCATCACATCTATATATATTTATTGGGGCAATGACGTACTTATAATGCGCAATGAAGTAAGGGAAAAATTTCTAACAAAGTTATAGATTAAAAATTGGTTGTCTGTAAAGTCGGTTTACGGACGATAGTTTTACGTGATGACGTGGAATAATCGTACTACACAGATAAAAGATAAGTAATTTCTATTTCCAGTAGAAAGATTAATCATCTTGTGACTGGCCATCAAAACTTCTGTTGTCTGATCTTGACAGTTTTACTTCCTAAGACGTTTCCATGGTAACTTTGAATATCAACGCTACACGCTTTCGTGCGTGCAGCCGGTGCTCATCAATTTATAAGACGTGACGTCATCACGTCAAAAGCTATATAATATTGACGAGTCCCTAAATATATTAAAGCAAAAATACCATCGATATATATAACAAATGCGCTGTATCGCGACAACCGGATAAACAGAGTAATCGGCGTTGTGCTGCAGGTACTCTAGTAAATTATAGCACAACACCGACCACCACGTTTAGCAATGTATTAGGACAAGATCACTATCAAACAGCAATGTAAGGCACGAAAACCCACCTGCTGTATGACTCGGAGGGAGGACCGTGCCAAGGTGAGAGGTGGTTAGCCTGTAGCCTTGCACGGCACCTTGTCCTTAGTCACCTTTTACGACATGCACGGGGAGAGATACAGTGGGGTACCACAAAGTAAAAATAAAAGTTTACGTAAAATGTGAACGTTTCGCGACAACTGCCGTATTTAGATTGCATGCATTTGTCCCGACAATTCGAGTGGAAAGGCTATTGAAAAATGAAGGCTGTCAGTCTGTGCGCATATGTGATATGTGGCTGCGACATGTCGAACCTTATTATTCGCACTTCAACTCAAGTTTTCAGGATGGTACAGTATGCTCGGTGGTATAGGTACATAGGATATCGTATTGTAGGATAGTAGACATGCATATTGTGTAAGCGGATTAAAATTTACTAGGTACCTAATGGTAAATTCGAAACATCTGTATCTGTAAGTACTCGAATTCCATTGAGTTTTAGGTTATTTTTATGTGGAAGTAATAGGATTCACTTCACTCGAGATTTATTTCGTGTGATAATTTTTTCAACCTCGTTTTATCTTGCTTGTCTTGGGGGTTAAAAAAGAGGTTAGAAAGTACAAAATAGAACAAAAGAAATGAATAATTTATAACTAATCTAAAACTAACAACAAAAAGAGAACAGAGCGGTGGGTGGCCGAGTGGTTTGGGCATCGGCTTCTCATGCGAGAGGTCCGCGGTTCGAATCCGGTCGGCGTGTACCAATGAGTTTTTTCTGACCAAAAAATTTACTCTGCATACCTACACCTGCTGCTTCACCGTTCGGAACCGGTGTAAAACTGTAGGTCCCTTAAGGGAAGGGCCCTTGCCCCTTACAAGGTGGTAGGCTCGAATTGTAGCCGACTGGGTTGGTACCACCGTACTGGATGTAAGATGCCCGCATAGCAGCCTCGGTTGTGTTCTCATCTAGTCCAGTATAGCCAGCAATCCAGGGAAGTCTCCGGTATGGAACCTACCTTCTCGGAGGAGATAATGGCTGGTCGGAGCATGTGCTTTGGCCCCACCGACTCAGCCACTCATACCGGATTACATAAAATTCTGTAACATCTGTTCTCGAATTCCATTTGAGTTGTAGGTTATTTCTATGAGGAGTTCATAGGATTCACTCGACATTTATTTCGCGTGATTTTTAGGGTTCCGTATTCGTCGTACGGGACCCTAAAAATCTAAAAAACTGATCCATAGATGGCGTGAGCGGCGCTGACCATGACATGGCGATACAGAACCCTCGGTGCGCGAGTTCGACTCGCACTTGGCCTTTTTTTTCTACCTCGTTCTCTCTTGCTTGTCTCCAACGCTTGCCTTTGGGGTTAAAAAAGAGGTTGGAAAGTACAGAAAATAGAACAAAAGAAATTACTAATTTAAAATTAACTAAAACTAACAACAAAAAGATAACACAAATAAATTAAAACTATTTAGATACCACGAAACAATAAAAATAAGCAAAACAAAAACACACTGATGAACCTACATTAAAAGTCGTCATATATTGTGGGCTTTTACCATTCCGTACTTAGCGTGTGGCACTGAGTGACTGAACGCTCAAAGCCTATACCTAATCGGCTCAGACTCAACGTTCGTGTGACGCGAGTCGAGTTGAGGCAAATGGGTTTTATTGACGCCATTTCTTCTGCCTCGCGTCTCCCGCCTCGCGGATTTAAGATCGTCACAATAGTTTATCGCGCGCTGCACTGAGAACATTATTATTACTAAATTGTTTAGTAAAGTCGTTTTTTACTCAAATTTGGTACGTACTAAATAAAGTTACTTAAACCGGTTTAGTTGCGGCAACTAACCACAATTTAGTAAAACCCTCTTTTGTAACCAACTACCGAAGTAATAGCTACTATTTACAAAAAAAATCTTCACTGAATTTGTTTGGATACAACGTGACCAAACGTGAGCTATTTTGCCTCTACTAATTCAGCTATTTATTACAAATCTATTTAGCTATTATGGAACAAACAGAAGCAACCAAACTGATTTACTAAACTCGGTATAGTTGTGGTAACTGCTAGTTTTGTACTCACCACAGCAACTAAACTGTTTTGTAACATATTACACAAAATTTTGTTACTAACTGACTAACCGTTTTTTCAGTGTGTGTTCTCGGCTCAGCAGGTCTATTCTTGTAAATTCTGACAGCGGAATCAGCGCTGACATGACGTGGCGCTGAGAGCCACTTTGGTAAGTGGCTCTCAGCGCCACAACAGCGCTGATTCCGTTGTCAGAATTTACAAGAATAGACCTGCTGGAGTGCATTCGATATCCGCTTGGATTTCTTCCAGAAATTTTTAAATTAAATATTTTATTAATTATAATTTAAGCACTTCTATGTTGATGTATCTACTCGTTATAAAATACACAATGTGTCTTGATTTTTAGTGTTCTGTATCGATACGGAAGCCTATTATTACTAAGCCTACGCCGTCTGTCTGTCTGTCCGTCCGCCCGTTCGTCCGAGGAGGGCTGTATCTTTTGAACCGTGATACATAGCCGGTTGAAATTTTCACAGAATATGTTATTTATTATGGCGGATACAACAAATAATATAAAAAAAAAAACTGAAAAATTAAGGGGTATCCCCATACAAGAAACGTGATAAGATTTTATTAGTACAAATTCACGCTGCCAAATAATAGATGGCGCCACAGGTACATTGCATTGCAGACAGAAAAAAGATAGAGAGAGTTTTTTTGACAGGTATGGTATAGCGGATCCACGGAAACCTCCGCGCGCGAGTAAAACTCGCACTTGACCGATTTTTCAGTCAGCATTTAGGCGTCCACTGCTGGATATGCGTCTCTCCAAACTTTCTCAAGTTCTCTCGGTTTCAGCGGTACTACTAAGTTTTTTTTATGGAATCTGACACGGTTGGCTACATCACTTACAACATCCGCGATGTCAGCCCATAACAACGGGTGAACTAGGTGCCATGTCAGTGCTTCCCTTCATTTCACGCCGGCTACACTGAACTGGACGGAAAACACGAACTATTTACATAGCCGTTTCGACCGGCGTTTCATTCAGTGCGGTGGTGATATCAACCCGGGCGGGATAAACCCTAGCACCGAGTAAGGTAAGAAGGAAAGGGACCTACAGCCAACCCAACGTAGGTAGGGTTACCCTCCACCGCTCAGCGGGTTCGGCAGTCGGCAGCCGTTGCCGACATCGAAATATTACCATTTTCCATAAGTAATTTCCAACTAATTTATTAGCAATTAATCACGAACAAGACAAACGAAACATCAAAGACCAACCGACGGGGCTAGAAATAGATGCCGACCTTTACCCTCCGCCTCCCAGTCGCTTTGTTCAATAATAATAATTACAATGAACCAGTCTAGCTAGCAAGGTCCTTTGACATGATGGAGAGAGAAATTTGTATTTGTTTAAAATTTCCAATTAAGTGCATAGCTCGGGCAAGCAGACGCGGTGCGACAACTTACTTACATGATGCCAACGAATTAAATTATCGGGAAGTGGCATACAACGCACCGAATTGAGGCGCGCTATTGGTGAGCATTCAGCACCCTCTCCAATCGTTGTCTCTCCTTTATACGTATCAAATTGCCATTTAACCGTCTTACTCTATCGACGTTCACAGAGCGGAAACGTAACGTGTTGTATGAGGCGCTCGCGCACTTACGCTGTTTTATATATTAGCAATATATAGAGGAACTCCAATCGCACCTTTCTACCGGTAAAATGTATGACGAGGGCCCGTCCAGAAAGTAGAATGTCGTTGCATGATGCCTGTCACTTTCAGTTATTAAACCCGACGCAAAAAAACGGCGGGCTGTTATAAGTTTGACGTGTGTTTGTGTGTGTGTGTGTCTTGTCTGTGGCATCGTACGATGTCCGCGACAACAACAAATATTTTGTGAAAATTTCAACCAGCTCCCGGCTATATTATAGCTATGTTACGGTTCAAAAGATAGCGTAGGCTTAGTAATATGCTTCCGTATGGATAGATACGGAACCCTAAAATTCGATGTTCACAGAATATATTCTTGGATCAATAGTCGCGCAGATAGAAATAAGAGCGCGTGACAATAGCACAGACCGACACTGAGCCACCTTGAGCCTTGAGAGGTGACGAGATTGTTCGGAGTCGAGAGCGCCATTATAAACTGTTTGTATTGAGATCCAGCTCTCCTAACTCCTCTGTAATACCTCGTCCGTTCAAAATGTGACTATTCAGCCGAGTGACTCCTATTCTGTTTCCACTCGAACAACGCACTAGATGGCAAAGCGAAAACACGCACATTTGGCGCTCAGGTCCACACACACACACACACACCGGCCACGGCGCGGCGCGGCGGCAGAACAACGAGAGCGTGTCAAACAATACCGCAAAATACAGACGCATAGAACATGGACAGCGCATGATCCACTAGAAATGCACAATGAAACTGTCAAACAAAAATTGAAATGACAAAAAAAAAAACCCGACACATTAACAACACTTAAAAAGTAAAAAATATATACCCCTTAGTTCATTAAAGGCATGATTAAAGGCGTCGGGTGAACGAATTTTTTTTTTTTAATTAGCGATCCCCCGACGCTATTAATTAATTAAGCGAATATTATTTTTAAATTCTGAAGGGTTGTTGATGTCAGTGGTTTTTAGTGTTCCGTATCCTGTACGGGACCCTATTACTAAGCCTACGCCGTCTGTCTGTCTGCCTGTCTGTCTGTCTGTCTGTCTGTCTGTATGTCTGTATGTCTGTCTGTCTGTACGTCCATCCGTCCGTCCGTCCGTCTGTACGAGGGCTATATCTCTTGAACCGTAATAGGTAGCCCGTTGAAATTTTCACAGAATATGTGTTGTTTATTATGGTCTGTTACTGCTCGTCGCTCGGGTTCGGAGTGGACTGTATTTTCTTCTTGGTTCAGGTGAGACGCCCAGTCACTCGGTCGAAGATACGCGGTACGGGGAACAACGAACGCCAAATGAAACGCCGGTGCTCAGTACAATAACGGGACGGCCCGTTACCGGAGCAACACGGACGAAGCGACAGGTTTGCCAGAGCGAGACAAACGCGGCGGCGCGGAGAGAGAGGGACGGCAGTACGGCGGCACTTGCTAGCCGATAGTCGACCGCGTCGGCGGGAAAGCTCTTCTGCAATGCCGCTGTGTCTTGCCGTCTTCCTGATGTGCTCCACTTGTCGGAGGTCCTCTCTCTCTGGCTGCTGGATTTGTACTGGCGAGCCCACGGAATAGCGCCTATTTTTATTTACTTTTCTGCCCGCTCGCCGGCCGCTGCGGCACGCATCCGGTTTTGCGAGCGAGCAGAACAATGGGCGCCTGGCTCGGCCGCCGCCGCTAATCCCTTCGTCTCGCTACCTGTCGCTCTCGTCTCGAGTTACTTCAGTAAAAAGCCGTCCAATAATATTATTTATTTCCAAAACTTATATCTAACCTACGTACAGAAAACTAAACCTAGCGCCTACTTGCTAAAATAATAACTAAAACTTACAGACTAACTAGCCTACGGTGTTTGTAAAACGTATATTTATTTATATATATCTTATTTCTAACTTATATTAACTTAATCGTAAGGCCTAAACTAACTTAAAAATCCTACTCTACAAACTACGACGGCTGCTTCCTCGCTGTTCTAAGCCCTACGCTAAGATGCGCGCGTCGTGCTCTCATGCGCCGTGGCTGCGGGGCTGTCGTTGTCCGTAACATTCTCCCGCCGTCGCAGCTCGCTCGAACCGCTTCGGTAGGAAGGACAACGACCTTCGGTATCCTGAAGAGGCGTCCCGCAGTCAGTACGTCGAAGACGCGCGTCTTGTCCATCTCGCCCGTGACCAGGTGTGGCGTAGGAGTTTGCAGCCTGCCGTTGTGACGAAGTCCCTCCGCCGCCTTCTGGGAGTCTGCCGCGCCCTCGTGGCTCCCGCCGGTGTTGTAGCCAGGGCAGGAACGTGCTGCGACGCGGCGGCGGCGGCGTGCTGCTACGCGGCGGCGGCGGCGTGCTGCTACGCGGCGGCGTGCTGCAACGCGGCGGCGGCGGCGTGCTGCGACGCGGCGGAGGCGGCGTGCTGCGACGGCGCCGTGCTGCGATGCGGCGGCGGCGGCGTACTGCTACGCGGCGGCGTGCTGTGACGCGGCGGAGGCGGCGTGCTACGACGCGGCGGAGGCGGCGTGCTGCTACGCGGCGGCGTGCTGCGACGCGGCGGCGGCGGCGTGCTACGACGCGGCGGCGGCGGCGTGCTGCTACGCGGCGGTGGCGTGCTACGACGCGGCGGCCGCGGCGTGCTACGACGCGGCGGAGGCGGCGTGCTGCTACGCGGCGGCGTGCTACGACGCGGCGGCGGCGGCGTGCTGCGACGCGGCGGAGGCGGCGTGCTACGACGCGGCGGCGGAGGCGTGCTGCTACGCGGCGGCGGCGTGCTACGACGCGGCGGAGGCGGCGTGCAGCTACGCGGCGGCGTGCTGCGACGCGGCGGAGGCGGCGTGCTGCTACGCGGCGGCGTGCTGCGACGCGGCGGAGGCGGCGTGCTGCGACGGCGCTGTGCTGCGACGCGGCGGCGGCGGCGTACTGCTACGCGGCGGCGTGCTGTGACGCGGCGGAGGCGGCGTGCTACGACGCGGCGGAGGCGGCGTGCTGCTACGCGGCGGCGTGCTGCGACGCGGCGGCGGCGGCGTGCTACGACGCGGCGGCGGCGGCGTGCTGCTACGCGGCGGTGGCGTGCTACGACGCGGCGGCCGCGGCGTGCTACGACGCGGCGGAGGCGGCGTGCTGCTACGCGGCGGCGTGCTAAGACGCGGCGGCGGCGGCGTGCTGCGACGCGGCGGAGGCGGCGTGCTACGACGCGGCGGAGGCGGCTTGCTGCTACGCGGCGGCGTGCTGCGACGCGGCGGCGGCGGCGTGGGACTTAGCGGCGGTACCACGATGGTGCCTTCGAGCCCGGTCGGCTGAGGGGGTTGTGGCCGTAGCTCCCGCCGGTGTCGTTCCTCGACTCCCGGGTCTGCGCTCCACGCGACTCCACAGCTTTCCACCGGCGTCGTCGCCGAGCTCCTCCCGCCGTGCAGGACCCAGCCTAGCTGGGTGCGGGAGGCAACCGGCTCATCGGGGCGGCCGCTCCGGATCTCCCTCGAGATGATGAGCTGCCAGTTGTCCTGCCCGATGAGCAGGGTCGGCGACGCGTGTTCGTACGCCAGTACTGACTGGAGGCCGACGAGGTGGCTGCACTCCTGTAGCGCGGCGTGGGTGACGGCCTGGCTGGGGAATCGCAGCCGGTCCACTGTCCTTGCGCCGACTAGTTGGTGCACCTCCGTCCCATGCTTGCCGCGGACACTCAGGTTTACGCGGCGAGACCCAGTCACGTTGACGTGAGTCCCGCTGATCCCCAGCACTCGCAGGGGGTCCGGCCGGCCCTTCGCGCCCAGCAACTCGGCGACTGTGGCGTTGATCATCGTGATCGTAGATCCCTCGTCGAGCAGTGCGAACGTGTCTATCGTCCCGGCCGGTCCAGACAGCACCACAGGAACCATCTTGAGGAGCACTCGATCGGCGCGGGTCGCTGCCGCGACTACCTCTGTGGCCGTGGTGACACTCTCTTCTTTCCTTGCCGGGTTGTGAAGGAGGAAATGGTGCCCAATCGTGCATTCGTCCACACCGCACCTCACTGCCTTGCACCTGTTGCGCCGGTGCCGGCTCTTTAAGCACCGGAAGCAGACCCTTTCCTTCTTTACCAACCTCCACCGTTCGTCTATATCGGCTGACTTAAAACGGTGGCAGTCCGGTAGGTGGTGCCCGGCTGAGCAAGCTGGGCACTTCTTCTCATTCCCTTCCGACTTCTCCTCGGCCTCGGCAGCGTAAGTATATTCGGTGCCGCGCGCCTTTTTGTTGCCGCGGCTTGGCTCGGGCGCGTCCTCCTCGTCCTCGATCTCCGCGGTGTAGGCCTTCTCGGTGCTGCGCCCCCCGCGGTTGCCGCGGCGCGGCTCCGTCATGTCCGTCTTGCCACCGCTTGGCTCGAGCGTCGCGTCCGCGGCGCAATTGTCCGCCTCATCTTCCAGGAAGTCGGACAGCACCACCAGGGCCGGGCGGGTGTCCGTCTTTCGCTGAGGGTGGCGGAGCCAATTGTTTCGCATGATTGCGGAGAACTTGTCGGTGACGGCTTGAAGGAGCTCCACGCTGTGCAGCAAGTGGGCGTGGTCGAGCCCCACGATCGTCTGCACGATGTTGGACAGCTGGCTCGAGAAGGTACAGACGTCTCGAGAGCTGTCGGGCAGCTTGGGCAGGGCTCGCAGCTTGGCTAGCTCACGTTTGATCAGCGCTTCCGGCTGGCCGAACCTTCTTTCCAGCGCCGTCATCAGCTCCTCCGCTCCGGCCGCGGCGGCGAGTCGGCTCGAGACTGCCGACTCTGCTGGGCCGCGCAGGCTGTGCCCGATCCGCGCCGCGTTTTCGTAGTTTGAAAAGTATCGTTCCGTATTACGGAACGCGGCGCGGTACCGCAGCCACTTCTCTGGAGATCCGTCGAACTGCGGCAGGTCGTACATGAACTTTGGCAGCTTAGTTCGCATGTACGGGCCCTCGGCTGCGGCTCCTGCGTCCCAATGCGGCGGAGCGGCGGCGGTGGCGGTGGTGGCGGCTTGCGTCCATGCGGCGGAGGCAGCCGGCGGCGCGGCATGCGGCCGCGTATCGGTGGCGGTCGGTGGCGCGGCGTGCGGCCCCGCGGTAGCAGCGGAGGCGGCAGCCTGTGGCGCGGCGTGCGGCCAGGCAGCGGCGACGGGCGGCGGCGCGGCGTGCGGCCCCGCGGTATCGGCGGAGGCGGCAGCCTGTGGCGCGGCCTTATGCCACGCAGCAGCGGCGCGCGGTGGCGCGGCGTGCGGCCCCGCGGTAGCAGCGGAGGCCGCAGCCTGTGGCGCGGCGTGATGCGACGCGGCGGCGGCGGGCGGCGGCGCGGCGTGCGGACCCGCGGTATCGGCGGAGGCGGCAGCCTGTGGCGCGGCGTGCGGCCAGGCAGCGGCGACGGGCGGCGGCGCGGCGTGCGGCCCCGCGGTATCGGCGGAGGCGGCAGCCTGTGGCGCGGCCTTATGCCACGCAGCAGCGGCGCGCGGTGGCGCGGCGTGCGGCCCCGCGGTAGCAGCGGAGGCCGCAGCCTGTGGCGCGGCGTGATGCGACGCGGCGGCGGCGGGCGGCGGTGCGGCGTGCGGACCCGCGGTATCGGCGGAGGCGGCAGCCTGTGGCGCGGCCTGATGCCACGCAGCGGCGGCGGGCTGTGGCGCGGCGTGCGGCCCCGCGGTATCGGCGGCGGCCGCAGCCTGTGGCGCGGCGTACGGCCACGCAGCAGCGGCGTGCGGCCCCGCGGTATCGGCGGCGGCCGCAGCCTGTGCCACGGCGTACAGCCATGCAGCAGCGGCGGGCGGTGGCGTGGCGTGCGGCCCCGCGGTAGCGGCGGAGGCGGCAGCCAGTGGCGCGGTGTGATGCCACGCAGCGGCGGCAGTCGGCGGCGCGGCGTGCGGCCCCGCGGTATCGGCGGCGGCCGCAGCCTGTGCCGCGGCGTACAGCCACGCAGCAGCAGCGGGCGGCAGCGCAGCGCGCGTGCCCGCGGCCGCGGCGGCGGGCGGCGGTGCGTCGTGCAGATCGACTTCTGTGGCGGTGTTGGGGGGGTGCTCCGCGGTGACCGCTTCCGATCGGAGTCCAAGGGTGGCGCGCTCGCGCTCGGTCGGCGGGACGAGCTGTGGCTCTCGCTCCCGCCGGTGTTGGGTGTGCCCTTGGATCCAATCTTCAAGGCGGCCCCGCTGCAACTCGTCTTCACCCTCCTCGTCGCACGCTCGAGCTGCTCGGCTTGCAGCCGCTCGAGCCTTGCTTTCAGCGCTGCCGTGCGTGCTTCGGCTTCCTCCTGCTCCAGTTGCGCGATCGCCTTCAATGTTTTTGTGCGCGCTTGCGCCTCCTCGAGCGCTAGCTGCGTGAGCTCCTCTTGTAGGGCGAGCTCGGCTACCAGCTTCGAGGACCTCGCCGACCGGACGGATCCAGCTCCGCGTCCGGTGGAGGCCCGCGAGCGCGGTGGGGCGACGCGCGGCACTTCACTTAGTCTTTGCACTTGTACGCCGGCGTCGTCGCGGCGCGTGATGTCGGCGTGCGCGGTAGGCAGCACTACACTTTGACTTTGCACTGGCGCGCCGGCGTCGTCGCGGCGCGTGACGGCGGCGTGCGCGGTAGGCGGCACTACACTCTGTTCACACACTCGCGCGCTGACGTCATCGCGACGCGTGACGCCATGCTGCGTGGTGGGCACTACACTCGGTCCGGACACTCGCGCGCTGACGTCATCGCGGCGCGTGACGTCACTATATGCGGCAGGCGCTTCACTTGGTCCGAACACACGCGCTCCGACGTCGTCGCGGCGCGTGACGTCATGATGCGCGGTAGGTACTGCACTCTGTCCGAACACTCGCGCTCCGACGTCGTCGCGGCGCGTGACGTCATGATGCGCGGTAGGTGGCGGCGCACTTTGCTCTGGCTCGCACTCAGGCCCGGCGGTCGCGACTGTGGGACGACCGCCCGCTGAGTGCTTCGGAGGGGACTCGTCCTCCGACTGTCGCTCGTGAGACCATTCGGTCTCCGTTTCGCGGCTCGTTGTTCCGGCAGTGGGCGGCGACGTGACGGGCTCCGACGACGTAGGTGTTGTACTGTCGATCGGCGGTACACGTGGCTCGTCACGCAGGGACTCGGTCGCCCGCTGCCTCGCGTTCTTCGTGGACCGGGTGATGGGCATCTTGATCCGGCGGCGATAGGACCAATGTTACTGCTCGTCGCTCGGGTTCGGAGTGGACTGTATTTTCTTCTTGGTTCAGGTGAGACGCCCAGTCACTCGGTCGAAGATACGCGGTACGGGGAACAACGAACGCCAAATGAAACGCCGGTGCTCAGTACAATAACGGGACGGCCCGTTACCGGAGCAACACGGACGAAGCGACAGGTTTGCCAGAGCGAGACAAACGCGGCGGCGCGGAGAGAGAGGGACGGCAGTACGGCGGCACTTGCTAGCCGATAGTCGACCGCGTCGGCGGGAAAGCTCTTCTGCAATGCCGCTGTGTCTTGCCGTCTTCCTGATGTGCTCCACTTGTCGGAGGTCCTCTCTCTCTGGCTGCTGGATTTGTACTGGCGAGCCCACGGAATAGCGCCTATTTTTATTTACTTTTCTGCCCGCTCGCCGGCCGCTGCGGCACGCATCCGGTTTTGCGAGCGAGCAGAACAATGGGCGCCTGGCTCGGCCGCCGCCGCTAATCCCTTCGTCTCGCTACCTGTCGCTCTCGTCTCGAGTTACTTCAGTAAAAAGCCGTCCAATAATATTATTTATTTCCAAAACTTATATCTAACCTACGTACAGAAAACTAAACCTAGCGCCTACTTGCTAAAATAATAACTAAAACTTACAGACTAACTAGCCTACGGTGTTTGTAAAACGTATATTTATTTATATATATCTTATTTCTAACTTATATTAACTTAATCGTAAGGCCTAAACTAACTTAAAAATCCTACTCTACAAACTACGACGGCTGCTTCCTCGCTGTTCTAAGCCCTACGCTAAGATGCGCGCGTCGTGCTCTCATGCGCCGTGGCTGCGGGGCTGTCGTTGTCCGTAACATGGTCGATATACCTAACAACAAATAATAAAAATAAGAAAAAGTAAAAAATTCACGGGGGATCCTATAGAAGAAACCAAAAAGTGTATGCGCGCGCGCCATCTACCGAATAGAGCATAAAGCATTTTATCTAATCATGATATTTAACTAATATGAAGCAATTCATAACACGCCATAGATGGCGTGACTGGCGCTAACCATGACATGGCGATACGGAACCCTCGGTGCGCGAGTTCGACTCGCACTTGGCCGGTTTTTTTACTTAGCGATGTTGATGTGTCAGTGGTTTTGAAAAATTGGTAATTTAACTTTTCTTTCAAGCTTTGATACGTCATTTCAACTTATAATAATTTTTGTTCAGTTAGGTTAGTTTTGATTAGGTAAGGTTATAGGTTAAAAGTACACAAATTAGTTTTGTAATAATTTACGTGTATTGACGACGAGTGAAAGTGAGATCCCTTCACCAATTTGAAAAGTGTCGATGATCTTCTAATCGGCTGAGCTGATCTTTATAACGATCCAACATAGCTACGAACCATCCCAGTTAAACCAGCTTTTTAATTAAAAAATTGCATCCAAATCGGTCCATCCGTTTGGGAGCTACAATGCCAGAGACAGACACACAGACGGAGGCGTCAAACTTATAACACCCATCCTTTTGCGTCGGGGGTTACAAAATTACAAAATCTGGTGTCACCATTACAGTTCCGTAATATCTCCATATATTTATACGCCATATATTTATTTTATACTGTCAGCCTCGATAGCTCAGTGTTGCAGAAAGTCGACTGTAGCTATTGATGGTCAAGCAACGCTGGGCCGGTCAGTACTTGGATGGGTGACCGCTCGAACGTTGGAGGCCGACCGTGGTTCGGATTCCATAGGTCCTTTCCCTTCTTACCTTACTAGTTGGTAGGGTTCAACCCGCCCGGGTTGATACCACCGCACTGAATGAAACGTCGATCGAAAATTAATAGTTTGTGTTTTCCGTCCAGTTCAGTGTAGCTGGCACGACCGAAGGGAAACACTGACATGGGACCAAGTTCACCCGGTGTTATGGGCTGACATCACGGATGTTGTAGGTGATGTAGCCAACCGTGTCAGTTTCTATAAAAAAAATCTTTGGTATTTTGGATATAACGAAATTATGATTGCGGACCACGGATCGAATTAACGAAACTGCGCGATCGATCGAGGGTTGACAGCGCCCAAACTATTAGAAGCATTTCTTGCAATATTTCTAATGCCGGAACGATTGTTCGGTGTCGTGGATGTGCCGGTCACTGATTGATATTTATCCCCGACGCAAAAGGAGGGCTGTTATAAGTTCCACTCCTCTGTCTGTCTGTCGCATCGTAGCTCCCAAACGAATTATGGAAGCCTATTACTAAGCAAACGCCGTCTGTCTGTCTGTCTGTCGGTCTGTCTGTCCTACTGCTGTATCTTTGAAACCATAATAGGTAGCCGGTTGAAATTTTCACAGAATGTGTTATTATGGTGGATATAATAACAAATAATAAAATATGGAACCGCTCGACCGTTGAAGGCTGACCGTTGTTCGGATTTCAAGTAAAACTGTAGGTGCCTTCCCTTCTTACCTTACTAGGTGCTAGGGTTTATCCGGGCCAGGTTGATACCACCGCACTGAAGGAAACGTCGCGTCGGTCGAAACAGCTATGTAAATAGTTCGTGTTTTCCGTCCAGTAGTTCTTTATTCTTTATTCATCATTCGTATGGTAGTACACTACGCTTGAATTTGTCCTGTTTTGATTAGTATTTACAATCCGGTTCGATTACACCCACAAAGAAGAGCCGGCAAAAAAGTATGCAGGTGTCGTGTAGCCGACGTGAAATGAAGGGAAGCACTGACATGACATCTAGTTCACCCGGTGTTATGGGCTGACATCACGGATGTTGTAGGTGATGTAGCCAACCGTGTCAGTTTCCATAAATAAAATAAAATAATATGAATATACTTCTGGACCTTCTCCCCAATAGTTGCCACATTCCTACTTCCGATGCCTGCCTGTCATACATACGAGTATTAAGGTGATGTGAGACTGCGTCTGACTCGAATTTCAAGAAGTGTACTGCCAATATTACTTACCTGACAGATTCAGTTTTTAATCATATATGTAAAACTTCATCTATCAGAGCAGACCGATAGCTTTTTGAAAACACGATTTCATTAACTTGGCTCTATTGAAAAAAATCATGAACATGCCTCTGAATTAATTATAAAAACGTATTAACGCAACGTGACGAAATCAAGGCTTTGGAAAAAATATATTTTACTTGTTGAATATATATCTAAATCTGTAGCTATGTACTTTTTTGTTTCGATCCGTAGTTTTGGAATAAAATAAATAAAAATCAAATTTTTGATTGATTGATTGTGTTGCATCCTACTCCAACCAGCGAAAGTCTTGAAAGAGGAGTACGGGTGAATACGGGTTGATAGGGCCTTAAGTGTAGTGTGGCACTGGCAATAGCGCAAACTGTCGGACGAGCACCGCTTGCCCTAACCGACGACCGACGCACGACATGCGTCCTTTGTCATCCGTTTTATTGTTTTAAGCGAAACTCCATTGTACACGGACGACGAGCGTTAAAAATATTTGTCACTATTTGGCGCGTTGCAGCTTTTGTCTTGCCCGGGAAACTTGTGTCGTTTTCGCTCGGCCGTTCCGCCGAAAAAAAAAGGTTTTCCTAAAAACTGTTTCTAAAGGCAGCGGCGTAACTAGCGCCGTCGGCGCTCAGGCCAAGATAACGCCCCCCGATACAGCCAGTCAAGCTATACGGCATCACGTACAATACTTGGAGCTATTCTATCTGCTCCCTTTACAAATATCATGTTATCATCCTTGTACAAGAATCCAAAAAATTATAAAAAAAAAACTGTGAACGACTAAAAAAACAATGCTGTCACTTATAATAAACGAAAATAAAAATGTCAGCTATCAAAAGAAAGAACATAACACAGTACACTATGACTAAACATTACTCAGCACCACGCGTGCTCAGCACATAGCAGAGACCTAACACAGTATTCGCGCAGTTGGGTACAAATATCTTGACGTTCGAGCTTTCTCAAAATGTACACATGCTAATTTTGCGATAAAAATCGGATATTTACGTCGATATTTTTGATAACCGAAGCTTGTTGTCAAAACGGCTATGTAAATAGTTCGTGTTTTCCGTCCAGTTCAGTGTAGCTGACATAAAATGAAGGGAAGCACTGACATGGCACCTAGTTCACCCGGTGTTATTGGCTGATAACAGGGATGTTGCAGGTGATGTAGCCAGCCCTGTGAAGTTTCCATATAAACAAAAAAACAAAAGAAGCAAGCGTAGCCGCGGGTAAACTCCTGTATACAATTGTAATACAGAAATCACAATTTACTGTAAAAGTGCGAACGTATTGTAATAAAGAATTAATTACACTTACTAGGTAGTGGAGTTTAAATAAAGAGCTTTTACGTGTTAACGATGCCCATGGAAATAATTGTTCTATTAACTATACTTAATTTACTTTATCACGCGTTACAAGGCCGCTACAATCGCTTCTGAACTTTTTCGAAACTTCCCCCAATTTTATTTAGACTTGGTAAATATGTTTCTCGTACAAAACCCTTGGGTCGGTCGATGTCGACAGGGAACTTTTTTATCTATTTGTTTTTTTATTTAGCAACGTATGGCGCCGAGCCACCCATAAGGTATCTATCGACACCCGTGAACATTCGGTCGTATGCGGGGGTTGCGAATGCCATGCCGGCCTGACAGGTGCCCATTCACGCCCCTCTTGAACCCGAGCTGGTTGCGCCCCCTGAGATGCACGACCCTGTTGCTAAGTATTGAACTAAGGCCCTGATTATAGAGAAAAAAGCTTTGCTGCTGCCGCCGCCACGTAATAACCCTTTGTTCGCTTCGTCCTTGGTGTTTGGTTGTGAAATTTTTTAGCACGCCCGAGAACTGGGGCGGAATGCAATTCCGACTGAAAATATAATGCTCAATCAAGTGAAAGAATTTTTGGCTTTTCTTTCAGAGGTATTCTCCCCGTAGTGCGGTTAGAGCAATGAAAAAAAAATTTGGAGTACATACGGGAATAAATATTTTTCCCAGACCACGGCGAGGCGGCAAAGACCTCGTCTAGTTCTAGAAGAGCGAGTAGGTTTCAATCCGTCGACGTGCCCCACCTCTATTTCTCCATCTGAAATTGTTAGTGATTTTCGGCTTCAATTCGAAAGTTAAACAAGGTCCGAGGTTCGAATCAGGTCGGCGCGTACCAATGAGTTTTTTCTGACGGAAAAATGTACGTACATACCTACACCTGCTGCTTCAGCGTTCGAAACCGGTGTAAAACTGTAGGTCCCTTCCCTTGCCCCTTACTAGGTAGTAGGCTCATATTGTAGTCGACTGAGTTGATACCACCGTACTGGATGTAAGATGGCCGCATAGCAACCTCGGCTGTGTTCTCTTCTAGTCCTGTATAGCGTGCAATCTAATGGGAAGCCTCCGGTATGGCACCTACCTTCTCGGAGATGATATTGCTTTGGCCCCTCTGACTCAGCCACCCAAACTGGATTACATAAAAAACTCTACTTTTAGGATTCTATTACTCTTACTACCCTACTTTTAGGATTTAGTGTTTATAAAAATTCGTAGCACATATTTAAAAAAAAGGTTTATATAGTCGACATGTACTTATCAATGTAGCGACAGAGGGTTCTGAGGGGTGGTGGAGGCGGGGCTGGGGCAGGTCGGGGGCTGGCAGGTGTTGCGAAACTTCGGACGACCTAATTAAAACAAGCTCGAGCGCTATCGTCTTTTTAATTATTCGACCTGTTGTCGCCGGCGACCAGGACATCCTATCTAATTGAAAATGTTCTATAGAGCATGCCCCCCCCTCCCCTTCCCTCTGCCCTAACTCCGCCCCTCCCCCGTCCCACGCGCAACCCGATCAGAAAGATTCTGCAAAAAAAGAAAAACCAATTGGACAACGAGAGTTCCGAGACATTTTCACGGCGAATTGTGGAGAAGTTCCGCGCTCCAATAATTTATAATTGCTTTTAAGATTGAAATTAAACTTTTTTTTTCAGCATTTTTTCCCTTTGAAGGTGAAGGGTTTCGATTAATTTCTAAATTTCTTTTGCGGCGAGGCGAGGTGTGCGTGCGGTCCTCCTCTTTGATGGCCTCATTTAAATTGATTGAGTCGGAAGAGCCGGCTTTATTCCGTTTGGCCTGAGGAAACTAGTTAACAGTCAATTAAATCGAAATTAATTAATGTTAATGAAAATTGACAGGGCCCAGGAGACGGGAGAAGTGGGGGGGGGGGGGGGGGGGGGGGGACCATCTCGACCTGAGGCTGCTGAGGCTGCTATAGGTAATGACCGTTCATGACCAAAAGGATCACAGATATATCGATATAATAGCTATGCTAAAACCGTGTGGGGCCGGTACTTAAAAGAATAGTCCCACTGCATTCTCTCCCCATGCATGTCGTAAAAGGCGACTAAGGGATAAGAACGAGATGCCGTGCTCAAGGGCGACGGGCTCGCCACCTCTCACCTTGGCACGGTACTTCCACCGAATCATGCAGCAGGTGGGTCTTCGTGCCTTACTTGCTGCTTGATCGATTGAATCTTGTCCGAACACTTTGCGAAACGTGGTGGTCGGTGTTGTGCTGCAATTTATCAGAGTTCTTGCACCACAACACCGATGTGTGTGTGTGATATGTATGTAAAATTATTTCTTGATGGACCATGCAACAATAAAAGTCACTTTCGATAGTGATGCGAAAGAGTTGGTAAATATGTATTTAAATAATTTTGCTGAGATTGTTTATGAAATTCGTCAAATTATGTAAAATGTCATTGAATCACAAAATACAATTAAAAAAAAAGAAACCGGCCAAGTGCGAGTCGAACATAATAAAAAAAATATCACGAACAATTGTAATTTGATTTCAAATTAATTCATTGCAGAAATATAAAATGAATAAAAAATACTAATGTATTAATTGTATCACAGACAATGTAAAATGAGTCCTAACTTTGGTTTTTGGACTTTTTAATTTGCACATGAGTCTGGAATCTTAAGACGAGACGGAATTTAACTTTCTCCATACAAAATCGTATTTCGGCATTTATGTTTTCTAACCCCCTAAACATTATCCGATTTTTTAAATTTTTTTTTCTTGTCTTAAGGACAGTCCAATCTAAGTTCCTTGTTATTTTTTTGTTTAAGTAGATGAAATTTACCTAAAACACCGGATCTAAAAAATTGTATTTCGACCGAAAACATTTAAATTTTTTATTTTTTTGATGTCAGTTCATTACGCTTTATTGAGTCATCACTTTAGATATTCCAAAAATAAAAAGATACCAACGTAGATTCGACTATCCTTAATACAACAAAAAAAGAATTAAAAAAATCGGATAAGGTTTAGGGGGGTAAAAAACATAAATGCCATAAATAGGTTATAGTCAGTGAAATCTGTAATTTGCTTTGTTTTTTGTTTATATAATGTTGGTTAACTATTTATGTAATGCTGTCGATGTTATCACAATTTTATAAATAAATGAAGACATATTATTTCTATTCACGTACATATATAAACTGAGGAGAATTCTTTGAATGCCTGTAATTTCATAACCGCAATGAACGTAAGCAGGGCTACACTTGGAGCTAACCCGCCCCGCCTCCGCCGTGGAGTTTGTTATCACGGCCGTAATCTACGCAATCTAACCAACTCAACTCGCCACACAACAGATATCAACCCTCTATATTGCGAGAGAAGCTGACAATTTAAGCATAGAGGGGCCATTCACTTGTCCAGTGAATGCAAAGTGATTGTGTGAAAACTGCACATTAACGAAAATATAAATAACTAAATTTACATCTACAGGCTGTCCCAAAACTCAACGTCAAGCGGGAACCAGGGAGTAGGCCAGTTTATGAATAGCCCGGGAAAAATAAAAAAAAATCGCGGTCATCGTTTTTATGATATGAGCATTTTTTGAAAAACGTTCAAAATTGACATTTTTAGGTACTACGACTACAAATTTGCAAATATAATTGTTAATTTTTTTTTATTGGTAGCCTAAATAACTCAGCAAGAACAAGAGGAGTAAGACGAAGAAGCACCCGCGCAGCCAGATTCCATCACCACAGGCCCAACCGACGCCGCAGGCCAGGAGAACAGCGGACCCCAGGAGAGACAACGACTCCGACTCAGACTTCGACTACGACGTGTTGGAGGGAGCCCGGACCCTCAGAAGATCGGTCATGCACGATGACCTGCGCCTGGAGACCCTATGGGGCGAGCCAGACGATCAGTCTGAGAGGCCCACACCAAGAACGCCACCTGAAAAGGTCAATCACCCAGGGACCGACCGGCAGTAGCCGGCCGCGCAAAAGGCAACCAGTGACCGTATTCTCTAACGTCCTACCGTCAACGTCGGTGACGCTGACTAGTTATGTCTCTGTTTAATTATATGAACTAGACAGAGACATAACTAGTCAGCGTCACCGACGTTGACGGTAGGAAGTTAGAGAATACGGCCACAGGGCAAGGAGGCAGAGCCTCGAAGCCCTTTACCAGCTTCCCACACAGGGGGGCGCGCGAAAATCATCATCATCATATAATCAGTCAGTTCAGTAGGTAAGTAAAATATAAACAAAGTTTAATTATGTTAATTTAGTTCAAGATTACACGACACAACACAAGACAATATTACATTACATTACATTAAATTATACCTAATTTATTTAGAACGTCACCGCCGACGCACCAATGTAGTCGATATTGGACACCGGGTGGCTAAGCTCAAGTGGCATCGGGCTGAGCACGTTAGCCGAAGAGAAGACAACACCGTGCCCTACACTGGCGGCCGTGGACAGGAAAAACGGAGTATGGCAAGACCACCCGTCAGGTGGGACGACGACATCAAGCACGTCGGCGGAAGCAGTAGTTCCGTACCGCTGAAGGCGGGGAGGACTGGAGGAAAATTGGAGAGGCGTATGTCCAGCAGTGGACGCATACACTCTGACTGACTGACTGACATTTCACACGTGTTCTACAAATACCAGAAAAGGGCATTCTTTACCAGTCTGCCAAAATAAAAAATAAAATACCTGTGATGTGCACAGTTGGGTGCAGTTGATTCGTTTGCGAGCGAGATACGCTATAAAAATTGCGACTATGACATGACGTTTCTATGGTGCGGTATTCCTTGGATAGAAGTGAGTGACCTCTAGAACGGCGAGGGAGCCGAGGCTTCTCAAATTTAATTAAAAATCCCTTTTGGTCTTGTTCGAGTTGAGAACTCGAGATTAAGTTTTGATGACAAAGTTAACTGGCTGCCAGGTCGTTGTCTTCATCAGATTGACATCAGGTGACTGTGTCACGCTGACACCAGCTTTTGTTCTTTTAAGTAAATTGGCGGACCTAGAATTTCTTCCATTGTCTTAATAGGTGGTTCAACTCGTCAGGATTGGTACTACGCAAAGATGAAAGTGCTCGGTCCATTCATACAGATAAAAATAAAAAAGTCACAGTGTTTTTTGCCAAAATGTCAGAATCGATTGAAAACATAATACAATATATAAATATTCGCAACTCTTTTCAAAGTGCTCCTTCGTAAATAGTGCGGAATTTCGAATTGTTTTGCCGACCTTTTACTACAAAGAGACAATCCAGGATGGTTAGAGGGGTTTTTTTTATGGAAACTGACACGGTTGGCTACATCAGCTACAACATCCGTGATGTCAGCCCATAACACCGGGTGAACTTGGTGCCACGTCAGTGCTGCCCTTCGGTCGTGCCGGCTACACTGAACTGGACGGAAAACACAAACTATTTACATAGCCGTTTCGAGCGACGTTTCATTCAGTGCGGTGGTACTAACCCGGGCGGGTTAACCCTACCACCTAGTAATATAGAGAAGGGAGTCATATCCCTTAGTCAGCTACTGCGTTGTTGCTTAATATTACTCCCCTCCATTGGGCGAACCAGATTCAAGAAGCCCGCACCCGTCTGCCGGCACCCGTTAAATATTTGTTACAAGCCTGTATTTGCGATGGGGAAATTAAAATATTTAATTATCTATGTTGCCAAACGAATAGCTTTACATTTTATGAATATTCTCCTATTATGATAATGGCGAAATATCTCGTAACTGGCGGAAGTTATAACCCTAAGCTATTCTTCGCCTCCAGAACAAATTGGCTCCGTGTCGTCGACTCTGCTGGGATTGGAACAAATATTTATTTAAAACTTGGCTCGACGTCACATCGGTTTCGATGCTGTTTGGTTTTGCTAGGAAACTTTAAAGGTAGACCGAACGTTAGTGAAAATAACGTCTATATTACAATGAGACTTGTACAATTTGAATATAGGCGGACGGATCCCAATTAAAGTAGGAAATAAATATTTTTTGAATGATTTCGTTGGCACAATTTGTTATTGTACTTCAAGAATGTTTTCATTCTTTTACTGTAACTTTATTCCTCACCACCCAAACTGTTGAATGGTAGAAATCACTTGCAGTGATAAGTTCGCCTTTGTGCATTTCACGTTTCTTGTCTTGTACCTACTGTTCTTCTTGTTTGTGGGTGTTTAATTTTGTTGAAAAATGAATTATTGTGTGCAAGAGTTTCTATTATATTCTAATGTTGATTCTGAATACAGAATGTAACATTCTAAAACGCTTAAAATGCTTATTATTTTGTTTTAGTGAAAATTATGTAAAATGTAACTTGCTATATTATGTAATTTCCTATGCCTGTGTTGTTATAGCTACTAAAACAATATTATTGTTAGCGAAATTCCGACATAATAAAACCATAATCACATAACAAAGAGCATCTGGGAGAGATTATCACGCAATATTGAATTAACTCAAGTAAGAGGAAACAATACGATCTTCGCAGATGTACCTAACTTAATTGAATGTTACACACCCGAGATATTTACCGCAGTGGACCGCCGCCGCCGAGGCGCCGAACACCCGAGCCGCGCCGCGCCGACCGCATTATGTACGAATAGTGGGGGCCGGCCCGAGCGAGCGGCTGAATGCTCGCGAAGACATATTGTTGCCCACATAAACAAACCGGTGGTTCCTGTGCGGCGCGTAGGCAGGGGCGCATCTGGGCGTTTCTATTCGCGCTCATTTTGCAGGATTATCGGAGGTTCGCAAAAAGGAAGGTCGTAATGATAAGCAAGCAGTGTGTTTATATGGAGGAGGAGTATTGAGCATGGAGAATGCGGGGCCAACCTTTATCGGGAGAACGAGACTTGAAATATGCTATGAATTAAATTACTACATATTCTTCAGTATTCATGTTTATGCTGTAAATATTAATGCTCTTGTGAGCGTTAGTATGGGTTAATTATTTGTAAGTTACTATAATATAATACTTATAAGGTACTAACAAAACATTGTGACTTGCGAAGTTTGTTTGTCAGTTATTCTTCGCATTGAATTTAGAACTGGCGGAATTTTCGACATGTCCAAGCGTAGGTTACCTACCTGTGGATGAAATTATACAATAAACAATATCTACATATTATTATATATTGCTTTCAATTATTATTCTGTCTTATTTTATGACCAAGTTGTTGTAAAACCTGAGTGCATCGACACAGGCGAAAGCCCAGTCCAGTGGTCCACTCGGGATATCTATTAAATGTGGTTTTGTTTTCTATATTTACTCTTCAACTTTTTCTTATCTAAACATTTTGTGACACTAACCTAGTCTAGGTTTGTAAATGAAGAAAATGAAATTGTAATAACGTTCTCAACAATAAAAAAAAAATTATAAATTTTGAATTTTGAATATATACCTACATACTCGTACAAATAATCTGTATCCTGAAAATAGGTGTGTAAGTACAGCAATCGATGTTGTGAAAGAACTCTGGTAAATTACTATTTTTTTTTTTTTATGGAAATTGACACGGTTGGCTACATCACCTACATCATCAGCGATGTAAGCCCATAACACCGGGTAAACTAGGTGTCATTTCAGTGCTTCTATTAATTTCATTCGGCTACACCGAACTGGACGGAAAACACGAACTATTTACATAGTCGTTTCGACGGACGTAGGTATCATTCATTGCGGTGGTATCAATCCGGGCGGGATAAACCCTAGCACCTAGTAAGGTAAGAAGGGAAGGGACCTACAGTTTTACGTGGAATCCGAACCACGGTGAGCCTCCAACGGTCGAGCGGGCAACCTTGGATGGGTGGCCCAGGTGTGATTGACCGCGGCCAGGTGTGCTTAACAACAGTCGACCGGCATTTTATAGAATTAATTAATTTTAACGGCAATTCTTAGTGAAATATACAAAAAATTTTGCTCCTCTTTTTCGCTGTAAACGACAACGTCGGCACTTTGGAGCCCTCATCAAGCCGGGGGCCCTGGGCGCGTGCCTCATGGGCACTTATGGAAAAGACTTCCCTGAGGCCAGGCCATTCAATTCAATAAACAATAATAATTGGCTGACCCAAATCCATCCATCACCGTCTGCCTGCGTACAGCCCTGGCGACTGTCTCGTACGAGAAGAAGCTGTCGGCAAATACATTTCCCCGTTCGCCTTATCTTCCGAGACCCGCAATTTATGTGTCGCCCTCCCGTACCCGCTCGCGGTACATTCAGCTCCTCCCTTCCGGCTGCCGTGGGTTCCGGCTCCCAACAATCTTGAGCCAGACAGGGCCGCGCCCGCTTCCGGCCGCTCCTTTGACGGTTTTCGGGAGTCGTTAGGCACTTTGCGAATCGAAACCTGACCCAACCGGAGCGGACAGGAAATTGGCCTGTTCTGCGCCGCACGAGTAATAACGAGGGAAGTGTGAAAGATATTTTGGGAATGTTGAATGCAATATTTTCTTTTACTATTAAAACTTACACTGTTGGGTGCATCACTTACAACACCGGTGATGTCAGCCCATAACACCTTGATGAACTAGGTGCCATGTCAGCGCTTCGTATTAGTCGTACCGGCTAAAAATAAAATAAAATAAAAACTTGTAAAAAAAAACCCGCTAAGTGCGAGTCGAACTCGCGCACCGAGGGTTCCGTATCGCCATGTCATGGTTAGCGCCACTCACGCCATGAAATGCTTCATATTAGTTCAAATTCATAATTAATTAAAATGCTTCATGCTCTATTCGGTAGATGGCGCGCGCGCATACACTTTCTGGTTTCTTCTATGGGAACCCGCATGAATAATTTTTTTACTTTTTCTTATTTTTATTATTTGTTGTTATATCGGCCATAATAACACATATTCTGTGAACATTTCAACGGGCATTTTTGACTTCGGACATTTCTCTTTCTCGAAAGACGGTCATTTTCCAACTATCGGCGGCTCGCTGCCAGGGCGTCCCGACGCACCGAGCTCACGAAATGTATTCGTTCTCTCCCGTCCTATTTCCCGGGCAGCCAGAAGGGTTGATCCAGAAGAGATCGCAAGACATAATCTGGTGAGACGTGCGTGATCGGTTTGCTAATGAAGCGCACATGTGCCGCGCCGCGGGGCTAAGTGCGGATCTATAGGGGTAGTGCCAGGAGGGGGGGGGGGGGGGGGGGGGGCGGGGCCTTAATCCCACAATAGATGCACGCGGACCACTAAAACGGTTTTAAGGGTCAAGAACAGGACACTAGGTTCTAAGCCGCGGGGGCTTCGCTCGCGGTAGACATGGTTTAATAGCAAATCAGGTTTAAACGCAAATATTATAATTAACGATCGCTTCCCGTTCGTACTATATTTTCTTTGATACTGCTCAGCCCTATTGCTATTAAGCATGATGGTATATAGTCTATAGTGAGCCTTTACATTTGTGCAAACCGAATCAAAACATGTTCAGTGGTTCCGGACTTTACTTCAAACATACAAAGAGACACGTTCGCTTTTATAAGAAGTATAATATAAAGAGTATAAATGTATGAAATGTATAAAATCAGGCCATTTACATCACGAACTGTATAAATAATAGACGACGACAAAACTGCTTTTGCGGCTGCGGATAAGCCTGGTAGGCTTCGCAGAACATGAAATTGTAAAATATATATATAAACAAATAAATAAAAAATAAAAAAAGTAGATGTTGTATCCTTATCCTTCCTTCCTTCCTTATCCTTGTAGCTTTAATAAAATCCAACGTCTGCTTTCTGTATGTATGTATGCATGTCTGTCTGTTCGCTTATAACTCGAGAACCACTGAACAGATTTTAATAATAAATATATTGATATAAATAGCTTGATTCTTCCCATCAACTATAGGCTACTTACTATCACGCTAAATGGCTTATGAGGTTAGCAGAGAAGTCTAATATGAGAGCGGGCGGAGCCGCGGGCACAGCTAGTTTCTTTATAAAATGTGGACACCTTCGACGCTACGCCATGAACGTTGAACGAAACTCACAAACAGTGCGTTGGTAAAAGGACACATATATGTTGGTGCCCTGTATCAAAATTAGCATTATCTACTTACTCCAACAAGGAAGCAGTGTCGCCCCCTTCACCATGATAATACCAAAAATTTTATTACACCCTATCTGGGGGAGAACATGGGATCTGACACGGTTGGCCCTCGGGTTGGCCACACACACCACATTCAGAAAAAAAAAAATTTACTCCTGATGAACCCGCGACGTAACCTCATTATACATTGTTCCTGTTAGAACTATTCTAACTCCAGTTCAGTGCAGCCGGCATGACCAAAGGGAAGCACTGGCATGGCACCTAGTTCACTAAGGTGTTATGAGCTGACATCACGGATGCAGTAGGTGGGGTTTCCAACCATATCGGGCTACTTCCCTTTGTACGTTTAGGCTACAATGAACTGGTCAGAAAACTGTGCATCCATGTTCGCACGATGAATTAGATGTGTAAATTACACGTGAGCCTCACTGGTACTTTTGCCGTTACCAAATCGCAATTCACTCGAGTACCGAAATACCAGGGGTCCCGGTATATATGTTTACATGATATAAAAAACCGGCCCGGCCCCCTCAAGAATAGGATCTAGGTACGCAAGTCGCGTGGGCGACGGAACCCTTGTGATGTCTGCGAGTCGACTTTTTGATATTGTCGGTGCTCAGGAACATAACCTACGTAGCTTAATGCTTGTATACAGAGTGTTTCAGGATAGGCTATAGAAAGTAATTATTATTAGAAGAACACTTATTTTTAATGTTATCAGAATTTCGGTTATCACTCAAACCGAAATTCCCTATTTATTTCTACAAAAATTTTAAATTGTATTTAAAACTCGATGGACAGTGAGTCTGGGGAGATTTAAAAGTACTTACTTCACCAAAAAGTACAACAGCTCTACAAGTATGCAACATACCTATTTATATTCATGAATTTGAAGATTTTATTTGGTTTTAATAAAAGACGACGTTAACCGTCCACCAAACCTTAATGAAACTATTTTCACCAAAAAGTACTTTTTATTGACAGAATCTGGGAAAATGTTTCTGAGCTTATTTCCTATCCAAATATGGATCCATTTCGAACCCTGAAGTTACGAAACCCTATCCTGAATATACACACCATACGCAATATCCCGATAATTTGGTGTAAGCAGAGTAATCGATGTTGTGCTACAAGTATTCTGGTAAATAACAGCACGACACCGACTACCTCGTTTAGCAAAGTATTCGGACAAGATTACTCAGATCAAGCAGCAAGTAAGGCATCAAGGCCCACCTGCTGAACACCGTTCCAAGGTGAGAGGTGGCTAACCTGTCGCCCTTATGCACGGCATCTTGTCCTTATCCCTTTGTGGCCTTTTACGACATGCACGGGGAGAGATGCAGTGGGGCTATTCTTATTAAGTACCGGCCTCACGCAGTACCTGTCCTGAAACAGCCAGTAAAATGAGTCCCAATACTTATCTTTTGCTTGAGAGAGCAAATATGTTTGGATATTAGTCGCGTTGGCGTAGCACGTGCCGCCGTCATTAATATTTCACCAACAAACACCTTCAACTTGATCCCCTCTCATTCTGACGGTTCTTTGAGCCGAATAGAAGAATAATTTGATTTGAATGAGATATTATTAGGCAAGTCTTTGTTGTCTGCGAAAATAATGAAAAAAAAAAACTACTTTGAAGGCAGGCAAATGAGAGAAACATTTTGTGCAAGTTGAGAAAATAATAAAGCTTATCCAATAAAAGAAATTAATTCATTCGAATTTAATAAATCGTCTACAGACATGAAATCTATGCAAAGTACCTACAAAAAAAGAACCATCAAGTCTGATTCGATCTCGCCTGGAAAGGGTTCCGGTACTATTCCGTTTTCCATGAGAACTTAATGATTTAGGATGTTCGTTTAGTTTTTCCTGTAAAGTATCAGAGATTACCTATATTCCCAATTTTTTTTCAAAATTTTAGACACAGTAGTTTCGGAGGTAATGATTTTTGAATAATTTTAAACTACGCATTTGAAATAAAAATATATTTGTATTCCTTATAATGAGCCCTTTTCATTTGTATTTCGCCCAAAATCAAAATTCGTTCATTTACCCTATACGTCTGTAATTTGGTTATCAAACTCTATATTATATGTACCAAATTTATCCTCCAAAGATTCGGAGAAAATAGGCTGTGATTTGTTGTCTTGTTTCACAAGAAGGGGGATAAGGCGAAGTTGAAAAACTATCGACCTATCTGACTTCTTAGCCACGTGTACAAGGTATTTTCAAGAGTCATCACGAGTCGGCTGACACAGAGGCTGGACCAATACTAGCCTCGTGAGCAAGCTGGATTTAGGGAAGGATACGGCACCATGGACCACATATTTACTGTGAGACAAGTGGTGCAAAAGTGCGAGGAGTACAACAAGCCGCTCTTCCTAGCCTTAGTCGACTATGAGAAGGCTTTCGACTCTGTTGAAAAATCCAAAAGTGGCCTAAAATCGGTCACGTGGTATGGGAACGTTTCCTAATATAATAATTATTAATAGATCAAAATTAGACTAGGCGACGTTATGACTATAGTGAAAGGACCAGACAAGGCGTCTATCGGGAAGGAAGGGCTCGTTTTAATTCGGCAACGACTTTACTATCGGAGCTATAAACAGCGAGAGTTAAAACAATAATCGTAAAGATAGCGCGTGGGGAGATTGGCTCGGTTTGGAACTTGTCGCGGTGTGAACATGCACTTAGGACAGCACCAGATTGGCAGAGTGATCATTATGTATGGGGAATATATTGTCATTTTGACATAGGTAGGTAATTTATTTGTAGTTTCTTTTTATGGAAACTGACACGGTTGGCTACACCACCTACAACATCCGTGATGTCAGCCCATAACACCGGGTGAACTAGGTGGCATGTCAGTGCTTCCCTTCGGTCCCTTGTGTTAGTGTAAATATAACTAAACTGAATGTCTTATTTATTTTGATTAAATATAATATAAAACGTTCACATTTTCTCACGTTTCGTATCTCAAGTGAGAGCGGAACCTAATGGTGTGAAAAAAACCGGCCAAGTGCGAGTCGTGCTCGCGCAAGTAAGTTTCCGCACCACAAAAAAAAAATTAAAAAAAACACGTTTCTAGTATATGGACCCCCTTAATTTTTGACCGTTGCTATATTTTAATATTTCTGTTATATCCACCATAATAACACATATTCTGTGAAAATTTCAACCGGATACCTAATTACGGTTCCAAAGATACAGCAGTAGGACATACAGACAGACAGACGGCGTAGGCTTAGTAATACGCTTCCGTACGGGATACGGAAACCTAAAAACGTGTCCGCTCAACCACCTCGGCCAATCTATCTCCGAAAGGAGATAGTCTATTTTGGAGGCGTAGTAGCTTTGGATAGACAAACTAGTATGACCTTTGACTTATACAGGCTGTCCCCGGACTGGTGTAGTTCCTTTATGGAGGCTGTTACTGCTCGTCGCTCGGGTTCGGAGTGGACTGTATTTTCTTCTTGGTTCAGGTGAGACGCCCAGTCACTCGGTCGAAGATACGCGGTACGGGGAACAACGAACGCCAAATGAAACGCCGGTGCTCAGTACAATAACGGGACGGCCCGTTACCGGAGCAACACGGACGAAGCGACAGGTTTGCCAGAGCGAGACAAACGCGGCGGCGCGGAGAGAGAGGGACGGCAGTACGGCGGCACTTGCTAGCCGATAGTCGACCGCGTCGGCGGGAAAGCTCTTCTGCAATGCCGCTGTGTCTTGCCGTCTTCCTGATGTGCTCCACTTGTCGGAGGTCCTCTCTCTCTGGCTGCTGGATTTGTACTGGCGAGCCCACGGAATAGCGCCTATTTTTATTTACTTTTCTGCCCGCTCGCCGGCCGCTGCGGCACGCATCCGGTTTTGCGAGCGAGCAGAACAATGGGCGCCTGGCTCGGCCGCCGCCGCTAATCCCTTCGTCTCGCTACCTGTCGCTCTCGTCTCGAGTTACTTCAGTAAAAAGCCGTCCAATAATATTATTTATTTCCAAAACTTATATCTAACCTACGTACAGAAAACTAAACCTAGCGCCTACTTGCTAAAATAATAACTAAAACTTACAGACTAACTAGCCTACGGTGTTTGTAAAACGTATATTTATTTATATATATCTTATTTCTAACTTATATTAACTTAATCGTAAGGCCTAAACTAACTTAAAAATCCTACTCTACTAACTACGACGGCTGCTTCCTCGCTGTTCTAGGCCCTAAGCTAAGACGTGCGCGTCGTGCGCTTCGCTGCCGGCCGCGGGGCTGTCGTCGTCCGCCACATTCTCCCGCCGTCGCAGCTCGGCTCGATCCGCTTCGGTGGGAAGGACGACGATCCTCTTGACTGGCCGCCTGAAGAGGCGCCCCGCAGACAGCACGTCGACGACGCGCGTTACTCCGTCTCGCCCAGGGTGAGTAGCCGTCACCCGTCCTCGCGGCCAGGTGTTGCGCGGGAGGTTGGGGTCGGCGACGATGACGACGTCGCCAACCTTTGGAGCCAGGCCGCGTCCTCGCGGCTCCTGTCGGCGCTGCAGCTCGGGCAGGTACTCGCGTACCCACCGCCTCCAGAAGCAGTCGGCGAGCGCCTGCGCCCTTCGCCACAGCGCCCTGGCGTGGTCGTCTTCCTCGCTGAACGTCCCTTGCGGCGGGACGTGGCAACCAGCCCCCAGAAGCAGGTGGTTTGGCGTCAGGGCTTCTGGCTCCTCCGGCGTGACGGCCACGTGGGTCAGCGGCCGCGAGTTCACCGTCATCTCGGCCTCCGCCAGTAGGGTCGCCAGCGTTTCTTCCCGGGGGAAGCGCTCGTGCAGTGTAACGCGGAGCGCTTCCTTGGCTGAGCGGACGAGGCGCTCCCAGGCGCCCCCCATGAACGGCGCCCCGGGTGGGATGAACCGCCACTCGATCTGGCGGTTCGCTGCTGCGTCGGCTGCGCCCTTGTAGACCTCGCGCAGCTCTGCCTCCGCGCCCTTGAAGTTGGTGCCATTGTCGGAATAGATCTGACGTGGGCACCCTCTTCTTGCTATGAACCGGCGGAGCGCGGAGATCGCGGAGTCCGTTGTCAGCGACGCAGCAACCTCCAGATGCATCGCTCTCATCGTCAGGCAGGTGAAGAGAGCGACGTACCTTTTCTCGTGGCGGCGGCCCACGGTGACCTCGACTGGGCCGAAGTAGTCGAGGCCCACGTAGGTGAAGGGCCTTTCGTGGTGTGCCAGCCGGGCCTCTGGGTGGTCGCCCGTGGGTGGTGTGGTCGGCGGAGTCTTGCGGATGAGGCACATTCTGCAGCTCCTCACAACGGTGCGGACCGTCGGGCGTAGTCGGACGATCCAGCAGCGTTGTCGCAGTTCATTCACGACGGTTTCCGTCCCGCCGTGATGCAGCTGTCGGTGCACGTGCGCCACGTACAGCCGCGTGTACGGGTGGTCCCCATCGAGAACTGCGGGGTGCAGCTGCGCCTCGTGGACTCCTGCAGCAGCGGTGATGCGGCTCTTGAGCCGCAAGACTCCGTCCTCGTCCATCCGCAGAGCCAGCTGACTCAGCCGGTCCTCCTTCGCGAGCGGCTGGCCTTTCTTGACACGCCTTATCGCTGCCGCGAAGGATTGCTGCTGGGCGTCCTTAATGAGCAGCAGCTCGGCGGACCTTAGGTGGCGTGCCGTTAGGGGCTCGTAGGTGCGCCCGGTCTCCCTGCTCCCGCCGGTTTGGTTTCGGCGGGCGCCGGCCTGTCTCTGCCGAGTGGGGCTCCTGTTGGGCCTGGTTCGCTTGTGCCGTGCCGCGCAGGTTTTCTGGCGCTTGGCTCGGCACAGCTCCAAGAACTGCAGGACCCTGGCGGTGGCTCGTATCAGCCGTAGCCACGAGGAGAAGCGGCTCGCGTCAGGCGTAGCGCCGCCGTCGGGACTCGTGACGACGGCGCACGCTGCGGGTGCCTTCTCCTCTCCTGTGTCTGGTGCTGTCCTTCGGCGATCTTCTTGGGGCCAGCGCGCTTCTTCCCAGCGCAGGAAGGCGGGCCCTCTGAACCACCTGTTGTTCGTGGTGAAGTTGTCCGGCGTTTCTCTTGTGGCATCGTCAGCCGCGTTGTCCGCGGTCGGCACCCAGCGCCACTCGCTGACCTTCGTAGCTTCTTCTATTTCGGCTAGACGATGTGCCACGAAGGTCTTGAAAGTCCTGGGGTCGGACCTTATCCACGCCAGCACCGTCCTGGAGTCGCTCCAGAAGATGCGGCGTGACGGCGTCCAGGTGTGTCCCTGCTCCGCTGACGTGGCAAGGCGGGTGCCCAGGAGGGCGGCCTGCAGCTCCAGACGAGGGACGGAGGTCGGCTTCAGGGGCGCGACCCGGCTCTTGGCGCTGACCAGCGCCACCTCCACTGAGCCGTCGCTCCGCCTGAAGCGCCAGTAGACCACGGCGGCGTAGGCTGACTCGCTGGCGTCCACGAAGGTATGGAGGTCCACGTCGTCGCTGCGGCAGACGTCGTAGCAGCGGGGCACCTGCACCCGCTCCAGCGTTTTGAGGTTCGTCAGCCAGCTCGTCCAGGCCGCCTGCAGGTCCTCAGGCAGCTCGTCGTCCCATCCGGTGCCCAGGCGCCAGGTCTCCTGGAGCAGTCGCTTCGCCGGCGCGGTGACGGGCGACACCAAGCCCAGAGGATCAAACAGCGACATTATGAGGCTCAGCGCCTCCCTCTTGGTCGGTGTCCGCAGTCCGTCGACCACCTCCGGTGCCACTCGTCGGAAGCTCAGGGCATACCCCAGCCGGTCGGTGCTCGTGTCCCATCTCATACCCAGGGTTTTCTCAAACGGTGTGTGGCCCCCTATGGCCACGTGCTGGGGTGCCGACGCGACGTCTATGGCCTCCCGGTGGTTGGAGGCCCAGCCTCGAAGCTCGAAGCCGGCCTTGGCGTGGATCTCCGCCACGGCTCGGGAGATCCGGCGGGCTTCTGTCGCGGACGCGAAGCTCTGCAGGTAGTCGTCCATGTAATGGTTGACGACTACCGCGTCCGCGGCTTCGGGCTGGTCCTTGCCATTCTCTGTCGCGTTCCGGTTCTTGACATAGATGGCGGTGCACGGCGAAGAGGCTGCGCCGAACACCACCGACGTCATTCGGTATTCCTTTGGCGGCATGGTGGGCTTCTCTCGCCATAGAAAACGCAAGGCGTCGCGGTCTTCGCTCCGTATACGTATTTGTAAGAACATCTCGCGGATGTCGGCGGAGACTGCGACGGGGTGCTGCCGGAACTTCATGAGGACGGCCGGAAGTGACTGAAGCAGGTCTGGCCCAGGGAGCAGCAGGTCATTCAGGGCCACTCCCTGGGTCTTCGCGGCGGCGTCCAGCACGATCCTTATTTTTGGCTTCGCCGGGTTCACCACGGCGAAGTGTGGCAAGTACCAAGTGCGCCCGGGCGTGGGCGCACTCGTCGCAGCCTCGGCGTACCCACTGGCTATGAGGTGGGCCATCTGCTGGTGGTACTGGCCTCGGAGCTCGTGATCACGCTCCAGCTTCCTTTCCAGATTAGTCAGCCGTTTGTACGTCGCCTGCTTGTTGTCTGGAATTGTGAAGACGTCCCGACGCCAGATGAGTCCCGTCTCATATCGCCCATCTGGCTGCCGACGCGTGGTGGCGTCCAGCACCCGGAGCGCTCGCTCCTCGGGGTCGTTCTTCTGCCTCCTTGGCTCCACTCCCAGTGACTCCAGCGTGAAGTGATGCCTCGCCAACTCCTCGAAGCAGCCGTCAGTTGCATGGGCGCAGCTTTCCAGCGGCACCGTCGCTGAACTCCTCCCGCCGTGCAGAACCCAGCCCAGCTGGGTGCGGGAGGCAACCGGCTCATCGCGGCGGCCGCTCCGGATCTCCCTCGAGACGATGAGCGGCCAGTTATCCTGACCGATGAGCAGGGTCGGCGATGCATGCTGGTAAGCCAGCACTGACTGCAGGTCGGTGAGGTGGCCGTACCCTTGCAGCAGGGAGCGCGTGACCGACTGCCCGGGGAACCGCAGCCGGTCCACCGTCCTCGCGCCGACGAGCTCGTGCACCTCGGAGTCGTGCTTGCCGCGGATCTTGAGGCTCACGCGGCGAGACCCAGTGGCGTCGACTTGGGCTCCGCCAATCCCCAGCACTCGCAGGGGGTCCGGGCGTCCCTTCGCGCCCAGCAGCTCTGCAACGGTGGCGTCTATCATCGTCACCGTGGAGCCCTCGTCGAGCAGCGCGAAGGTTTCCAAGGTAGTGGTCGGCCCCGTCAGTGCCACCGGGACGATCTTGAGGAGCACTCGATCGGCGCGGGTCGCTGCCGCTGCTACCTCTGTGGCAGTGGTAGCGGTCTCCTCTCTGGCCGGGTTGTGCAGTAGGAGGTGGTGCTCACGCTTGCACTCGCCCACGCCGCACTTTGTCGCCTTGCACTTGGTGCGTCGGTGCCGGCTCTTCAGGCACCGGAAGCAGATCCTCTCCTTCTTGACCAGTTTCCATCTGTCGTCGATGTCTGCAGTCTTGAAGCGGTGGCATTGCGGCAGCTGGTGATCGGCTGAGCAGGCTGGGCACTTCTTCTCATTTTTTGCTTCCGACTTGTCCACGGCCTCGGCAGCGTAAGCAGTTTCGGTGCCGCGCGCCTTTTTGTTGCCGCGGCTTGGCTCGGGCGCGTCCTCCTCGTCCTCGATCTCCGCGGTGTAGGCCTTCTCGGTGCTGCGCCCCCCGCGGTTGCCGCGGCGCGGCTCCGTCATGTCCGTCTTGCCACCGCTTGGCTCGAGCGTCGCGTCCGCGGCGCAATTGTCCGCCTCATCTTCCAGGAAGTCGGACAGCACCACCAGGGCCGGGCGGGTGTCCGTCTTTCGCTGAGGGTGGCGGAGCCAATTGTTTCGCATGATTGCGGAGAACTTGTCGGTGACGGCTTGAAGGAGCTCCACGCTGTGCAGCAAGTGGGCGTGGTCGAGCCCCACGATCGTCTGCACGATGTTGGACAGCTGGCTCGAGAAGGTACAGACGTCTCGAGAGCTGTCGGGCAGCTTGGGCAGGGCTCGCAGCTTGGCTAGCTCACGTTTGATCAGCGCTTCCGGCTGGCCGAACCTTCTTTCCAGCGCCGTCATCAGCTCCTCCGCTCCGGCCGCGGCGGCGAGTCGGCTCGAGACTGCCGACTCTGCTGGGCCGCGCAGGCTGTGCCCGATCCGCGCCGCGTTTTCGTAGTTTGAAAAGTATCGTTCCGTATTACGGAACGCGGCGCGGTACCGCAGCCACTTCTCTGGAGATCCGTCGAACTGCGGCAGGTCGTACATGAACTTTGGCAGCTTAGTTCGCATGTACGGGCCCTCGGCTGCGGCTCCTGCGTCCCAATGCGGCGGAGCGGCGGCGGTGGCGGTGGTGGCGGCTTGCGTCCATGCGGCGGAGGCAGCCGGCGGCGCGGCATGCGGCCGCGTATCGGTGGCGGTCGGTGGCGCGGCGTGCGGCCCCGCGGTAGCAGCGGAGGCGGCAGCCTGTGGCGCGGCGTGCGGCCAGGCAGCGGCGACGGGCGGCGGCGCGGCGTGCGGCCCCGCGGTATCGGCGGAGGCGGCAGCCTGTGGCGCGGCCTTATGCCACGCAGCAGCGGCGCGCGGTGGCGCGGCGTGCGGCCCCGCGGTAGCAGCGGAGGCCGCAGCCTGTGGCGCGGCGTGATGCGACGCGGCGGCGGCGGGCGGCGGCGCGGCGTGCGGACCCGCGGTATCGGCGGAGGCGGCAGCCTGTGGCGCGGCGTGCGGCCAGGCAGCGGCGACGGGCGGCGGCGCGGCGTGCGGCCCCGCGGTATCGGCGGAGGCGGCAGCCTGTGGCGCGGCCTTATGCCACGCAGCAGCGGCGCGCGGTGGCGCGGCGTGCGGCCCCGCGGTAGCAGCGGAGGCCGCAGCCTGTGGCGCGGCGTGATGCGACGCGGCGGCGGCGGGCGGCGGCGCGGCGTGCGGACCCGCGGTATCGGCGGAGGCGGCAGCCTGTGGCGCGGCGTGCGGCCAGGCAGCGGCGACGGGCGGCGGCGCGGCGTGCGGCCCGCGGTATCGGCGGAGGCGGCAGCCTGTGGCGCGGCCTTATGCCACGCAGCAGCGGCGCGCGGTGGCGCGGCGTGCGGCCCCGCGGTAGCAGCGGAGGCCGCAGCCTGTGGCGCGGCGTGATGCGACGCGGCGGCGGCGGGCGGCGGTGCGGCGTGCGGACCCGCGGTATCGGCGGAGGCGGCAGCCTGTGGCGCGGCCTGATGCCACGCAGCGGCGGCGGGCTGTGGCGCGGCGTGCGGCCCCGCGGTATCGGCGGCGGCCGCAGCCTGTGGCGCGGCGTACGGCCACGCAGCAGCAGCGTGCGGCCCCGCGGTATCGGCGGCGGCCGCAGCCTGTGCCACGGCGTACAGCCATGCAGCAGCGGCGGGCGGTGGCGTGGCGTGCGGCCCCGCGGTAGCGGCGGAGGCGGCAGCCAGTGGCGCGGTGTGATGCCACGCAGCGGCGGCAGTCGGCGGCGCGGCGTGCGGCCCCGCGGTATCGGCGGCGGCCGCAGCCTGTGCCGCGGCGTACAGCCACGCAGCAGCAGCGGGCGGCAGCGCAGCGCGCGTGCCCGCGGCGGCGGGCGGCGGTGCGTCGTGCAGATCGACTTCTGTGGCGGTGTTGGGGGGGTGCTCCGCGGTGACCGCTTCCGATCGGAGTCCAAGGGTGGCGCGCTCGCGCTCGGTCGGCGGGACGAGCTGTGGCTCTCGCTCCCGCCGGTGTTGGGTGTGCCCTTGGATCCAATCTTCAAGGCGGCCCCGCTGCAACTCGTCGTCACCCTCCTCGTCGCTTGTTGACGCACGCTCGAGCTGCTCGGCTTGCAGCCGCTCGAGCCTCGCTTTCAGCGCTGTTGTGCGTGCTTGCGCCTCCTCCTGCTCCTGTTGCGCGATCGCCTTCAATGTTTTTGTGCGCGCTTGCGCCTCTTCGAGCGCTAGCTGCGTGAGCTCCTCTTGTAGGGCGAGCTCCGCTACCAGCTTCGAGGACCTCGCCGACCGGACGGATCCAGCTCCGCGTCTGGTGGAGGCCCGCGAGCGCGGTGGGGCGACGCGCGGCACTTCACTTAGTCTTTGCACTTGCACGCCGGCGTCGTCGCGGCGCGTGACGTCGGCGTGCGCGGTAGGCAGCACTACACTTTGTCTTTGCACTTGCGCGCTGACGTCGTCGCGACGCGTGACGTCATGCTGCGCGGTGGGCACTACACTCGGTCCGGACACTCGCGCGCTGACGTCATCGCGGCGCGTGACGTCACTATACGCGGTAGGCACTGCACTTGGTCCGAACTCACGCGCTCCGACGTCGTCGCGGCGCGTGACGGCGGCGTGCGCGGTAGGCGGCACTACACTCTGTTCACACACTCGCGCGCTGACGTCATCGCGACGCGTGACGCCATGCTGCGTGGTGGGCACTACACTCGGTCCGGACACTCGCGCGCTGACGTCATCGCGGCGCGTGACGTCACTATATGCGGCAGGCGCTTCACTTGGTCCGAACACACGCGCTCCGACGTCGTCGCGGCGCGTGACGTCATGATGCGCGGTAGGTACTGCACTCTGTCCGAACACTCGCGCTCCGACGTCGTCGCGGCGCGTGACGTCATGATGCGCGGTAGGTGGCGGCGCACTTTGCTCTGGCTCGCACTCAGGCCCGGCGGTCGCGACTGTGGGACGACCGCCCGCTGAGTGCTTCGGAGGGGACTCGTCCTCCGACTGTCGCTCGTGAGACCATTCGGTCTCCGTTTCGCGGCTCGTTGTTCCGGCAGTGGGCGGCGACGTGACGGGCTCCGACGACGTAGGTGTTGTACTGTCGATCGGCGGTACACGTGGCTCGTCACGCAGGGACTCGGTCGCCCGCTGCCTCGCGTTCTTCGTGGACCGGGTGATGGGCATCTTGATCCGGCGGCGATAGGACCAATGTTACTGCTCGTCGCTCGGGTTCGGAGTGGACTGTATTTTCTTCTTGGTTCAGGTGAGACGCCCAGTCACTCGGTCGAAGATACGCGGTACGGGGAACAACGAACGCCAAATGAAACGCCGGTGCTCAGTACAATAACGGGACGGCCCGTTACCGGAGCAACACGGACGAAGCGACAGGTTTGCCAGAGCGAGACAAACGCGGCGGCGCGGAGAGAGAGGGACGGCAGTACGGCGGCACTTGCTAGCCGATAGTCGACCGCGTCGGCGGGAAAGCTCTTCTGCAATGCCGCTGTGTCTTGCCGTCTTCCTGATGTGCTCCACTTGTCGGAGGTCCTCTCTCTCTGGCTGCTGGATTTGTACTGGCGAGCCCACGGAATAGCGCCTATTTTTATTTACTTTTCTGCCCGCTCGCCGGCCGCTGCGGCACGCATCCGGTTTTGCGAGCGAGCAGAACAATGGGCGCCTGGCTCGGCCGCCGCCGCTAATCCCTTCGTCTCGCTACCTGTCGCTCTCGTCTCGAGTTACTTCAGTAAAAAGCCGTCCAATAATATTATTTATTTCCAAAACTTATATCTAACCTACGTACAGAAAACTAAACCTAGCGCCTACTTGCTAAAATAATAACTAAAACTTACAGACTAACTAGCCTACGGTGTTTGTAAAACGTATATTTATTTATATATATCTTATTTCTAACTTATATTAACTTAATCGTAAGGCCTAAACTAACTTAAAAATCCTACTCTACTAACTACGACGGCTGCTTCCTCGCTGTTCTAGGCCCTAAGCTAAGACGTGCGCGTCGTGCGCTTCGCTGCCGGCCGCGGGGCTGTCGTCGTCCGCCACAGAGGCTATTCTACGATGTGACGATGACGTCACATAAAGCGAGACTGACGCCCGGCGGCGGCAGCGCGGCTCGACGAACAGCGAGGCGAGCGCGGTGCAGCTACCTACAGCCGGCCGGCACACACACCACTACACGGCCGGACACACCGACGCTCACTCGCGCGCCAGCGACTAATATAAATACGGCCGCGCAGCCAACGGTTAGTCAGTCTGAGCTCGGCTAGCGACTCAGACGGTCCCCCCTACCCCCCTGTTCGATCGGTGGCCTCCGCTTTGATCACAGGCATCCTCTCCCCTTACCCCGCAGTACCAGCGATCGGTGGCCTCCGCACGAACGCAGTACTGCTCCCTTCTGCTCGATCGGTGGTCTCCGCTTTGATCGCAGATTCCCCCCCCCCGCTCCTTCCCCCTCTTACCCCACAGTACCAGCGATCGGTGGCCTCCGCACGAACGCCGTACTGATCCCTCCTGCTCGATCGGTGGTCTCCGCTTTGATCGCAGGCCCCCCGCCTCTCACCCAAGTAGGCACCAACACCTTGTCCTGCCTTATCCAATATACGTAAGATATCGATAGGCAGCGACACTAGGTTATGGTTATAAGGGTAGGGATTAGGGGTACCTCCCAACTAGGCTAGTAATAGGTAGACATTAGGATATTAGGATAGGTATATATAGGATAAGTAATTAGTAGTAAGCCATGTACATATAAATAGCGTGTTGATAATAAATGAAAGATATTCACATACGTTACATCGATGTTTTACTAAGTACTCCTCGATAGGAAATCGTAAGCATTCCCGCCATTAGGTAGGTAGGACACCTGAGTACGGGGAATGCTACGTCACAACTGGCGCCCGAACAAAATAGCATGATGGCTTCAAAAGAAGTTTACAAATTAAAGAAAGAAGAGCTCACGCAAATGTTGCAAGAGAGTGGCCTAGATAAGGAAGGCACAGTAGATGAGCTACGGAAGCGATTAATTACGCACTTAAGAGCGACCACGGAAGAAGAACAAGTAGATAATGTCTCAAGAAACGTCAACCGGGGATAAGGAGTCGGAATCACACATGGCATTTGATATTGTCAGGAAATGGAATTTACAATTCGACGGCCATAAAGGCAGCTTCGAATTTTTGGAAAGAATAAAGGAATTACAGGATTGTATATCTTAGCAACAATTACTGAAAACATTACCGTTAGTGTTAAAAGACAAGGCTCTGTTATATATAGTACAGAAATGATAAAGATGTGAAGGATGGGAACCCTTGAGAGGGTATGCTTAAGATGATAGTCATAAATAATTTTTTTTTTGCTAAGATAAGTAGGTAGGTATCAGTTTTATGTGTATTAAATGAAGTTAATGACTTTTGTTCTGTGTGCAGATGCAAAAATCTCCTACGCACCGGGGGAGTGTGACGATGACGTCACATAAAGCGAGACTGACGCCCGGCGGCGGCAGCGCGGCTCGACGGACAGCGAGGCGAGCGCGGTGCAGCTACCTACAGCCGGCCGGCACACACACCACTACACGGCCGGACACACCGACGCTCACTCGCGCGCCAGCGACTAATATAAATACGGCCGCGCAGCCAACGGTTAGTCAGTCTGAGCTCGGCTAGCGACTCAGACGGTCCCCCCTACCCCCCTGTTCGATCGGTGGCCTCCGCTTTGATCACAGGCATCCTCTCCCCTTACCCCGCAGTACCAGCGATCGGTGGCCTCCGCACGAACGCAGTACTGCTCCCTTCTGCTCGATCGGTGGTCTCCGCTTTGATCGCAGATTCCCCCCCCCCGCTCCTTCCCCCTCTTACCCCACAGTACCAGCGATCGGTGGCCTCCGCACGAACGCCGTACTGATCCCTCCTGCTCGATCGGTGGTCTCCGCTTTGATCGCAGGCCCCCCGCCTCTCACCCAAGTAGGCACCAACACCTTGTCCTGCCTTATCCAATATACGTAAGATATCGATAGGCAGCGACACTAGGTTATGGTTATAAGGGTAGGGATTAGGGGTACCTCCCAACTAGGCTAGTAATAGGTAGACATTAGGATATTAGGATAGGTATATATAGGATAAGTAATTAGTAGTAAGCCATGTACATATAAATAGCGTGTTGATAATAAATGAAAGATATTCACATACGTTACATCGATGTTTTACTAAGTACTCCTCGATAGGAAATCGTAAGCATTCCCGCCATTAGGTAGGTAGGACACCTGAGTACGGGGAATGCTACGTCACAACGACTTGTAACAAAAACACTGGTGAAATATTTTTTTTAATATGTGCTTTCATTAAAATTTTAGGATTTCCCACAGAGCATCGAATGCGCGCGCCTGCGCGCGCCACCTACTAGAGACGCCCTAAGCGATAATATTTGAAACCCAAAAACTACACGCAGTGCTGCTAGCGCTTCGTATGTGTGTGTGTGTGTGCTAGTATCGAAACTACACACAAAGAGGAGCAAGTTAGGCACACGCACAAAACAAATGCACACGCACAACACACATATGTAAGTCATAGGCCACGCCCACAGGCTTCAACGGCGTTGTAGGAAAATGGCGCTCAGGGCGTCTCTAGGAGGGGCGCGCGCGGTATTCGATGCTTTGTGGGATTTCCTGACCAACTAAATGCGTACTACAATGTGTGGGCGCCTTTAGACCGCGCGACTGTGAAACGCGAGGCGGAATAGCGAGGGTTGGGGCGCGAGCGGTGCGCGGGCAGGACGGGCTATCTGTTTGTGTTCACTCGCGTCCCTTCGCGTCCGTATTCCCGCTGCCCGCTGCCCCGCACCCCGCGCGGGCCCGATTAGAGCATTACAACATTATACTAGATTAATAAATTTAAAAATTTATATCTCCGCAACGGGCGTACCAAGAACCCTACTTCTTTTACTAATGATGTTTGTTACAAAGCGTATAATAGCCTCCTTAAAGGAACTACACCAGTCCGGGGACACCTGTATATTACTGCATAATGATCAAATACGCTCGATCTATTCATATTGACATAAGCCAAACGGTGGATCTCGAGTTGACGGTCTGTCAGTTTTACGCTCGCACGCTCGACGAGCGCAGGCGCGTCGATCGTAATTTTCTACAAAATAATGCCTACGTGTGTCTTGCGACACTGTAAAAATCGTACCGGGAAGAGAAACAAGGATGACGCGGCGGCGGCGGCGGCGTCACAGATCACAAATAAGTGCACGCATATCACGTAATTTTCAAAATATTTACAAATCGCCGAACGGGCCGACGACCGTTCGCCGAACATTCAATGGTAATACTCTAGTTATCCTTCACTTCAACAGCGCGGTCCTTGCCCAGCATGTCAGTCAGTCAGTCAGTCAGCGTGTAAGCGTCCACTGCTGGACATACGCCTCTCCAGTTTTCCTCCAGTCCTCCCGGCCTTCAGCGGTACGGAACCACTGCTTTCCGCCGACGTACTTGATGTCGTCGTCCCACCTGGCGGGTGGTCTTCCCACAGTCCGTTTTCCTGTCCACGGCCGCCAGTGTAGGACACGGTTACTCCAGCGGTCGTCGTCTCTTCGGCTGACGTGCCCAGCCCATTGCCACTTGAGCTTGAGCTTGCCCAGCATACTACTTCACAAAGCGTTGCATTAGTTTACCGCTAGATGGCAAAAATTCGAATGTTCAGTAATTGTCAGTTGTTTGTCAGCCTCGGTAGCTCAGTGGTGCGGTCGGTCGACTGTTGTTAGGAAATGCTGAGCGCGGTCAGTGCTTGGATGGGTAGGTCCTGTAGTGTATGTAGGTCCTAAGCTGTAGGTCCCTTCCCATCTTACCTTACTAGGTAGGTGGTAGGGTTTATCCCGGCCGGGTTGGTACCACCGCACTGAACGAAACGTCGGTCGAAACGGCTATGTAATAGTTCGTGTTTTCCGTCCAGTTCAGTGTACCCGTCATGAAATGAAGGGAAGCACTGACATGGCACCTAGTTCACTCGGTGTTATTGGCTGACATCACGGATGTTTTTTTTATGGAAACTGACACGGTTGGCTACATCACCTACAACGTCCGTGATGTCAGCCCATAACACCGGGTGAACTAGGTGTCATGTCAGTGCTTCCCCCTTTGATCGTGCCGACTACACTGAACTGGTCGGAAAACACAAACTATTTACATAGCCGTTTCGACCGACGTTTCATTCAGTGCGGTGGTACCAACCCGGCCGGGTTAAACCCTACCACCAAGTAAGATTAGGAGGGAAGGGACCTACAGTTTTACGAGGAATCCGAACCTCGGTCAGCCTCCAACGGTCAGCGGTCACCCATCCAAGAACGCACCCAGCGTTGCTTAACATTCAATAGCGACAGTTGACTGTCTGCAATGCACCACTGAGCTATCGAGGCTGTTGTAGGTGATGTAGCCAAACCTTGTCAGTTTCCATAAAAAAAAGTAAACGGAAATTATTTTTGACTTTTTAAGGGTCGGGGGTTTTCTAAATTTGTAATTTAACTTCTTTTCCTCCAAGATTCCCTTCGAACTGCTGGGCACACATAACCCCGCCGAGGCTGATATGCGGCCGTCTTCGTCCGGTCATCTTTCGATTAAGTGAGGGGCCACTGTAATTTTGCATATTTTCGGGCTCCCTTTTAGTATTATTGGGAAGAATAGTAGAGGATCCGAATCCGAGATGAACAAAAAATGTATATTTCATCGTATACGTAACGCACAGATCGTATTTCCCATCCTCCCGGCATTCACACACGTTAGGGCAGAGTTATGAAGATTTTTTCGTGACTTATGTGTGTCAGTGTGTTATTTATGACTTTGCCGGCAGCCGGTGTCCCTTTAAATAATAATTTAGACTCATTCGGTTTCTCGAGCGCCGTGCGCCAGGGCGCCGCCGAGACGTCGTCGTTCCGGCCTTTTGTTTCAAGTTCGAAACCAAGTATGACGGAACAAATTGTGTGAAGTTTGCCGATAATTAGGTTATTAGGTCATACAATTATCGACAAACTTTCGACCGAAAGTTCACGCCCCTTCGTAGGAATGGTCAAATGTCGCGCAATTTGTCCCTCAACTTCTTCTAGTATACTAACCATCGCCCAAAGAGTTTGTATACTCTTTGCCATCGCCCTATTTCATCAGCGGGTCGCACAGTAGCGAAAATACTCCGAGCGGAGCCGAGGGCAAAAGCTTGTTGTTAATTAAATTAACGATGTAGGTAGGTAGTCATTCGCCTCCATCCAGGTTTTCCAGTAATAAATAGCTAGGGTGGTTGAGTAAAATGATAAACTACTTAAATGTATTTTGTTCACATTTTCATTTTAAGTTACATACTTACGTCCATCTGTTGCGTAATATAATATCAAACATAACATCTTGCAAAAATGTCGGATAAATCGGACACAATCCCCGACGGGCCGTCCAAATCCAGGACAGTCCAGTCCAATTCCGGACGCATGGCAAACCTACGCAACGCTGGGCAGGAGTCAGCAGGACGCACTATAGTAGGGATATCGACCGCAACATACCCCGCCCCGCGGCCCGTAAGCACAGATTACTTAATAGTTACCGTAAGTGCTACTCCGCGGGACGTTGATTCCATTTTGCGCAGCATGTTGGGAGGGTATCTATTTGCCCCGCTAAATGTTGCATTGTACTTAAGCGGCGGGTGGCCGAGTGGTTTGGGCATCGGCTTCTCATGCGAGAGGTCCGCGGTTCGAATCCCGTCGGCGTGTACCAATGAGTTTTTTCTGACGACGACGAAAAAATTATGTGCACACCTACACCTGCTGCTTCACCGTTCGGAACCGGTGTAAAACTGTAGGTCCCTTCCCTTGCCCCTTACTAGGTGGTAGGCTCAAATTGTAGCCGACTGGGTTTGGTACCACCGTACTGGATGTAAGATGGCCGCATAGCAGCCTCGGTTGTGTTCTCCTCTAGTCCAGTATAACCAGAAATCCAGTGAAGTCTCCGGTATGGCACCTACCTTCTCGGAGGTGATATTGGCTGGTCGGAGCATGCGATTCGGCCCCTCCAACTCAGTCACCCATACCGGATTACATAAAAATAAAAAAAACTTACAGGGAACTCTAAATATTGAATCGTGTTAGATATCGAATATTGCGGCAGGAATATCCTAAAAAATGAAGCGAAGTTTCTACGGGCGACCGACGACGACCGTGTAACGTACGTCATTCATTTCATTATACACTTCTACACTAATATTATAAAGGAGGTAAAAAGTTTATAAGTTTGAATGTGGAAGGTAAACTCCGAAACCCTCATCCGATTTTTAAAATTACATACATACATACCACACACGCTGTATCGCGACAATCGGGGTAAGCAGATTGATCGGTGTTGTGCTGCAAGAACTCTGGAAAATTGCAACACAACATCGACCACCACGTTTAGCAAAGTATTCGGACAAGATAACTATCAAGCAGCAAGTAAGGCACAAAGACCCACCTGCTGCACGCACGACTCGGTGGAAGGACCGTGCCAAGGTTTTTGAAGGTGGAAAACCTGTCGCCCTTTAGCACGGCATTTCGGCCTTATCCCTTAGTCGCCTTTTACGACATGCATGGGGAGAGACGCAGTGGGGTTATTCTTTTTAAGTACCGGCCTAACACAAAATTGTTTTACCAATATTTAGAATGGACCTTCAGGATGGACATAGGCTATGCGAGCGAAGCCGCGAGCAAAAGCAAGTTATGTCGTTATGAAATTGTTGTAGGTAGAGTGTTTCATTTTACGAAGGCACGAGGGGTACGAGGTAGCAAGTGGTGGGAGAGGCGACCGCGCGGAGCTCAGTAGAGAACGAACTCAATGCCCTGTCGGTACACACCACAGATCAGAGAAGTAAAGCTATTAATAGGTGTTCTGTGGTACACACGTTCTACACGTCTCCGCGTCACTCCGTCGAACCGAGTCGTTCCCTACTGAGCTCCGCGCGGTCTCGCACCACTGCCTACCTCATACGCATGGTGCCTTTGTAAAATGAAAACACTCTACTTGGTTGCGCACTGGCTCTGTCGTAGGCTGAGCGGCCGCGCGGCGATGTCAGTGCGGTGGTGCCGCCTCGAGCGAATCACGCCCTCGGGAGGCGCGGGCGGGCGAAGCGGAATCTCGCTGTAATTTTTCTTAGGCGTTAAAGCGGCCTGTTGAGATTGCGGCGCCGTTAACGATTTGTGCGAGATGCCGAGATACGGGATGGGGAATGTTGAATTTAACGGACATTGCGCGAGATTGAAACATTTTCAGCTCGCGGGGGCGGCGCGGCGGGGAGGCGGTGAGGGAGTATTTTAGGATGCCGTTGAATCTTATAGTAATCACTTTTAGAGGAAAAAAAATGTACAGACCCCGCCGTTTGATATAAAATGTCCGTGGAGCCGAAATGGAGCGGCGGGTAGCCGAGTGGTTTGGGCATCGGCTTCTCATGCGAGAGGTCCGAGGTTCGAATCCGTTCGGCGTGTACCAATGAGTTTTTTCTGATGAAAAACATTTACGTGCATACACCTGCTGGCTTCGCCGTTCGGAACCGGTGCGGTGTAAAACTGTAAAACTGTTACGTCCCTTCCCTTGCCCCTTGCTAGGTGGTAGGCTCAAATTGTAGTCGGCTGGGTTGGTACCACCGTACTGGATGTAAGATGGCCACATAGCAGCCTCAGTTGTGTTCTCCTCTAGTCCAGTATAGTCAGCAATCCAGGGAAGTCTCCGGTATGGCACCTACCTACTCGGAGGTGATATTGGCTGGTCGGATCATGTGCTTTGGCCCCTCCAACTCAGCCACCCATTTTTTTTATGTAATCCGTTATGGGTGGCTGAGTCGGAGGGGCCAAAGAGAGCATCACGAAGTAATAGTTATAATAATTAACTCGTAGGCATGATTTTTCCTTTCAATTTTTTTTTTTATGGAACCTCACACTGTTGGCTGCATCAACTACAACATCCGTGATGTCAGCCCATAACAGCTTGGCGAACTAAGTGCCATATGTCAGTGCTTCCCTTCATTTCATGTCAGCTATACTGAACTGGACGGAAAACACGAACTATTTCATTCAGTGCGGTCGTACCAACCCGGGCGGTTTAAACCCTACCGCCTACCTAGTAAGGTGAGAAGGGAAGGAGCCTACAGTTTTACGTGGTATCCGAACCACGGCAGCCTCCAACAGTCGAGCGGTCATCCATTCAAGTACTGACCGCGCCCAGGTGTGCTTAACAACAATCGACCGACCGCACCAATGAGCTACCGAGGCGAGGCTGACAAATTATAGCTTATACAAGTGTATTGATATTTATGGCCAAGTACCTAGTAGGTAATTGGAACGAACGTTACGTTTGACATTTTAATTAAAGTTTACGTTATGGGTTTCTGGTTCTACCTGCGAAGCTCCTACGAAACCCTACATTTGTGTACACTTACAACCTTTATTTTTTGCGGAATTTTCTTCGTCTTCGCCTTCGTAAATACGGCACAACAGTTATTGTGATTCCGGCTGCCTTCGTAGGAATAATAAAATAAATAAAATTTGACCTACAATGAAGTCAAGTGTGCAATTTTTTCAAGTAATAGTAACATTATATTTATTGTTTTATTGTATAATTTTATCCATAGGCAATAGGCATACTAACCGCGATAGGAGCGGGGAGGTTGAGGTAATGGCAGCGCGAGCGGGTGGGGTGCATAGGAATGCGGCGTGAGCCCTCAAAGCCGGTTGTCACGTAGTGAATTTTAATAGCGGACTGTCGAAATGCCGTTTACCGAAGTGTCAGAGACACATTGCCAGTACGGAGGAAAATACTCCGTACTAAGGCTACGCTACACGTGAGACGTCCGTTATTTTGAAGATTATTACTGCCAACCTACATTTCTGAAAATTCAATCACACATATCTCGGCGTACTACACTCTCACTACGTAACCCAGCACACATTATTGTATCATTTACCGAGCGTGAATTTCCACGATCTCTTCCCGCTGTCAGCCCATACTAAAATTATATATTGTTTGACGTAACGAAAAAGATCGCGAGCGTCTGTATGGAATTTCTGTTTGCTGAATTTGGCAACACCGCACATCGCGGTGTTGACTAATGGGTTGCCAGGCGGTTGAAATATATCCCAAATAGACGGGAATTCACATTCGCCTCGGTTGTATTTATATTACTTATTAATTCAGTCATCATCTGAGGATCCCTAGTAGAGGTCCAATATTATCAACTAATGGAGTTACAGGCCTTCAGCCACTTGGATCCAGGTAACCACATACAGTGCGCGTCATTGCGTGCTAGCCGACTTCATTCCGCAGCCACACCACAAACCGCGCTGTCGTCTATAAAAGCGGAACTCAGAGAAACAAGACTTCACTTCTTCTGTTAAATAATTCTCCGCTACAAGATAAAATATAACGCGCTCGATCTGCCGCCGTGAGTTACACTAGTCTCCCTCGCGACCGTGCCACTGTCAACGAGCCGCGGCGCTGTACCACCGCCGTCGGTCACGCGTCGTCGAGCACCCCCTCACGGAAGCCTGCAGCCGCACATCTCAGCGTTGAGACAGGAGTCCCCACAGCCAGGGTTACGGGTAACATTACAATCTCTTCAGCTCTGCCCTGCCTGTCGCTTGTGAGACACCGCCGGCCTAGCGGTTGTCGTTGCGCTTCACGCACCAAACGTATAACGCCCATCTGTGTATTTTCTCTCTTCCCATCCACAGGGCACCTTGATATGTGTGCATTATTTAATGTGGGTGTGTTTGTGTGTGTGTGTGTACAGCTCCTACGTCTACACGTAGATCCTTCTACGTACACGTAGACTTCCCCGTTTCTACGCTTCTACGTTCTCCGTCCGAGGACGCCTGCATCGTCTGCTCGGCATAGCCGGTACGAGCTACCCGGGCTTTACTCCTCGTCCGGCTGTTCCGAAGCAGAACATTGTGAAGAGGGTGGAGATCGAGCGACGCGTCGGAGGCTTCGTGTCGGCCTTCCTGCGAAGACCTTCGTCTCCCCTTCCGAAGCTAAGTTCTCGGATAGAATTATAGCTCTAATCGATTAGCTCGGTCGTCACCCCTACGATGCTCAAGTGATTCTGAAAACTCACACCCTGTCTTTTTATAGAACAATCTTGTATTACAAGGAATAAATGATAACTTTATATTTCTGAGCGTATTTCTTTATTTAATTCCCCTTTTTTTGTCTCAGTGGCGCCTACCGGTAAAGAATCACTTGAGCAGTAGGTAGGCTTAGTTATTGTGTACTTACATTCTCACACAGTAGTTGGCTAGCAACGCCCGAACATATTCAAAGTATAGACTTCATCTATCTTTGTAATCGGTACTGTGGCTAGGGATGTAGTTTGTTTTTTTATTTTTATTTGTGCAAATTTTTTATTATTATAACTGGTAGTTTTTTTTGTGCAACTTGTGCAGTATCCCTAGTTCTTCGGCGGGTTTTCTGGGTAAATTGTTAGGCTTTTTTGGGTTTTATCAAGCTATAAGGAGCTATAATGCTGCCTTATAAGCTTAATGTGTGACGAGCGAGCTAAAATTTTCATTTGTTTTGTATTGTGCGTTCTTGTGTTGTGTAATTGGTTTAATTTAGTAGATACCTCCAAACCTGAGAGGTAGTCTCCACGTCCATCATATTTTTTCATATTGGATAATAGGTTGCAGAAAAAATAATTTATTTTTTCACTTATAGGTAATGAAATTACCCACACCAGTGTTTGTGAAAGTTTTTGTTGTACTCATGTGGACTTGATCCGCAGGGTCGTTGGTTAGTTTTATATTTTATATTGTGGTTGGTAACAACAAGTTTTTAGCCAACGTTTTTTTTAATTGCAAACATTAGGTGAATATAGTTCAGTTTGGCAACCTATCGATAAATAATTTGATGTTTCATGCCAGCACAACGCACATACATGTCAACTCGTTACTTTCTTTTAGACGTAGAATCCCAACTCAACGGACCGTTGTAATATACAATACCTAGTCAGTTTGTTATAGTAATTTTTAACCTATTCGAAATCAACGGTCAACATTATCATCTTGTCAACATAATTGTAATTTGTATAAAAGTTAAAATATTCTAACGTCAAATTTTATGTTTAGAATGGAACGGCACACCAACTGTTTGTCCTCCAGCAAGCGAGAGGCACTGCACGGGCTGGAGAGGAGAGCACTCGAGCCATGTCCCATGTTCAGGTTTTATTATTCCCCGTGGATATATCTAAATTTATAGTTCACACCATTCCGTGTAGGTACAACGTTATAACCGCTTCTCGGTTATTCCGGCTAACGTAAACACAATTTTTATTATTTTTATTAGTTACTGGCTAATTTTTTAATTTCTATTAGGCACCGACTAATCGGAGGCAACATTTAAATGGCCTATCTGCATTTCTTTTCTTTTTAAAATGGCTGGTCACAAATAAGTGCCATGCCCAAACATAATTTTTTTTTAAGGTTTTTAGTTAACGGCAATTCGGAACGCAGCATTTCAACCATTTATATCATTTCTTTTCTTTCAAAATGGCTGGTCACAACTAAGTGCCATGCCCAAACATAATTTTTTTTAATGGTATTAGGTATCGGCAATTCAGAACGCTACTCTTAAAGGCTATTGTCCCTTTCTTTTATTTTTAAAATGGCTAGTCACAACTAGGTGCCATGTCCATTAAACATTTTTTTTTTATTTATACTAGTTACCGGCATTCCGGAAGCAACTTTGAAAGTGCTTATTTTGAATAAAACTGATTGCCACATCTAGGTGTCATGCCCATACATACAGTTTTATCATGAACACCTATATTTTTTTGTGTGACGTGCAACAACACAACTTAAAGTTTTATTTGTAACATTTTACATTGACAGTATATATTATTACTTTCATATAATATATAACTTGTACAACAACGTCAGTTATACATACACTTGTGTGGTTCAATGATTTTTTTTTATGTTTGTTTGTTTTTTAGTATCTCCATATTTTTTTGTGTTGCATGTACAGGTCCTCCAGTAGGGGTGTACATGGCACCTAAGTTACCAAGTACGATGGACACGTCAGTCTTCATGCTTGGTACATTTATACTTACCGGTTGGGTTACCCGAGGAGTGAACTCGAGGCTACAGTTCAGATAAATGCTGCTGTAGTCACGTTTGTTCGAAACTTTAAATAGTTTGGAATCTCCCTGCGGGCTTTTTCATATATTTTATAACCACAGTGTGTGTTTTGTTGGAGATACAGATTAATGTGTTACGAGATGAAGTGACCATTGATCAAAATTTTTATAATTTGTTGAATCACACATAGTGCTTACACATACATACATACATACATAGTGTGTATTTAGTTACTTGTTTTTTTTGTTTGTTCGCAGTCATGGTTCGACATGGTACCGACATGGTACCTACATGTCGCACCAACATGCAACTGCAACATTCTTTCATTTGTTTTTTTATTTTTCTTACTCGGCAATTAGGGTTGTCAACTCAGCTAGTTCTTTGAATATTTTTTTTTATTTTTTTTGTCACTTTGAATTTTTTATTTTATTTTCTCAAGGTGTTGGCCGGTTGGGGTTTGGCAAAGACAGACTCACATGCGAGCGGTTGGTTACTCGTAAAATTAAGCCCTAAGACACCAAGTGCGGTTAGTGACACTCTAAATATGCCTTCACCTAGTCTGCGGGAGCTCGACAGACTGAAAACTATAAGCCTAGGAGTTATGTTCTCTCGATGCTAGATCGTAAGCCGAGCCAACTACCGGTTTCCTTCTTAGTATTTGGGTTGTCTGTGGTGAGTGCGCGCCTTGTACGTATGTTCGGAGCGCACTCTGGGTTGTAAGGAGGCTACTCAGCTGCGAGTGCTAGGCACCGATTGCGGGGTATGCCATGGTATGAATGCGACCTTTGTATGCAAAGTATGAATGAGTAGATGGGTTCAGTCAGGAATGATGAGGAAAGAGAGATGATGTATGAAAGATGAGAATGCAGGACATAGGGAACACAGGTACAAAAGTAGGTAAACAACATTTTAGTAAAATTCATTTTATTTTAAATTTTTTATTTTTCTCCTACATTGCCGTAGTAATCATTTGTAATTTTTTTCATGCACACACTCAACACATATTTACATTTTTTTTTTATTTTCGCACGTGTGCAGTGCGCCTTCACCGGATAAAATTTTCTGATGCCAGAAAATTTTCAACGGGCCGAGGGGGTACTGTCACGTAGTGAATTTTAATAGCGGACTGTCGAAATGCCGTTTACCGAAGTGTCAGAGACACATTGCCAGTACGGAGGAAAATACTCCGTACTAAGGCTACGCTACACGTGAGACGTCCGTTATTTTGAAGATTATTACTGCCAACCTACATTTCTGAAAATTCAATCACACATATCTCGGCGTACTACACTCTCACTACGTAACCGAGCACACATTATAGCATCATTTACCGAGCGTGAATTTCCACGATCTCTTCCCGCTGTCAGCCCATACTAAAATTATATATTGTTTGACGTAACGAAAAAGATCGCGAGCGTCTGTATGGAATTTCTGTTTGCTGAATTTGGCAACACCGCACATCGCGGTGTTGACTAATGGGTTGCCAGGCGGTTGAAATATATCCCAAATAGACGGGAATTCACATTCGCCTCGGTTGTATTTATATTACTTATTAATTCAGTCATCATCTGAGGATCCCTAGTAGAGGTCCAATATTATCAACTAATGGAGTTACAGGCCTTCAGCCACTTGGATCTAGGTAACCACATACAGTGCGCGTCATTGCGTGCTAGCCGACTTCATTCCGCAGCCACACCACAAACGCGCGCTGTCGTCTATAAAAGCGGAACTCAGAGAAACAAGACTTCACTTCTTCTGTTAAATAATTCTCCGCTACAAGATAAAATATAACGCGCTCGATCTGCCGCCGTGAGTTACACTAGTCTCCCTCGCGACCGTGCCACTGTCAACGAGCCGCGGCGCTGTACCACCGCCGTCGGTCACGCGTCGTCGAGTACCCCCTCACGGAAGCCTGCAGCCGCACATCTCAGCGTTGAGACAGGAGTCCCCACAGCCAGGGTTACGGGTAACATTACAATCTCTTCAGCTCTGCCCTGCCTGTCGCTTGTGAGACACCGCCGGCCTAGCGGTTGTCGTTGCGCTTCACGCACCAAACGTATAACGCCCATCTGTGTATTTTCTCTCTTCCCATCCACAGGACACCTTGATATGTGTGCATTATTTAATGTGGGTGTGTTTGTGTGTGTGTGTGTACAGCTCCTACGTCTACACGTAGATCCTTCTACGTACACGTAGACTTCCCCGTTTCTACGCTTCTACGTTCTCCGTCCGAGGACGCCTGCATCGTCTGCTCGGCATAGCCGGTACGAGCTACCCGGGCTTTACTCCTCGTCCGGCTGTTCCGAAGCAGAACATTGTGAAGAGGGTGGAGATCGAGCGACGCGTCGGAGGCTTCGTGTCGGCCTTCCTGCGAAGACCTTCGTCTCCCCTTCCGAAGCTAAGTTCTCGGATAGAATTATAGCTCTAATCGATTAGCTCGGTCGTCACCCCTACGATGCTCAAGTGATTCTGAAAACTCACACCCTGTCTTTTTATAGAACAATCTTGTATTACAAGGAATAAATGATAACTTTATATTTCTGAGCGTATTTCTTTATTTAATTCCCCTTTTTTTGTCTCACGGTGAGAGGGGGAGCACCGAAGCTTCGGAAAGAGCCAATCACAACACACGGACGCTTTTGAATGTCCGAAAATGCACATGTACACACACACACACACACCCTCACACACACACACACACACCCTTGCATACATTACTAATTGCATAGTAGATAAGTCCTTTATACGTTAATCCGTTTACTTATGTTGTACTCTTATGAAACAAACTATGTTTATAGTTTAAGAGAGAGAGACAACAACTGTTAATATTTAAAACACATAATAAATATGTTATCGAAAATAATAAATAAAACAAAATTTTACAAAATACGTTAGAATAGGGTTTTATTCTTGCAGTTGAAGTCCGCCAGTTACAATTCAATGCGAAGGAGAACTGACAAACAAAACATGCAACATGCACCATGCAAGCAACATGCATGATGCCGTCCACTGTTGAATATTAACAAGAAGAGGTCAGATTACATGCTCTTTGTATGCGGTAAGGACCCGTGTGTGGTCCATGACCGTAAGCGTGATAAAGGTGGGTACACACCTGCTGAACGAGTGATCGTATTCAAGCGAACGACGACGACGTGGTGCGACACCTTTATTCGGTACGCGTGCGAATGCGCACTACGTTCTTTTACTTTTTCACCGTCCTTTATTACATGTGATAATATTCGCGCGATAAAAAGTAACTAAAAAAAATTTTTTTTTAAAGTTGCATTAACAGATTCACATTCAGATATTTATTTCGCTATAAAGAACACACAACAAAGAATATTTCATTGAGACATATGCATGTTCAGTATGGTTCGTCATAATTTTTTTACAACCTTGGTATTATAAAGGCAATCATTACAAATTATGTAATTGGAACTAATAAAATGTTTTTCCATAATAAACAGATGAAGATTGAGAAATGTTTAATTCATAAGGAAAATAGAATACGTAAGTAGCATTGATAGAAGAACATTAAATATTTGTTTTTAAGTTCTAGAGCGAAAAATTATTGTTACTGCTCGTCGCTCGGGTTCGGAGTGGACTGTAATTTCTTCTTTTTTGGTTCGGGTGAGACGCCCAGTCACTCGGTCGAAGATACGCGGTACGGGGAACAACGAATGCCAAATAAAACGCCGGTGCTCAGTACAATAACGGGACGGCCCGTTACCGGAGCAACACGGACGAAGCGACAGGTTTGCCAGAGCGAGACAAACGCGGCGGCGCGGAGAGAGAGGGACGGCAGTACGGCGGCACTTGCTAGCCGATAGTCGACCGCGTCGGCGGGAAAGCTCTTCTGCAATGCCGCTGTGTCTTGCCGTCTTCCCGATGTGCTCCACTTGTAGGAGGTCCTCTCTCTCTGGCTGCTTGATCTGTACTGGCGAGCCAACGGAATAGCGCCCATTTTTATTTACTTTTCTGCCCGCTCGCCGGCCGCTGCGGCACGCATCCGGTTTTGCGAGCGAGCAGAACAATGGGCGCCTGGCTCGGCCGCCGCCGCTAATCCCTTCGTCTCGCTACCTGTCGCTCTCGTCTCGAGTTACTTCAGTAAAAAGCCGTCCAATAATATTATTTATATAAGTAAACTTACATCTAACCTACGTACAAATAACTAAATCTAGTGAATATTCGCTAAGATAATAACTAAAACTTACAGGCTAACTAGTCTACGGTTTTGGTAAAAAGTATATTTATTTATATATAACTTATTTCTAACTTATGTTAACTTAATCGTAAAGCCTAAACTAACTTAAAAAACCCTATTCTACAAACTACGACGGCTGCTTCCTCGCTGTTCTATGCCCTACGCTAAGACGCGCGCGTCGTTCTCTCGTGCGCTGGCTGCGGGGCTGTCGTCGTCCGTAACATTCTCCCGCCTTCGCAGCTCGGCTCGAACCGCTCTGGTGGGAAGGACGACGATCTTCGGTATCCTGAAGATGGCGTCCCGCAGTCAGTACGTCGAAGACGCGCGTCTTGTCCATCTCGCCCGTGACCAGGTGTGGCGTAGGAGTTTGCAGCCTGCCGTGGTGACGAAGTCCCTTCGCCGCCTTCGGAGAGTCTGCCGCGCCTTCGCGGCTCCCGCCGGTGTTGTAGCCAGGGCAGGAAAGTGCTGCGACGCGGCGGCGGCGGCGTGCTGCTACGCGGCGGCGGCGGCGTGCTGCTACGCGGCGGCGTGCTGCAACGCGGCGGCGGCGGCGTGATGCGACGCGGCGGAGGCGGCGTGCTGCTACGCGGCGGCGTGCTGCGACGCGGCGGCGGCGGCGTGCTACGACGCGGCGGAGGCGGCGTGCTGCTACGCGGCGGCGTGCTGCGACGCGGTGGCGGCGGCGTGCTACGACGCGGCGGAGGCGGCGTGCTGCTACGCGGCGGCGTGCTGCGACGCGGCGGCGGCGGCGTGCTACGACGCGGCGGTGGCGGCGTGCTGCTACGCGGCGGCGGCGTGCTACGACGCGGCGGCCGAGGCGTGCTGCTACGCGGCGGCGGCGTGCTACGACGCGGCGGTGGCGGCGTGCTGCTACGCGGCGGCGGCGTGCTACGACGCGGCGGCTGAGGCGTGCTGCTACGCGGCGGCGGCGTGCTACGGCGCGGTGGCCGAGGCGGGCTGCTACGCGGCGGCGGCGTGCTACGACGCGGTGGCCGCGGCGTGCTACGACGCGGCGGAGGCGGCTTGCTGCTACGCGGCGGCGTGCTGCGACGCGGCGGCGGCGGCGTGGGACTTAGCGGCGGTACCACGATGGTGCCTTCGAGCCCGGTCGGCTGAGGGGGTTGTGACCGTAGCTCCCGCCGGTGTCGTTCCTCGACTCCCGGGTCTGCGCTCCACGCGACTCCACAGCTTTCCACCGGCGTCGTCGCCGAGCTCCTCCCGCCGTGCAGGACCCAGCCTAGCTGGGTGCGGGAGGCAACCGGCTCATCGGGGCGGCCGCTCCGGATCTCCCTCGAGATGATGAGCTGCCAGTTGTCCTGCCCGATGAGCAGGGTCGGCGACGCGTGCTCGTACGTCAGTACTGACTGGAGGCCTGCGAGGTGGCTGCACTCCTGTAGCGCAGCGTGCGTGACAGCCTGACTGGGGAATCGCAGCCGGTCCACTGTCCTTGCGCCGACTAGTTGGTGCGCCTCCGTCCCGTGCTTGCCGCGGACACTCAGGTTTACGCGGCGAGACCCAGTGACGTTGACATGAGTCCCGCTGATCCCCAGCACTCGCAGGGGATCCGGCCGGCCCTTCGCGCCCAGCAACTTGGCGACTGTGGCGTTGATCATCGTGATCGTAGATCCCTCGTCGAGCAGCGCGAACGTGTCTATCGTCCCGGCCGGTCCAGACAGCACCACAGGGACCATTTTGAGGAGCACTCGATCGGCGCGGGTCGCTGCCGCGACTACTTCCGTGGCCGTGGTAACACTCTCTTCTTTCCTTGCCGGGTTGTGAAGGAGGAAATGATGCCCAGTCGTGCATTCGTCCACACCGCACCTTGCTGCCTTGCACCTGTTGCGCCGGTGCCGGCTCTTTAAGCACCGGAAGCAGACCCCTTCCTTTTTTACCAACCTCCACCGTTCGTCTATGTCGGCTGACTTAAAACGGTGGCAGTCCGGTAGGTGGTGCTCGGCTGAACACGCTGGGCATTTCTTCTCGGTCTTCACTTCCGACTTCTCCCCGGCCTTGGCAGCGTAAGAATATTCGGTTCCGCGCGCCTTTTTGTTGCCGCGGCTTGGCTCGGGCGCGTCCTCCTCGTCCTCGATCTCCGCGGTGTAGGCCTTCTCGGTGCTGCGCCCCCCGCGGTTGCCGCGGCGCGGCTCCGTCATGTCTGTCTTGCCACCGCTTGGCTCGAGCGTCGCGTCCGCGGCGCAATTGTCCGCCTCGTCTTCTAGGAAGGCGGACAGCACCATCAGGGCCGGGCGGTGGTCCGTCTTTCGCTGAGGGTGGCGGAGCCAATTATTTCGCATGATTGCGGAGAACTTGTCGGTGACGGTCTGAAGGAGCTCCACGCCGTGCAGCAGGTGGGCGTGATCGAGCCCCACGATCGTCTGCACGATGTTGGACAGCTGGCTCGAGAAGGTACAGATATCTCGAGAGCTGTCGGGCAGCTTGGGCAGGGCTCGCAGCTTGGCTAGCTCACGTTTAATCAGCGCTTCCGGCTGGCCGAACCTTCTTTCCAGCGCCGTCATCAGCTCCTCCGCTCCGGCCGCGGCGGCGAGTCGGCTCGAGACTGCCGACTCTGCTGGGCCGCGCAGGCTGTGCCCGATCCGCGCCGCGTTTTCGTAGCTTGAAAAGTATCGTTCCGTATTACGGAACGCGGCGCGGTACCGCAGCCACTTCTCCGGAGATCCGTCGAACTGCGGCAGGTCGTACATGAACTTTGGCAGCTTAGTTCGCATGTACGGGCCCTCGGCTGCGGCTCCTGCGTCCCAATGCGGCGGAGCGGCGGCGGTGGCGGTGGTGGCGGCTTGCGTCCATGCGGCGGAGGCGGCCGGCGGCGCGGCATGCGGCCGCGTATCGGTGGCGGTCGGTGGCGAAGCGTGCGGCCCCGCGGTAGCAGCGGAGGCGGCAGCCTGTGGCGCGGCGTGCGGCCACGCAGCGGCGGCGGCGGCGGGCGGCGGCGCGGCGTGCGGCCCCGCGGTATCGGCGGAGGCGGCAGCCTGTGGCGCGGCGTGCGGCCACGCAGCGGCGGCGGCGGCGGGCGGCGGCGCGGCGTGCGGCCCCGCGGTATCGGCGGAGGCGGCAGCCTGTGGCGCGGCGTGCGGCCACGCAGCGGCGGCGGGCGGCGGCGCGGCGTGCGGCCCCGCGGTATCGGCGGAGGCGGCAGCCTGTGGCGCGGCCTGATGCCACGCAGCGGCGGCGGGCGGTGGCGCGGCGTGCGGCCCCGCGGTAGCAGCGGAGGCCGCAGCCTGTGGCGCAGCGTGCGGCCAGGCAGCGGCGGCGGGCGGCGGCGCGGCGTGCGGCCCCGCGGTATCGGCGGAGGCGGCAGCCTGTGGCGCGGCCTGATGCCACGCAGCGGCGGCGGGCGGTGGCGTGGCGTGCGGCCCCGCGGTATCGGCGGCGGCCGCAGCCTGTGGCGCGGCGTACGGCCACGCAGCAGCGGCGTGCGGCCCCGCGGTATCGGCGGCGGCCGCAGCCTGTGCCACGGCGTACAGCCATGCAGCAGCGGCGGGCGGTGGCGTGGCGTGCGGCCCCGCGGTAGCGGCGGAGGCGGCAGCCAGTGGCGCGGTGTGATGACACGCAGCGGCGGCGGTCGGCGGCGCGGCGTGCGGCCCCGCGGTATCGGCGGCGGCCGCAGCCTGTGCCGCGGCGTACAGCCACGCAGCAGCGGCGGGCGGCAGCGCAGCGCGCGTGCCCGCGGCCGCGGCGGCGGGCGGCGGTGCGTCGTGCAGATTGCCTTCTGTGGCGGTGTTGGGGGGGTGCTCCGTGGTGACCGCTTCCGATCGGAGTCCAAGGGTGGCGCGCTCGCGCTCGGTCGGCGGGACGAGCTGTGGCTCTCGCTCCCGCCGGTGTTGGGTGTGCCCTTGGATCCAATCTTCAAGTCGGCCCCGCTGCAACTCGTCGTCACCCTCCTCGTCGCTCGTTGACGCACGCTCGAGCTGCTCGGCTTGCAGCCGCTCGAGCCTTGCTTTCAGCGCTGTCGTGCGTGCTTCCGCTTCCTCCTGCTCCAGTTGCGCGATCGCCTTCAATGTTTTTGTGCGCGCTTGCGCCTCCTCGAGCGCTAGCTGCGTGAGCTCCTCTTGTAGGGCGAGCTCCGCTACCAGCTTCGAGGACCTCGCCGACCGGACGGATCCAGCTCCGCGTCCGGTGGAGGCCCGCGAGCGCGGTGGGGCGACGCGCGGCACTTCACTTAGTCTTTGCACTTGTACGCCGGCGTCGTCGCGGCGCGTGATGTCGGCGTGCGCGGTAGGCAGCACTACACTTTGACTTTGCACTGGCGCGCCGGCGTCGTCGCGGCGCGTGACGGCGGCGTGCGCGGTAGGCGGCACTACACTCTGTTCACACACTCGCGCGCTGACGTCATCGCGACGCGTGACGCCATGCTGCGTGGTGGGCACTACACTCGGTCCGGACACTCGCGCGCTGACGTCATCGCGGCGCGTGACGTCACTATACGCGGCAGGCACTTCACTTGGTCCGAACACACGCGCTCCGACGTCGTCGCGGCGCGTGACGTCATGATGCGCGGTAGGTACTGCACTCTGTCCGAACACTCGCGCTCCGACGTCGTCGCGGCGCGTGACGTCATGATGCGCGGTAGGTGGCGGCGCACTTTGCTCTGGCTCGCACTCAGGCCCGGCGGTCGCGACTGTGGGACGACCGCCCGCTGAGTGCTTCGGAGGGGACTCGTCCTCCGACTGTCGCTCGTGAGACCATTCGGTCTCCGTTTCGCGGCTCGTTGTTCCGGCAGTGGGCGACGATGTAGGTGTTGTACTGTCGATCGGCGGTACACGTGGCTCGTCACGCAGGGACTCGGTCGCCCGCTGCCTTGCGTTCTTCGTGGACCGGGTGATGGGCATCTTGATCCGGCGGCGATAGGACCAATGTTACTGCTCGTCGCTCGGGTTCGGAGTGGACTGTAATTTCTTCTTTTTTGGTTCGGGTGAGACGCCCAGTCACTCGGTCGAAGATACGCGGTACGGGGAACAACGAATGCCAAATAAAACGCCGGTGCTCAGTACAATAACGGGACGGCCCGTTACCGGAGCAACACGGACGAAGCGACAGGTTTGCCAGAGCGAGACAAACGCGGCGGCGCGGAGAGAGAGGGACGGCAGTACGGCGGCACTTGCTAGCCGATAGTCGACCGCGTCGGCGGGAAAGCTCTTCTGCAATGCCGCTGTGTCTTGCCGTCTTCCCGATGTGCTCCACTTGTAGGAGGTCCTCTCTCTCTGGCTGCTTGATCTGTACTGGCGAGCCAACGGAATAGCGCCCATTTTTATTTACTTTTCTGCCCGCTCGCCGGCCGCTGCGGCACGCATCCGGTTTTGCGAGCGAGCAGAACAATGGGCGCCTGGCTCGGCCGCCGCCGCTAATCCCTTCGTCTCGCTACCTGTCGCTCTCGTCTCGAGTTACTTCAGTAAAAAGCCGTCCAATAATATTATTTATATAAGTAAACTTACATCTAACCTACGTACAAATAACTAAATCTAGTGAATATTCGCTAAGATAATAACTAAAACTTACAGGCTAACTAGTCTACGGTTTTGGTAAAAAGTATATTTATTTATATATAACTTATTTCTAACTTATGTTAACTTAATCGTAAAGCCTAAACTAACTTAAAAAACCCTATTCTACAAACTACGACGGCTGCTTCCTCGCTGTTCTATGCCCTACGCTAAGACGCGCGCGTCGTTCTCTCGTGCGCTGGCTGCGGGGCTGTCGTCGTCCGTAACAATTATACTATATTAAAGAAAATTGAAATGTCTACCCATCCCATTTATCGTTAATTACACCTTTTACAAGCATTTTAATAGGTCGAGAGTTAAAGGGTTAATATTATTTTATGTTGGTAATATAGAAATTCAATTCAACGGTTCTAAAAACAAGTTTTGAATCTCGCTTTGAATATAATTATATCGAACATTATTAAACTCTAGATTTGGAACTTATTAAACTTCAATTATATAAAATGAACAATATTTTTAGGGTTCCGTATCAGGTACGGCACCCTAATACTAAGCCTACACCGTCTGTCTGTCTGTGCGTCCGTCCGCCCGTCCGTCTGTCCGAGGGATGTATATCTTGAACCGTAATAGTTAGCCCGTTGAAATTTTCACAGAATATGTGTTATTATGGCCGATATAACAACAAATAATAAAAATAATAAAAAGTAAAAAAATCAGGGGGGGGGGGGTTCCCATGGAAGAAACCAAAAAGTGTATGCGCGCGCGCATACAACGAGGAACCCTCGTTGCGCGAGTTTGACTAGCACTTGGCCGGTTTTTTTAAATATTTTACTTACAGTAACGTACCTACTGCAAGTAAAATATTTCGTCCAACTCAGCGGACTCCAAAATTACATCTCACTTTTGTCTAATTTAAAATAATTCATATAAGTCACTTAATAAAGTTATTCACAGTGTTCGCTGAATAGTTACTGTTCTTCTGATGTGTACCCACAACGGGTCGCCGGTATCGAGAGGGTCGGATCGCTGGAGCGGCGGTGGCGGCGCGGCGATCGCTCGCACTTTACGTCGCAATCACCGCCCTAACGAGCCGGAACTCGAATGCACTCCAGCGAATGTGTGGAGAGTGCCACTTGGACTGTATCCGTGTCCCGCTACTTCAGCGCGTGAGTGGAATAAGAGATACTTACACTTACACTAACCCGTATCGAGGACATATTATTGTCTATTGAGGATTACATACATGCATCGTACGATACGCTGTATCCCGACAATCGGAGTAAGCAGAAGTAAGTAATCGGAGTTGTGCTGCAGGTGTTCTTGTTAATTACAGCACAACACCGACCACCGCGTTTAGCAAACGTGTTAGGACAAGATAATTATCAAGCAGCAAGTAAGGCACGAAGACCCATCTGCTGCATGGCTCGGTGCCACCATGTCAAGGTGAGAGATGGCTAGACTGTTGCCCTTTAGCAAGGCATCTTGTCCTTATCCCTTATCAATTGAGGATTTTAGTGAGATATACTTCCACACGCAGAGAAGCTATGGTTGTTACACCAATTCTATACATGCTGTTGTAACGGCCAGTACATTAATTTCGCCAGCGTAATACTCATGTTTTTCCGAGACAAAAAAGTAAAAAAGTTTAGATATAAAAGGTCTAGTTTTAGAGATATTAATTTTTTTAATTTATGTTTTCGTCAAGTGTATTAATGACGCTTGGTTGTCGCTCCGTCCCCGCCACCGCGCCGCCGCGCGCCGCCGCCTGCGCCGCGGATGGAAGAACTCACGCCGCGCCGCCACCGCGCATCTCCTCGCTCCGCGCACTCGTCCCTGCTCGCTTAATTTCATTCCCACGTTTGTGGGGAACATTAGATCCTTTTTACAATAAATTAATCAATTAGTTTGTATGAAAACTGTAACTTTTTATTTAAAGGGAATTCAGAAAAAAGTTATTTGACTTTTTTGTTACTATTGATCCCAATAATTGTTTCCTGGTTAAAATTTTATGTAGTGGCCGTTACAACATTCTGTATACAAGTCCGTTCAGTCAGCGTCTAGAGAGTCTATAGAGTCTAGACAGCCGGACTGCCCTGGCTCCGGGCGCCGCTGCCGCGCGGCGGCTAACGAGCTTGCACTCACAGTCGGGGAAAAATTATAATTTCCATTTCATTTTTCCATTCAACGCCGAGTGGCTCGTTAGCAATTTGTTCTCTTGCCATTGTCAACTTGCCCCGCGCCGGTCGTAGATCCACGCCTCGCACAGACTGGCCAGCCGTTGCCGCCGCCCGCCTCCGCCGTGTCTGTATCACAGGCCATCAGAGGTGGTTTAAGAAACCGGACAAGTGCGAGTCGGACTCGCGCAAAACCTTATCGCATCACAAAAAAAAAGCAGTTGAAAAAACTTTCGTTTCTTAATTTTTTTCACTTTTGAATTTTTTTAACCCCCGCCCCGACGCAAAAAGAGGGGTGTTATACTATATAAGTTTAACGTGTGTGTGCATGTGTGTATGGGTGTTTCTCTCTGTGGCATCGTTTCTTCCAAACGGATGGACCGATTTGGATGCGGTTTCTTTTTAGAAATCTGGTTAAATTGGGATGTTTCTAGGCTATGTTTGTAATCAAGTTTTCAATGTTGGGGGTTCTATATCTGTTATTTTGTCATATCTTATGGCACCGTACCAAAACTTATACATTATATAGTACATACAGTTGTGGTGGAGTACTGCGTTGTCTATCTGTCTGTCCTTCTGCCTGATTTTTTTTATGTAATCCATTATGTGTGGCTGAGACGGAGGGGCCAAAGCACATGCTCCGACCAGCCAGTATCACCTCCGAGAAAGTAGGTGCCATAACGAAGACTTCCCTTCGGATTGCTGGCTATACTGGACTAGAGGAGAACACTGCGGAGGCTGCTATGCGGCCATCTTACATGCAGTATGGTGGTACCAACCCAGTTGGCTACAAATTGAGCCTACCGCCTAGTAAGGGGCAACGGAAGAGACCTACAGTTTTGAACCGGTTCCGAACGGTGAAGCAGCAGGTGTATGCGCCCACGTAAATTTTTTCGTCAGAAAAAACTCATTGGTACACGTCGACCGGATTCGAACCTCGGACCTCTGGCATGAGAAGCCGATGCCCAAACCACCCGCCGATTGAAAGGTAAAGGGTACTGCGTTGTCTATCTGTCTGTAGAATATTTTAAATTCAAAAGTAAATACGTGAGCGCCTGCAGCAGTCGATAGGGGCTGTGGTATAACATTTGCTCAAGACTCGAGTTCACTCCGATGCCTTTCGCAGGAGGCGGCGTCTGTTGGCGTCCTGCGCTGCGTAATGAGGTAAGATGCAATAATGGCCGACGCAACAACAACCAACTATATTTTATTAGTAGACTTTTTACTGCCGCCTGAGCGCAAATTATTTCGAGTGTTTTGCTTCGGGGACCATTGTCGCTTATGCCTGTGTGTATTTTTAAAGCCCGACGAGAAAAGAGGAGTGTTATAAGTTTAACGAGGGTGGGTGTATGTGTGGGCATCGTAGCTCCCAAACGCATGGACCGATTTGGATGCGGTTTTTTTATTAGAAAGCTGGTTTAATCGGGATGGATCATAGCTATGTTTGTAATCAATTAATCAAGTAGTGTAGAAAGTGGATTTTTTCAGTGATGGATTTTGGTGCGGGTAACATGTGTAATCTGTCACAAATCATTTCATTGAAGGATATTTGTTTATGTTATATTATATTACAACTTAATTATATGCACTAGGTGCCTGTCAACCATGCCATAGTATCACTTAAACTTTTTGATCTTTCTTGGTCCATAGTTCTTCGTAGTAACTTTTATATTGGCTTGTGTATCGGATTCACATGTTTCATTGCAATTTCTTCTTTGGTGATTGTTTGCTCATTTCAGTTATTTTTGTTTTCACTCATTTCATTCATGGTTACATTTTTACTTTAATCACTAACTTATTATTTAGTTTTTAATCTATTGCATCACATTCTCAAGTTATCTACATGGTTTGTTAGTCATCCATCTGTTTTATGTTTTTTCTTATCTGTATCAACCTTCGCCGGTGTATGTGTTTAATCATAAGTATTACTGTAATGTATTTAATTTCACTGTTGGTTGGTCGTAATAAATAAAATAATAATAAAGTAATTAGGTAATAAAAAAAAAATATCTTAAAAAGTAGATCGATTTGCATGCGGTTTTTTTAAAAAAGCTTGTAATAAAGGTTAAATTAAAAATAAAAAAAAACCCCGACCATTTATGTACCCTATGTAAACGGAAATAGTTTTTGACTTTTTAAGGGTCGGGGTTTTTTTAAATTTGTAATATCATATCATATCATTAAATGAAACTATTAATTTCTTCAAAAAGTATTTTGAAGATAAGAAAATTCGCTTGCTGTCTGTTCTTACCCCGACGCAAAACGAGAGGTGTTATAAGTTTGTTAATCCCTGACGCAAAATGAGGGGTGTTATAAATTTGTCAATCCCCGACGCAAAAGAGGGGTGTTATAAGTTTGTCAATCCCCGACACAAAAGGAGGGGTGTAATAAGTTTGTCAACCCCCGACGCAAAAGGAGGGGTGTTATAAGTTTGTTAACCCCCAACGCAAAAAAAGGGGTTTATAAGTTTTTTGACCCCCGACGAAAAAGGAGGGGTTTTATAAGTTTATCAATCCCCGACGCAAAAGGAGGGGTGTTATAAGTTTGTCAATCCCTGACGGAAAAGGAGGGGTGTTATAAGTCAGTCTATCCCCGGCGCAAAAGGAGGGGTGTTATAAGTTTGACGCCTCTGTATGTCTGTCTGTGTGTCTTTCTGTGTATCTGTGTATCTGCATCATAGCTCCCAAACGTATGGACCGATTTGGATGAGGTTTTTTTATTAGAAAGCTGGTATAACCGGGGTGATTCTTAGCTATGTTTATAATCAAATAATCAAGATTTTAAAAATTACGTCTCTTAAAATGCTTGAAACATGAACCGATTTTTCGTCTGTTACGTTTTCTCCCAAATAAATATAAAGTAATCTAAACTAGGAAGAGATAATGTAACTCATACAGATGTTCTATCTCACGAAGTCCGTTTGGCTCTGGTTGTATTAGTGACGTGTACTGATGAGCGCGCCTGTGTGTGTGTGTGTGCGCGCGGACCGCGTCGCGATCGTGACTGAGCGCTCTCGAGGTTACTAAAACAATGTGCGTGCACATGCACATTGTTTTAGTAACCTCGAGAGCGCTCAGTCACGATCGAACCTGACAACATTCATAGCCAAACGGACTTCGTGAGATAGAATATCTGTACCACAACGTATTGCAGTCTGTAACACGAGACCACGTGCCGCCGCAGGCTTCTACTTCAGAACATTATACATCACATCTAATGTTAGGTTTCTCGTCCGCAGGACCGACTGGCGCGCGTTATTCCGCACCATTCACACCGAACATATCGCCTTCCTAACACGGTTCCCGCGCGGAGACTCCGCCATTTCACCAAGTTTAAACAAAGAGAGCTTAGCGTCTCGCCAGTAATTTATTTCTAAACTTATTACGGAAGACAATGGGAGTGGGTCCCGTAGGAACTGCACGGGATAAGACAAGTTGGTCTATCTTAGCAGGCTCAGGTAAGCGGCTTATTGGTCGTGAGAAGCGCGCGGCGGCGCGGGGTTGAGGTGGCGCCGCCGCGCTGGAGCGAGCTTCTATGTATGGCTATTCTATGGTTCGCTTACACATGTCGAGCACACTCGGCCGAGTGCTTATAGTCACCTAGAAGCATGCTTCCACAGATGGCGCAAAAGTAATGGCACAATAGGAATTGTCAGTATTTGTTGTTATGTCATTTTGACATTGACAATTGTGTAGATAAGTACATAAAATATGTAAAATACACAAAGATCAATAATGGAGCGCGCTGTACTCCCGAAGAACGAGGAATAATTTGTGTCAACTTTTTTTCGGAACAATTTGTCGGTGATAATAACGCAACGTGAATTTCACCGAAGATTTTTTTTTCTGTGGGATTATTTAAAGTATCTGTTTTACGTGAATAAGCCACAACCTTTAGCAGCCCTAAGAAATTATTTTCGACAAGAAATTCAGAACATAACACCGGAAGTTTTGAGAAGCGTGATGGAAAATGCTTTAAAAAGGGCTCAAATTTGCATTGACGCTGGAGGCTATCATTTGACGGATATCATATTCAAAACCTAATAGGAATAATTTTACAGGTCTATTATAATATGTATTCAAAATAATAAAAAAATATTCATTTTGATTATAGAAAAGTTCTAGCTAAATAATGAAGCTGTGTCACTTCATTACTTTTGCGCCACCGGTTACTACTAATCATTCTTAAAAGAATTATGATAGGTTATCAGTTTTTTTATGTTATACTTCTTTAGGAGCGTTATGAAAATAAAAACAGGCCAAGTGCGAGTCGGACTCGCGCACCGAAGTTTCCGGACCACACTCGTCGATTCGAACAATCGGCCAATTGCTCGGCCTAGTGCTAGGGCGAGCACTTACTCATTCGGTGTAAATAGGTCATCGCTCTTATGTCAATGAACGCCATTCGCGCCACGGCTTGGGATGCAATGTTGATTATAGTTGCGAACACATATACTTGTCTCGAGACTGCCAGCCTCGGTAGCTCAGTGGTGCGGTCGGCCGACTGTCGGTCGAATCACAAGCACACCTGGGCGCGGTCAGTGCATAGACGGGTGACCGCTCGATCATTGGAGGCTGACCTTGGTTCGGATTCCACCCGGGTTGGTACCACCGCACTGAATGAAACGGCGGTCGAAACGGCTATGTAAATAGTTCGTGTTTTCCGTCTAGTTCAGTGTAGCCGACATGAAATGAAGGGAAGCGCTGCCATGGCACCTAGTTCATCCGGTGTTATGGGGTGCCATTACGGATGTAGTAGGTGATGTAGCCAAATGTGTCAGTTTCCATAAAAAAAAATATAACTTCTAGATGTGTTATATTTCTCGTGCCCTGTACAAATAGGTACGCGGTTGTATCTTAATTGTGTATCCGAGAAGCGGACAGGAGCACGTGCCACGGAGTGTTGTAAAAGAAGGCGCGTGCCCTGACTACCGAGCGCAGAAGCGCGAATATAATCAAGCTGCAACATTTTACTTGAAAATAAAGCTTTCATAAACCCTACCACCAAGTAAGGTAAGAAGGGAAGGGACCTACAGTTTAAGATGGTATCCGAACCACGGTCAGCCTCCAACGGTCGGGCGGTCACCCATCCAAGTACTGACCGCGTTGCTTAACAACAGTCGACCGACCGCACCACTGAGCTACCGAGGCTGACAAGGTAATACTCTATAGTTCCCGTTACGAACACGAGATGCTCTAAAGTTTCCGTTCCGAATACGAGATGCTCTATAGTTCCCGTTACGAACACGAGATGCTCTATAGTTTCCGTTCCGAACACGAGTTGCTCTATAGTTTCCGTTCCGAACACGAGATGCTCTATAGTTTCCGTTACGAACACAAGATGCTCTATAGTTTCCGTTACGAACACGAGATGCCCTATAGTTTCCGTTACGAGCACGAGATGCTCTATAGTTTGGATTTAATAAGCTGTAGATTTTTTTTATGGAAACCAACATGGTTGGTTGTACCGAGAGACCAACGGTGCAATCGACAGAGCCAAAATCAAATCTCCTCGCGAAACCACGCTCAGTTAGGTGCCATTCCAGCAGATTAGCGGACTGTTGCAAGGCTGTCTAGCCTGTTAATACGACGTTTGAAGACACCCAGGTCTTCGACGGACGTTTGAAGACACCAAGGATTCGAGAAACACACTCGCCGGAAGACAGTTTCACACCCTAGCGGTGCGACGACGATTTAGAGAACCGATCGGTTATCAAAAGTCCGATGTCAACAACAAATGGGTGCTGAGTCTCTCGATGATGAGCTGGGTGATGACTTTCCTCACTAAGCAGCCAGGGCCCTAACCTCCCGAATTGGTACCACTGAATGAATATATAATGAAGAAAACGGTCAACAAGATAAACAATCAGAGCGTACGATACAAACAAATCCGAAAGCCAGTGGAGTATCAATACTCAATGCCGGCAAATCTGATCCGCGCAGAAAAACAAGTCTGCAGATTAAGAGGTGTGACGCAACGGTATTGGTCGTAAATTGAGGCTAAAATATGTTATCTCTTCCTCCTATATTTTATTACTGCTCACTTACGCCGATTTCGTCCCAATTTGCTGCGAGAACAAAGGAGCAGAAGCGATAAAAATGTGGCCACGCCGACTACGCCGCGCCCACTCGAGAGCTATATCATACACTTCTCTCATTCATTGCTTCGCCTTTGTTAGGTTTGTTAATTAAGAAATTATCGAGACGAATAGGATATGTATATATTCTTTATTGAACGCCAATTTATACAAATTAGGCACAATAGGTGAGCTTAATGCCGTGAGGCATTCTACTCTAACTAACCTTTGGAATGTGGAAGAAGTATATGCAGGCGAACAAGTTACTCCAACGGCCATCATCTCTTCGGCTAACGTGTCCAGCCCACTGCCACTTGAGCTTAGCCACCCGGTGTCCAATATCGACTACTTTAATGTGTCGGCAGATTGCCTCGTTACGCACCATATCACGTAGCGATATTCCCAGCATGCCTCGCTCCATTGCTCGCTGGGCAACTTTCAACCTTTGGACAACAGCGACCGTCAGAGTCCACGTACGTTATAACCGAGAGTTGACCGTTGTTGACACACTTGTCATATATACTGGTCTTTAAATTTTGCGGAAGGTCAGACCTAAGGACGAATTTTAGCTTTCCGAAGGCAGCTAAACCCAGTTGAATTCGTCTCTCCACCTCCTTAAGCAGACCTTGTCTACCAAGCCTCAGAATTTGACCGAGATATGAGTACTCTTCAACCTGTTCGATCACTTCTCCGCCAATAACAATTTGTACTTCCGTCAACCTCGGTCGCCATGACCTTGGTTTTGTCCCGGTTTATCTTCAGACCCATCTTCATCGACACTGTATAAAGGTCTTCCAGCATTATCTGAAGCTAATCTCGGGAATTTGACAGAAGAACAATGTCATCGGTGAAACGCAGATGACTGAGAAGATCTCCATTCCGTTTATACCCATGTTGTCCCACTCAAGCGTCTTGAACACATCTTCCAATGCGTTTGTGAAGAGCTTGCGTGAGATCACATCCCCTGGAGGATGGGTTGGGTATTCTCGTGGAGCCTCACAGTCATTGTCGCGGACCGATACAGATTTCGGAGTACCTCGATGTAGTGGTGATCGATTCTGCACCTAAGGAGGGAGTTTTCGACAGCCCATTTTTCAACCGAGTCGAACGCCTTCTCATAGTCGACGAAGGCTAGGAAGAGCGGCTTGTTGTACTCCTCGCACTTTGCACCACTTGTCTCATAGTAAATAATGTGCGCCATGGTGCCGTATCCTTTTCTAAATCCAGCTTGCTCACGAAGCTGGTACTGGTTCAGCTTCTGTGTCAGCCGACTCGTGATGACTCTTGAAAATACCTTGTATTCGTGGTTAAGAAGTGAGATAGGTCGATAGTTTTTCAACTTCGCCCTATCCGCCTTCTTGTGAAACAAACAACGACACTATTTCTTTGTTGGAACTTCACCACTTTCGAGAACTACATTGAAAAGTTTCTGCAGTTCCTTCAAGATCGGTCGTCCGCCAGCATTCAGCAGCTCTGTCGTTATCCCGTCTTCACCTGGAGCCTTGTGTTTTTTGAGTCCTTTCAAGGCAGCCTTTATCTCATAGACACTAATCTCTGGCAAATTCTTCGTATAGTGTCTAGTGAGCGGCGCACGCCCATCAGAGTCGACTGGTTTGCTTGGACTTGGGGCAGGGATTGCTGCGGAGTACAATTCACCACAAAATTCCTCCACCGCCTCAAGTATATCCGGCTTTCTTGCGGTGACAACCCCATACGCTCGCTCGAGTTTCGAGATTTGGTTAGCGCCGTTAGAGAAGGCACGGGCAAACACTTTGCTGCCTCGATTTTCCTCTATAACGCGCTCAACCATCGAACATTCGTTCCCTCAGCGAATATCACGACGAATGGACTTACTTATGGTCTTGTTGAGGTTTCTTTGCACGACACTACTCCGGGTCTCCGGTTTCATATTCCGTCGTGTTTCCAGGAGCCTCAACGTCTCTGAGGATAGCTTGCTACGGGGTCTCTGTCGACTTTTGCTGAAGTTTTGCTTTGCAGTGTCTCTTAGTGCGGATACGAAGCCCGTATACACCTTGTCGATGTCGGCATCCTCCTCTCGTGGCGCTAAGCTAAAAGCATCTTCGAGTTTGGCTTCGAAATTTTCGAGCGCCTCGTCCGGTATGTTTTTGTTTAGCTACCTACCTACATTCCACTATATTAATCGAATCTCAAACATCCAAAGGTTGACTGTAAGAAATCTCTGTAAGAGATAAGTCCGCCTTTGCAACTTATGCCAATTTTCTAATTTACTTATTACGGTTGAATGTTTCTTGGAGCAATGAAGCATTTTCTATCTATCTAATTTATAAATTTTGTTGAGATACGATAATGAACATACATAGAATATTGTACGCTGAAATATAGTTTACATCTCACGAACGAAACGTCAAGAATAATAACCTCACTACTCTTGCTTCAAGGGTTCCGCTGTGAACGGACCGACATGTGCTTTTCTAATAATTAAAATACTTAGTTTACAACAAAGTAAGCACGTTTTATTCAAGAATCTCATCAGGTTATGGGCCCAGACGCGCGACGTGCAAGATGGAATCAAATAAGCACGGGATCGTCGCAGAAGGCATCAAACTGCGAGGAGAAGAAAATTGGTCCACGTGGAAATTTCAAGTCAAAATTTTTCTTCGCGCTAAAGGTTTGGAATCTTACCTTACTACCACTACAGTACCTGCCGACGACAAAGCTAAAGAATGCGATGCGAAAACTCAAGCTATCCTCGTCTCAAGAATGGAGGAAAACGTAATTTCCCACATCCTCACGTGCGCGACCGCCAACACTATGTGGTCGAAGTTGCTGAGTGTGTTTGAACAAGAGTCCCACGTCAGTCTACACCTGCTGCATCAACAGTTCTACAACACGTCATACAACGGAAATGTGGCTGATTTTCTATCGAAAATTGAAGACGTAACCTGCAAATTAGCATCAAGAGGAGAAAAGTTATCAGAGAAAATGAAGTACTAGGTAGGGAGTACAATTTGGTAAAAGTAGTAAAAGATTCTAAATTATTAGCGCAGCGTAAGTTTCGAAACTTCCAAAGCGATGTTAATGACGTCAACCGATCATTAGCAGCAAACGTCTCCGGCGGCGCCATCGGGACCAACATTTAAATATAACAAAACCCTCAGCGGCAGATTCAAAAGTTTGCGCCATAAATAAAATGAACGAAGACTTAATTCGTTCAAAATTAAAATATGATGGAAGTCATTATAACTCACGTTTAACGACTCAATAAAATCTACCCACCACGCGCCGCGCCGCCGCCGCCGCCGCCGTCACAATCATTCCTGAAATGCTTTAACTTTCGCCCAAAGGACTTCCGCGAAAAATATCTTGAATAACCCTCGCTCCTTATAGGGGGACGATTCCGGCGGAAGGCGGGGCGCTGTCGGCGGCTCATTTGTTACGGAAGCGTCAAATTTCTGCATTCCTCTTGATGGCATATTCTTGAACTTAGTTTATGTAGGTACACATTTAATTCGCACTTCGAATATTGGCATCTGGGACTCGAATAAGACATTGTCTTCTTACGTTTGGTCATTCCAGAAAAATTTAGTCACGTCAAACATGTACTTTTGAAAACTTCCCGCTACTAAATTTTATAAGTTACAAAAGCGCTAGTTATATCATTATGAAGACCCATCGGTGGCTTCAGAAAAATATGCGTTTCAATGAATAATATTAATAACCATGAGCCGCCAACGCGTTGCCAATTCTGCCACCGGGTCGATGACGTAGGTATCTCTCTAAATCATCGAACCATTTTTTTTTATGGAAACTGACACGGTTGGCTACATCACCTACAACGTCCGTGATGTCAGCCCATAACACCGGGTGAACTAGGTGCCATTGCTTGCATGTTCTCTAGTAGGTATGTATGACGCCTCTCCTGCGTTCAGTCTACTTGCACGATTCAATATGGAATCTTATGCTGTCGTCACCAAAGTCCTATGTGGCATCGGACACTAGAAGTTGACTTGGGATTTTTAATATTATATTATTGTTTTAATATTTTTGTACTAAGCATGTACTCACTTTTTATATTTCTTCTTTAGATAAATGCAAAGGCGAAAATGAAAAGAAAAAACACGTCCCGACCAGGATTCGAAGCTGCAACTCCGGCTGGCGGCTCAAGCCGGAGTTCCAGGTTCGAATCCTGGTCGGGACGTATTTTTTCTCTTCATTTTCGGGTTTGCATTTATCTAAAGAAAACAAAATTAAACTGTTTCTTATAAACAATAGAATAGATAGATAGAAAAAAGCCCAAGAAAATCAAACCAGCTCGAATCAGGTTGACCAAGATGATGTGCTGAATTCACATGACTACGAAATTCGACGTCTTCAACTTCGCAACCGTCCACCTCGGCCCAGACGCTTCCGATCGCTTTCGACTGTGGGTCTCTTCCCTTGTCTTACTAGGTGCTAGGGTACAACCCGACCGAATTGGCACAACCGCATGTATTAAAGGTGGGCATGCAAATAGTTAGTGTTTTCTGCTAGTTCAGTGTAGCCGGCACGACAAAAGGGGAGCACTGAAACGGCACTTAGTTCATCAAGGTGTTATGGGCTGACGGAATACGTCACGCGTGTAGCTTCCATAAAAAGTATTAAAATTTAATTTAAGTATGGTTAAGATTTAACCATAATAATTTATAATATTTACGTAGCTGGTAACACTCAGTGGTAATTCCAACTTTTTAAAGTTATTTTTGCTTTTGACTAACACCTCCCCCGGTCGAGGCCGGGGACCGAATGACCAGACGGTAGTGAAGGCGGTAGGGAGGCCAACCTTTCTCAATCATAATTAAGAAGGCCGGAGTGCGCGTAGAACTTTATTAATGAGTGCCTTCCTCTTATTCATAGAGATATTATTATAGATATTGGTACGTCCATTTTTTTATGGAAAATGAAACGGTTGCCTACAAACATCTACACTACATCACCTACTAAATCCGTAATGTCAGCCCCTACCTAACGCCTTGGTTAACTAGGTGCCATGTCAGTGCTTTCTTTCGGTCGTACCGACTACACTGAACTGGACGGAAAACACGAACTATTTACATAGCCGTTACAACCGACCTTTCATTCAGTGCGGTGGTACCAAGCCGGGCGGGTTAAACCCTTCTTTGTCGCACCGTAAGGGTGTGGAACTGTTCAACTGTTCCGGCGAGTGTGTTTCCCGAATCCTTCAACATGGGTGTCTTCATACGTCGTATTAACAGGCCAGACAGCCTAGCGACAGTCCTCAAATCTGCTGGCATGGCACCTAAGACCTAACTGAGGGTGGCTCGCGAGGATAGGTGATTTTCGCTCTGTCGACTGCAACATGCATGACTCACAAAAATGTTTTCGAACTATTTGTATTATTATTAGAGACAGACTGACATGTATACAAAACAGCCGTCTATAGGACAACCGTTAGGTTAGTTTAGACGGAAGTGAATTACTTTTATGTTTGTCAAATAATTATGAAACTGTTTACATAAATGTTATTATGGTGTACAATAAACAATTTGAATTTGAATTTGAATTTGAACATTGGTCTCTCGGGCCTCGGCACAGCCACCCATGTTGGTTTAAATAAAAAAACCTACCACCTAGTAAGGCAAGAGTTTACCGCGAGCGAAGCCGCGAGCAAATCTATTACCGTATAATACAGATAGCATTTTGAAATGAACATGCACGTACAGCGAGTACACTAGCCAGTCCGTATCGCATTCACGCGTCTGCGCGACAGCCAAGTGAATAAAGACCGCCGCGCGCGACAGGCACGTGTTGCCCCGACGGAGGCTCGCGATAAATTAAAAGTAACGCAACAACTCTGCAGCGGCACGCCCCGACTCCGGTCGAGGCGAGCGGCGCGGCGAGGGCAGTTCGTAATTGAAAACGTGATAACTCTAGAGCGCCTAGGTACTACGCTACACGCTACCATAGTAAAATACATACATACATATATAGCACACACGCTGTATCCCGACAATCAGGGTAAGCACCTCTCTCGAAGGTGTTCGAGAAACTACTTCTGGACCACCTGTTGCCACACCTGCACCCGCGGTACGAGCATTATGGTTTCCGCCCCGGCCACTCCACGACCCTTCAACTGAGTAGGATGCTGCACGACATGACCACCGTCCACAACAAGTGCGAGTACTCCACCGCAGCATTCCTGGACATGGAGAGGGCATTCGACCGGGTGTGGCACGAGGGCCTGCTCTTCAAACTCTTAAGCACCACAGCACCGAAAGCAGTCACCAGAGTGATCGCCTCCTTCCTCTCCAACAGATGCTTCCGAGTGTCGGTGGAGGACGCACTCTCCACAGAACGCCCCATCAAGGCCGGAGTACCACAGGGGAGCAGTCTCTCCCCCTGCCTGTACTCCCTGTATACCGACGACATCCCGAAGACGGACGAGGTAGATCTATACCTCTTCGCCGACGACGCCGCATACGTAGCCAAGTCGCTCAACCCGACCCACTCGGCCAGGATGCTTCAACGACTGCTGAACCTCCTGCCCGAGTGGCTAGCCAAGAGGCGACTGGTTACGAACGCCACCAAAACGCAGGCCATATCAACGGGAGGCACCAACTCCCGGCTCCCTCCTCGTCTAGAACTCCTGAAGCACAAGATCGAGTGGCAGACGGAGGTGAAGTACCTCGGTGTAATCATCGACCGCGCCTTGTCACTCGGTAGTCAGTGCTCCGCAGCCCGCAACTCCGCCCTGACTGCGCGCTTCCAGCTGCGACCAGTGTTGAGCTCCAAACTCCCAACGCTGGCGAAGATCGCAATCTACAAAACATATATCCGATCGCGTCTCACGTACGCAACGCCGGCCTGCTACCACCTCTTGTCGGCAACGAACAAGAGGAGGCTTCAGGCGCTGGAAAACGGGTGTCTACGCATCATTGTGGGCGCCCAGCGATACGTGAGAAACGCCACGATCGTGAGGGATCTCCGTTGGAAACAGCTGAACTCCTTCACCGGCCGCCTGGCGGGCGCAATGTTCAGGAGCGCCGACCTGTCGGCTTTCCCGAGCACACACAACATCGCACCAATCCACACCAGGCCACCGGAGATCAGAAAGACCAAGAGGACGAAGATGAAGAAGCACCCGCGCAGTCAGATTCCGCCACCAGATGACCAACCCACGCGGGCCAGAAGAACAGCGGACCCCAGGAGCGACGACGACTCCGACTTCGACCACGACGTGTTGGAGAGAGCCCGGGCCCTCAGAGGATCGGTCATGTACGATGACCTGCGCCTGGAGACCCTATGAGAGGTGCCGGGCGATCAGCCTGAGAGGCCCGTGCCAAGAACGCCACCTGAAAAGGCCAAACACCCAGTGACCGACCGGCAGTAGCCGGTCGCGCTAAAGGCGTCCAGGGCAAGGAGGTAGAGCCTCGAAGCCCTATACCCGCTTCCCACACAGGGGGGCCCGCGAAAATCATCCGGCTCGGCAGACCGTAGCCAGCAACGAGAGAGAGAGGACCTCCGACAAGAAGCAAGAAGACATCAAGAGCAAGAGCAGCAAGTACATTCCCGCCGAAGCGCTTCAATTCGCCGAGCATCGACGAGCTTGCAAGTGCTCTATCGCCGTCTCTCTCTCTCCGCTGCGCGTCTCACGCTTGCACCGCCTGCACAACCGCAAGCCTGCCGTCTCGTCCGTGGTTGCTCCGGTATTAGGTCGCCCTATTACCGTACCGAGCACCGGAGTTTAATTTACGTGCCCGCTCGTTGTTTTCCCTGACGCGAGTCACTGGCCGAGTGTCGGGCGTCTTGCCGAAACAAGCAAGAATATACAGTCCACCGCTTCCCAAACGTCGATCCGGAACACATCAGTTTATAAACTCCTTGTTTATTCGCGACTAATCGGCGGTGATGTACGAGAATGTGGCCCATCTAGTGTGTATACGTATCACATTGCGCGCGGAGACATTTCGCCCTGAAAATAAAAATACACGGGTGACAGATGAATGCGGGGCGCAACTCATAACCCGCCCCCCGGACCCGCGGCCCCCCAGGGTCCCGCTCCCCCGCCCCCCAGGGTCCCCGCTCCCCGGCCCCCCAGGGCCCCCGCTCACCCCGCCCCCCCCGGTCCCGCCGCCGCCGCGCCGCGACCGAGACGCGACGCGACGTCCCGCGGGACTACACGCTTGATGGATTGTTGCTCAGTGCCGTTGATGCAGGAGCCTAAAGATCGGCACTGAAACATGCTCTCCCTGCTCATATCCACCAATATTACTTATTATAATGTGTACCTAATTTTCATGTCATTCTGAAAGTGGTTGTAATAAACTTTTACTAATTGTTGTTGATTTGACTTGATATGTTTAAGTATCAAAATTGACGGTGGCACTATACAACAGATATAGGTAATGTAAATAAAGGTAGTGGTTAGATTCTTCAGTATTCATGTTTATGCTATAAGTATTAAAGCTCACAAGAGCGGTAGGATGGGTTAATTATTTGTAAGTTACTATAATATAATACTTATAAAGTACTAACAAAACTACTTGCGAAGTTTGTCAGTTCTTCTTCCCATTGAATTTAGAACTGACGGAATTTGAGACACGTCCAAGCGTAGGTTACCTACCTATGGATGAAATTATACAATAAAGAATAATATGTCATTATTTTAAATCAATCAGCTTTACTCACGGTTTCACTCCGAGCTATGTGGCTGAAAGTGAAACCGTGAGTAAAGCTGATTGATTTAAAATAATGTCTAACAACCACGGTAATTTAAAAACCCATATAAATAATATGTCATGTTCAGTTATCCACGCGGACGAAGTCGCGGCCGAAAAGTTAGTGTATGATAATTATAAATAAATAAATATAGGTTATTTTGTAAATAATTCCTGTTTTATTGATGTGTGTATGATCCTGGTCGGGACGTATTTTTTGTCTTCATTTTCGGCCTTGCATTAACTAAACAAAAGTATGAAAAGTGATTGTTCGCTAACATCAAAAGTTTGTTGTCCGGAAGCTTATTACTAAGGCTACAACGTCTGTCTGTCTGTCTGTCAGTCCGTCCGTGCGATGGCTGTATCTTTTGAACCGTAATATCTAGCCGGTTGAAATTTTCCCAGAATATGTGTTATTTTGGCGCATTTTTATATGCGCCAAAATAGCAAAGATATAAAACAGAGTTATAAAAAATTTTAAAAGTGAAAAATTAAAGGGGTAACCCCATACAAGAAAACATGGCTTTTCAAGTTTTTTTTTGTGGTGCTGAAACCTCGCTGCGCGATTCCAACTCGAACATGGCTGGTCTATAAAAAAAATTACTAAATTCCGTTTCCGCTGGTTACCAGCACTGGTTTCCGGTCCAATTTCTACTGTATACAACGGCAGACTGTCTCGGTATCCTCAATGTGAATATAAAATATTACTAACAACTACTTTTCAAAATAAAATCAACCTTAAATCCATAGCATTGGAGTGTATATTTCTCTTTTAAGTTGACTCAGTACATTGGTGATGTTTAGTTTGAGGAATTTCTTTACAAAACCATGGTGATATGGCTCAGTTGAAGTTGAACGGTTTAAATTGTGATACGTTTAGGAACGAGTACTGAAATCTAACATGACGAAGAGAGAACGTACATATACCGTACGACTAGTGGTGACCCCGGCGTGTCCAGCGATCTAGAACCACTGCAACTCTGTAGGGATGTCGACGCCCTAAGTGTGTTCTATCGTTTATTCCATGGGGAATGCTCAGAGGAGCTGTTTAACGCGATCCCGCCTTCCCCTTTCCACCTCCGCACAACGCGTACTGGGCAGGGATCGCATACCTATACGCTGGACGTACCACGAATGCGTACCAATCGGTTCTTCAGATCTTTCCTACACAGAACTGGTAAACTCTGGAACGCTCTCCCTGCCGACATATTTCCCCTCAAGTACAGTCTCGGGTCCATCAAGAGAGGCGTGAATAGGCACCTGTCAGACCGGTATGCCATTCGAAACCCCCGCATACGACCGAATGTCCATGGGCGTCGTGAGACACCTTATGGGCGGCTCGGCGCTATATGTCGCGCTTACTAAAAAAAACTGTATTGTACTTCATTGAATGTATTGAAGTTTGTAATTTTTTAAGTTACCTAGTAATATGGAAATTGGTATTAATGCTTCTGTTTATAAATAACAATCGGTTGTATCTGCGTGCGTAATAGTAAACAGTGAACTTGTCAAGTACAGTGAATATTTGAAGAACAGATTATTCTTAGCAAACTGTTTAAATATTTCAAAATATTTCCCTGAAATACGACGAATCATTGACTTTAGAGTTTAGGCGAATTTATCACTTTTTCAGCGCTATTCAAAATATTATATGATATTTTGGCGACGACGACGACGCAAAGATCTTCACAAATTGGCAGCGGAAAACTCCTTTGAGCTCTTTGTCTCGCCGGCAATACCTACCCCAAAAACTCTTTTGTCTTCCCTTACTTACATTCCATAATGCGCTTACCGCCTTTCTATTTATTTTTTATACTAACGCTCTTTGATCGTATTGAAGAATTTGTGAAAGAGTAGAAGGCTACCTTTGTACTTTGTCATTTATATTTCAAAAGACCGTCGACTTGTAGAACCGATAGAATTTGAGGACGAAAAGAGATGAGGGCGTTTCATTTTTAATGAAACTAAAATATCTTTCTGTTCCTCTACTACTTACTACCTTTACTACTTACACTGGATTTTGCCCTCGGCTTCGCTCGCGGTAGACTCGGTTTAATAGCAAATTTCATTTAAACGCAAATATAATAAGCGATCGCTACTCTTATATTCTCTTCTTAATTAACTACAACGTACTTATATGTAGTGTATATTATAGTTTATCATATTTATTTTCTTTATATTATATTTTACATTCCCAAACTCAAGTCTTTCGCTACTACCTACTTATATCTCACAACATACGACTCTCAAACATCCAAAGGTTGATTGGGAGAAATTCCTGTAAGCGATAAGTCCGCCTTTGCCCCACATGTACAATACTAATTGTCTGTTTATGTAAAATGTTTTTCTGGAACAATAAATTATTTCTATCTCTCTCTCTCTCTCTCTCTCTCTCTCTCTCTCTCTCTCTCTCTCTCTCTCTCTCTCCCGTCCATAATAATCTTTGACATTGCTCAGCCCTAAGGCTATTTAGCCTGATGGTATATAGCCTATAATTAGTGAGCCTCAAGAAATACTATTTTCATTGTTGTAAACAGCATCCAAATCTGCTGTGTGGTTCCGGAGATTACCTCAAACATACATACATACAGACAGACGTTCCCTTTTATAAGAAGTATAGAGAGTAGAGATAGAGATAGAGATGAAATCAAATTATCTTTTGTCTCTGTTACTGTGTTTCTTTTATATCTTCCAAGAAATAAATATTTTGGATTTGGATTTCGGAGCGTACTCTGGCCCCTTTGATTCAACCATCCATCTACCGCATGTGCGGCGCCGCGGGGGAGTGGGACGTACAAGCACACAAGGGAGATGTACAACGCCGGCAGGGCTGTATCCAGCAGTGGAACATCTCACCTGTCAGCACGGCCGCCCGCGGGAATCATTCATCAAAATTGTTTAGACGCCAGGTGGAGCGCGAGTGGCGGGAATAAGGAGATATTTTTCAGTAAATTATTCCGTTTGCTGGCAAGCAAGAGCGCTGCATATATGCTCCACATGAAGGCTTATGTTGCTAGGGCAAAAGTACGAAAATGTCTATTTTTAACCGACTTCAAAAATGGAGGAGGTTCTTAATTTAACGGATTCTTTTTAGGGGTCCGTATCCGGTACGGGACCCTATTACTAAGCCTACGCCATCTGTCTGTCTGTCTTTTTTATTTTTAAATTTTTTTTTTGGAAACTGACGCGTTTGGCTACATCACCTACAACGTCCGTGATGTCAGACCATAACACCGGGTGAACTAGGTGCCATGTCAGTGCTTCCCCTTTGATCGTACCGGCTACTCTGAACTGGTCGGAAAACACAAACTATTTACATAGCCGTTTAGACCGACGTTTCATTCAGTGCGGTGGTACCAACCTGGGCGGGTTAAACCCTACCACCAAGTAAGATTAGGAGGGAAGGGACCTACAGTTTTACGAGGAATCCGAACCTCGGTCAGCCTCCAACGGTCAGCGGTCACCCATCCAAGTACTGACCGCACCCAGCGTTGCTTAACATTCAATAGCGACAGTTGACTGTCTGCACCACTGAGCTATCGAGGCTGTCTGTCTGCCCGAGGGTAATATCTCTTGAACCGTAACAGGTAACCCGTTGAAATTTTCACAGAATATGTTATTATGGCCGTTATAGCAAAAAATAATAAAAATAAGAAAAAGTAACAAATTCACGGGGGTTCCCATAGAAGAAAATGAAAAGTGTATGCACGCCATCTACCGAAAAGAGTATGAAGCATTTTAACTCGGTGCCCGGTCGGTACACACGTTCTACACGTCTCCGAGTCGCTCCGTCGAACCGAGTCGTTCCCTACCGAGCTCCGCGCGGTCTCGCACCACTTCCTACCTCGTACCCCTGGTGCCTTCGTAAAATGAAAACACTCTACTGTGCTGTAAATTGCAAGAGTACCCGCAGCACAACACCGACTACTCTGCTTACCCTGATTGTCGTGATAGAGCGTGTGGTATGTATGCATGAATGTACATGCGCTACAGATACAGAAACACTCGTATATTTGAACGTTTTCATCATATATCACACTCACTGTTGGCAGCTCGAGGTCACGATAAACGGTCCTGAAGGAGAGAACCGACACCCGAAAATATGATTTCATGTTGTATATTATGTGGTGTATATAATATAAAGATGTTTCCTACAACACTTTTTTTTTTATTTTTATTTTTTATGGAAGCTGACACGGTTGGCTACATCACCTACAACATCCGTGATGTCAGCCCATAACAACGGGTGAACTAGGTGCCATTTCAGTGCTTCCCTTCGGTCGTGCCGGCTACAATGAACTGGACGGAAAACACAAACTATTTTTCAGACGTTTCATTCAGTGCGGTGGTACCAACCCGGGCGGGTTGAACCCTACCACCTAGTAAGGTAAGAAGGGAAGGGACCTACAGTTTTACGTGGAATCCGAACCACGGTCAGCCTCCAACGGTCGAGCGGTCACCCATCCAAGTACTGACCGGCCCAGCGTTGCTTAACCATCAATAGCGACAGTCGACTGTCTGCACCACTGAGCTATCGAGGCTGACAAACTATCTGTCAACTGTCAAACTACCCTTTTAAAATACCCCCGACCCCTTAAAAAGTAAAAAATTATTTCCGTTTAGTAACTTAAAGGAGTCGGGGGACCGCTAAGTAAATACCCGCGCAGTTCTAAGTTTTTATATTTTATCATGCTTGGTTTTCTTAGGTCGTGACGGCTATAGGTACTGAACTGGACGGAAAACACGACCTATTTACATAGCCGTTTCAACCGACCTTTCATTCAGTGTGGTGGTACAAACCCGTATTTTATTTAAGTAATAACGTAATGCCTGCTTTCCAATGGGGCTACACCCGAAAGGATTCTGACACGCGTTTTACTCTAAAAGGCCTGAAAAAATGTATACCAACAATTACACAAGTTTGGAACTATAAGAAATCGCATTCTGCAATATTCCCTCCCCTCTACATTGCAGAAAATGACAGTAAATACCTAACAATTAGTCGTAGTAGCCAACGTAGTCGATATTGGACACCGGGTGGCTATGCTCAAGTGGCAGTGGGCTGGACACGTCAGCTGAAGAGACGACGACCGTTGGAGTAACCGTGTCCTACACTGGCGGCCGTGGACAGGAAAACGGAGTGTGGGAAGACCACCCGCCAGGTGGGAGGAAGACATCAAGTGCGTCGGCGGAAAGCAGTGGTTCCGTACCGCTGAAGGCCGGGAGGACTGGAGGGGTCCAGCACAGTGGACGCTTACACGCTGACTGACTGACTGACTGACCTAACATTAGGTAAACACCTAAAATAAAATCCCTAATGCAAAATTCTATACAGGCTGTATTTGAATTAACTGCGTTCCTTTCAGGGGGTTGTTCTATATTCTAAACTGAGTAACTTTTGTTCTACAACTTTTGGAAATTGGAAAAAAAAAATTCACTTTCTCCATACATTTAAGAGCAGACCTAACCTCAAAATGTATGGGGAACGTGAATTTTTTTTTAAATTCCAAAGTTGTATAACAATAGTTGCTCAGTTTAAGATACAGAACAACCCCCTAAAAGGAACACAGTTAATTATAATACACCCTGTATAAGATTGCATTTTAAACTCCGTAAATAGCATAAGCACAGAATAGATATTAGTACTGTATAAGGTCGCTCTACAATGCACAATGGGCCCACAGTGGCGTGAAGTGGGCAACATGTACTGATGTTCCGCGTCGTACGTTATCCCCGGTCACGCCGCACAGTGCAACCAAAATACGATTTTGCGGACATCGCTTGATTTCTCCGAAACTTTTCAAGATAATGCTCTGAAATTTTGCATGAATAATCTTGAATAGTTTAGCTACTAATTCTGTAAATTCGAAAACAATCCAGCAATAGGATTTATAGTTATTTTAATTTGAAATTCAAAATATGCGCCGTGTGTAAGATTTATTTTTTTTGTGTTTCCAGGTATTTATTTCATTTATTCAGGAAAGGTTAAAAATTAAAATAAAGAAATTTAAATGTTTTTTATTTTGTTTTACAACAGTTTTGTATTATGTGTTTATATTAAGTTTGCATAAAAGATCGCATGCTTAGGGAGAAGCCTATGTTCATCAGTGACCGCGGACAGATAATGCTGCCGAGCTGACGGTGATATTGATGATATATATGAATTCATAAAATCGATAGTATATTTAAATATGTATATTTTTAATTAAAACAAGAGTAGTCATAATCATAACTAGAAAATTAATTAAACAAAATTATAATTAAACTTTCGAAATTAAATTAGTACTAAAATTTAATCTACATATTTATATTTTTTTTTTTATTAAAAAGTAAAGAAAAAATAAATGAAATAAGGAACTACGTTTAAAAATAAACTAGAGAAAATACATTCGTAATAATGACATGTCATGGATCTACTGCAGCGAAACATTGATTTTTTTTATTTATTATGAGAAATTAGACAAGATAAGTACCTTATTTAATTATGTACTATTCTAAACTCTATTTACTTGAGGTGCGCATTCTGCCAAGTCTTGATCGTCGCTCATTCTCCGGATGTAAACGGTTCTCCAATTACTTCCAGCACTTTTTGAGTCAATAATATATTATATATTCTTTTAATGGTAAAGAATTGTCTCGTAATAAAACGTAAAAATCAATGCTTCGCTGCAGTAGATCCATGGCTTCAGTATGCACGTAGTCGTGTTAAAACAAAATAGTAAAATGTTGTTCCAGTTCTTCACTTTTATACTAAATCATTTTTCATATCTTAAACCACAAAAAATAAAGGTACTATAGTACCGGCTATGTATACATATTATGCTATATAGCTATTATGTATAAAGATATAGTGCATGATGTATAAAATAATTTCTACTCTGAGATCTTAATAAACTAATATCAAAGTAAATTAGAATTAAAGGTGACTCGTTAAAATATATACTCGACCCCCAATAAATTATTTTATTAGACGTATGTAATAGAATAGTGCTCATTGTGATGTTGTTTTAAGAACAGTATAACACCATAAATAATACAATACTGTGATGTGATGTCAGATGTGCCACCAAAACAAAGAGCGGCCGTTTTGAGCGTCAGGCGCGGCTAGGCACGATCGTAAACAAACATAAAAAGTATATAAGATATGGCTGCATATGGCTACCATTTTCATACTAGCTAAAGTCCAATAGCTAATCTATAACGCAGCAATAATCATTTCTTGGACCGTTTTGGACTTTTTACTTTCTTGGTGTTTAAATATTTCACTTCAGATTATTTGATCGATTCTCTAAAACCAGTCTATAAAAATTACGTTATTTAGTAAAATGGCCATATGCTTACATTTATATATTCTGTGATATACCATTTGAACCCATTATTACCCAAAAGTTATAAATATTAAATAAGAAAGGCGACAGAAAATAATACATTTCACCGTATTTAATGCAATACATTGAAATTTCCTGGCAGAGGTCTTTTCCGGATTAAATTAAAAAATGTTAGAGTATGGTGAAAAAAATTAAGGCTATTCTTTGTTATAGCTATGATCCTGTAGAAAGGGCGATAGTAATTTTTTTTTGGATTCTGGGACATTTGAGAAAATGTCAAACGTCCGGACTTTTCTTCGGGACGCTGCACTGTGCGCCGCAGCGGTCCACTGTGCACTCAACTCGGCGTACACTCGTGCCCAGTGGGAAATCTTCCAACTTGCTCCGGCTTATGTACAGGTCAGAAGCAAGCAAGGAGCAAAATCGAATGGCATGTTTACATAAGTAATATGCATCGTATCATCTTAGCGGAGGGAATTGTGCAAGGAAATTTCGACCTAACGCTCACTTCAAAGCGCAATCCTTTGCGAAGTTTTGATGTCTCCTAAAAATAAAGATAGATTTAATATGTGAAGAAAAAAAAAAAAAAATTCGAAGAATTGAGAACCTCCTCTTTTTATGAAGTCCGTTGAAAATAAAGTACATGCTCATGAGATTAGATTTTTGAATTTTAGGGTTCCGTATGCATACGGATATTACGGCTAAACCTACGCCGTCTGTCTGCCTGTCTGTCCGTCCGTCCGTTTTAGGGCTGTATCGTTTGAGCCGCAATAGGTAGCCGGTTGAAATTTTCACAGAATATGTTGTTATCATGGCGAATGTGGAAACAAATAATAAAAAGAGGAAAATGTAAAAAAAATAAGGGGGTTCCCATACAAGAAACGTGCTAAGAATTGATTATTACATAATCGCGCTTCTAAATAATAGATGGCGCCACTGGTTGTATTTAAATTTGGCATTTTAGAAAGGCAAAATATAGACGAATATGGTTTTTTGACAGCTATGGTACAGCGGATCTACGGAACCCTCTGTGCATGAGTAAAACTGGCACTTGACTGATTTTTTTTTAGATTTGAGACATGTTTGGCTACATCACCTACTAAACGATATTAGACCTTGTTTATGTTGGAAATTGTTACAATATCGTGTCGGCTAGACTGAACTGATACAAGAAAGAAAGAAGAAAGAAAGAAATAGGTATATTTTTAGATAGGTAGGTAAGGTTTTTTAAAACGAAATTTTGTCGACTGTTTAGAAGCCACACATATAGTGAGAAAATAAGTTTGCTGCCAGAGAAATTACTTGTACATAACACCGCCGTTTCCAATTTAGTGCCAAGACCTCTCTAGCGCGGCTCACGTTTGACAATATTCCCATTAGTCTCGCTAACAGGTTTTCAGCGGACGTTGAGCCAACAGCAATTCCATGGTCTAACGCACAGTCGTTTACCTTCATTCGTTCAGGTGGTCGCTTCCGAACAGATTCCCGGGTCAGTAATGTATTAGGTTTAGAAAAAAAAAAATAAACACAGTGGACATGATTTTCAACTACAAACAACACATATTATAATACCACACGCTGTATCCCGACAATCAGGTTAAGCAGAGTATTCAGTGTTGTGCTAAAACTCTGGATAAATAAAGCACAACATCGACCACCACGTTTAGCAAAAGTATTTTAACAAGATAACTATCAAGCAGCAAGTAAGGCTGCACGACTCGGTGGAAGGACCGTGCCAAGGTGATGTGGCTAACCCGTCGCCCTTAAACACGGCATCTCGACCTTAGCCCTTAGTCTCCATTTACGACATGCACGAGGAGAGATGCAGCGGGGCTATTATTTTTAAATTCCGGCCCCACACGATACAGAAAATTTAATGATTTTGGTTTAAATTAAGGAATACTAGCTTTTGCCGGCGACCTCGTCCGCGTGGATTTTAAAAAAGGAACAGAATTCGAAATTGAAGTTTTTATGTGACGTTGATCGGCTTTTGTTTTTCTTGTCTTTTATATTCTCTCTCTCCCGTTCATACTATAATTTATTTGATACTGCTGAGCCCTAAGGCTATTTAGCGTGATGGTATACAGCCTATGTGCTATTTTGATGTATAAGCTATAGTACTGTAAAGTCTCATCAAAATCCGTTCAGTAGTTTTTGCGTGAAAGAGGAACAAAGATCCATACATCCATCCATCCTCACAAACTTTCGCATTTATAATATTAGTAGGATAGTTACTTACTGCTGCTTACACATAACTACGTTTTACCTCACCTTTGAATCCGCAATTTTTATTTTATTTTATTGAAAGCGCGACTTAACGACGCACATGGACATTCAGCGTATATAGGGGTTGCGAATGCCATGTCTGTGCGCGGGTGCCTATTCACGTCTCTCTTGAAGGACGCGAGACTGTACTTGGGCAGGGAGAGCGTTCCAGAGTTTACCGGTTCTGTATCGGAAAGTCGAATTCAATTAGAGAATTTCAGCTCCGAAAATATCTGCACCCCGAGGTCACTTACAGCCACTGAATTGGAAGCTAACTTCAAATTCAGTGCTTACAGCGGAGTTCTTTCTATAGCGTGCTATAAATTGTAACACACGGAACAAACAAATCAATATTTCATATCCGATTCGAACATAAATTTTTACTAGACTCACTACGGAGCTGCTGGTTTTTAGGTTTCCGTATCCCGTACGGAAGCCTATTACTAAGCCTACGCCGTCTGTCTGTCCGAGGGCTGTATCTCTTGAACCGTAATAGGTACCACGTTGAATTTTTCACAGAATAATACAACAAAACAAATAATAAAAAATAGAAAAAGTAAAAAATTAAGGGCGGTTCACATACAAGAAACAAGTTTTTTTTTAAATGTTTTTTTTGTGCTGTGGAAACCTCGGTGCGCGAGTCCGACTATAACTTGGCCGGTTTTTAGGGTTCCGTAGTCAACAAGGAACCCTTATAGTTTCGCCATGTCCGTCCGTCTGTCCGTCCGTCTGTCTGTCCGCGGCTTAGCTCAGAGACCCTTAGAGAAAGTTGTAAGTTGGTATGGGTATTAATATTAATAACGCCGACAAAGTGGTAAAATAAAAAGATTTAAATAATTTTTTTTTAGGGTACCTCCCCTACACGAAAAGTGGGGATGAATTTTTTTTTTCACGTCTACCCCATCGTGTGGGATATCGTTGGATAGGTCTTTGGAAAATATTGCGAGTTTGTGAAAAGCATTTGTCGATTTATGGATCCGTTTGCGAATTATTAAGCTTTTAAGTGCAAATTTTTGTTAGAGTCAAGTGTCCCCCCCCTGCCAGCTAAACGGTTGTTATTAGAAATGTGAAAAAATTCACCGCAGTAGTATATATATCGAAATTAAAAGGAAAACTATCACAGCTAAGTAGGCTGTACAGGTTGACGAGTAATAGTCGACCAACTTAAAAAATGTACGGACGACAGCCATCATTTCACTGTTGAAGAACTTTTTCAAATTAACATTCATTTATTTCCCCTACAAAATTATACAAATAATCAAATAATGTATTTTGATAGGGTTCCGCAACTACGGAACCCTACCCTGCGCGTGGCCCGACACGCACTTGGCCGCTTTTATGGAAAATGACATGGTTGGCTACATCACCTCCATGATGTCAGCTCATAACACCTTGGTGAACTAGGTGCCATGTCAGTGTTTGTCACGAACTATTTACATAGCCGTTTCGACCGACGACGTTTCATTCAGTGCGGTTGCAGCAACCAGGGGGGGGGGGGGGGGGGGGGGGGTTAACCCCTACCACCTAATAAGGTAAGAAGGGAAGGGACCTGGGCTTACAGTTTTACGTGGAATCCGAACCACGGTTCCGTACTAGTCGACCTTCGGAAATAACGCATGCTTCATTCCTTTGACTGTTTGAATCAGTAGGTCAGAGTGCACAGCGGCTGGTGGCCAAGCGGTTTGGGGCACCGGCTTCTCATGCGAGAGGTCCGCGTTTCGAATTCGGTCGGCGTGTACCAATGAGTTTTTTCTGACGAAAAAATTTACGCGCATACACCTCCTGCTTCACCGTTCGGAACCGGTGTAAAACTGTAGGTCTCTTCCCTTGCCCCTTACTAGGTGGTAGGCTCAAATTGTAGCCGACTGGGTTGGTACCACCGTACTGGATGTAAGATGGCCGCATAGCAGCCTCGGTTGTGTTCTCCTCTAGTCCAGTATAGCCAGCAATCCAGGGAAGTCTCCGATATGGCACCTACCTTCTCGGAGGTGATATTGGCTGGTCGGAGCATGCGCTTTGGCCCCACCGACTCAGCCACCCATACCGGATTACATAAAAAACTGTCCAAGTGCGAGTCGGACTCGAGCACCGAGGTTTCCGCACCACAAAAAAAAAACCATTGAAAAAAAAAAACGTTTCTTGTATGGGAACCCCCCTTAATTATTTACTTTTCTATTTTTTAGAATATTTTGTTATATCGGCCATAATTACACATACTCTGTGAAAGTTTCAATGGGCTACCTATTACGGTTCTAGAGATACAGCCCTCGGACAGACAGACGGACGGACGGACGGACAGACAGACAGACGGCGTAGGGTTAGTAATAATTTAGTAATAATATATCCGCACGGGATACGGAAACCTAAAAAGGCGTGCACTACTGGACATAGGCCTCTCCAATTTTCCTCCAGTCCTCCCGGCCTTCAGCGGTACGGACTGCTTTCCGCCGGTGTATACTTGATGCCGTCGTCCCGCCTGGCTGGTGGACTTTCCACGCTCCGTTTTCCTGTCCACAACCGCCAGTGTACACGGTTACTCCGGTCTTTGTCTCGGTCGAAACAATAACAATACAAGTATACGATGTTTCAGGATAGGGTTTCGTAACTTCAGGGTTCGCAAGGGAATATTTGAAGACGAAAAGCTCTGAAACTTCTTCCCAGATTCGGTCATTTTATAGTACTTTTTGGTGAAAATTGTTTCATCGAGTTTTGGTGGACGTTTAACATCCGCATTAAATAACAAAAAATAAAATGACTAACTTACATGCTCTCTAAAACGCTTAAATTCTAATGACATCAAAAGAAAAAGGGATTGGACTAGGTCATTCCACTCCCTAGCTAGACCTAGACAGCACTACTGCCAAACAGTCCATCGATTACAATTTTCAATTTTTGTATGAAAAAAAAATACGGAATTTCTATTTGAGTGATAAGGATTTTTTCTTCTAATAATAAGTACTTTCTATTCCTGAAGTTTCTCAAGCCTATCCTGAAACACCCTGTATATAAACGATGTTTTCGAGAAGAGTCAAAACATTTATATGGAACGAATTCGTTGCTTCTGGCGACCTTCTCAACGATAATATCGATAATATTACAGACGACAGTTCTCAAGCTTCCATATTCTTGCGTAGAGTGAAATAGGATTTATTCGAGCACGCCCTGTATTCACGGGGAAAGTTCACACTGACTGAATAACAACAAGGCGGCCGATGCCGTCGGCATCACTGGCGGACTTATGTCTTCGGAAGATGGGGTTCTCACACCGCCCCCTCACCCTCTGCTCTGTGTCAATGTACTTATCTATGTTAGCTTCACAGACAAGGAAGTACCTACCCCGAAAATAAAATGTGACCTAAATCCTAAGATACTTAAATCAAAACGTGTCAAAAACCATTCCGTGAATATTTTTTTGGAAATTACTTTACTTCATCATTACCCTGGCTGGGGGAGGGGGGGGGGGGGGGGGGGGGCTGTGTACGTACTTGTTCACACATTAAGTTAAGGCGCATTTTGTACTTCTCGCATAATAGTTTAAACTTTTTATTGTATACTTGTACTTATTTGTAACCGCATAAATGTACCTATCTCTATAAGCGAATGTTTGTAAATATCAATAAAGATTATTTAAACCGAATCTGTCTTTTTTAGGGTTCCGTATCCGTCGTACGGGACCCTATTAGTAAGCCTAAGCCGGCTGTCTGTCTGTCTGTCTGTCCGAGGGTTGTATAATCGTAATAGGTAGCCCGTTGAAATTTTCACAGAATATGTGTTATTATGGCCGATATAACAACAAAAAATAAAAATAAGAAAAAGTAAAAAATTCACGGGGTTCCCATAGAAAAAACGAAAAAGTGTACGCGCGCCATCTACCGAAAACACTATGAAGCATTTTAACTAATCATGAATTTTAACTAATATGAAGCATGTACGCCATAGATGGCGTGGGTGGCGCTGATCGGAACCCTCGGTGCGCGAGTTCGTCTCGCACTTGGCCGGATTTTTTAACGCTTATGTTTTACTATCCCGTGTAAACAGTTTAAAACTCGCAATGCCTGCCGAAAGTCAGCCCCGCCCTTTAAATATTTCTGCATCCGCGCCCCCTCTTGGAATTACTTCTACATCCCCCCCCCCCCCACGTCAAAGTTGTTCGCGACCTCTAACCGAACTCGCGTGGTTTTGTTGCGCTCTCATCTCGCACACTTCATTGGACGCGTTGTCGCGTGTCGCCATGTGCGAAAAAATACGCAAGAATTGGGCGAAACCGAGCCGCGCCCGCGTCGCACCCACACTGTAGTCGGGGGAGTTTCACTTTCGAAATGACGATGGTGGGTCGACTATTCTCAACTCTTTGTTATATTTCTGCTAAATTGTTATCACTAAGCCTACCGCCGCGTCTGTCTGTCTGTCCTACTGCTACATCTTTGGAACCGTAATAGCTAGCCGGTTGACATTTCGCAGAATATATTGTGTTGTTGAAAACTGTAGGTTTGACTAAAATTTAAAAAAAATAAGCATGCACGAAACCATTTTAACTACTCACACTGCAAGATAAAGACGACTCGTAACTCGCGTAACGGAAAATAAAAAAAAACATTGAAATAAAACACGTTTCTTGTGTGGGAGAACCCCATCATTTTTACCTTTTCTATTTTTTCTTATTTGTTGTTATATCCGCCATAATAACACATATTCTGTGCAAATTTTAACGGGCTACCTATTACGGTTCAAGAGATACAGCCACAGGATACAGCCCTCGGACAGACGGACAGACAGACAGATGGACGGACAAACAGACGGCGTAGGCTTAGTAATACGCTTCCGTACGGGATACGGAAACTTAAAAATCAAAACGCCCAAATTTTTCACTTTTTTCAAAATATAAAAAAAATACATACATACATACATACATAGCGTCACGCCTGTTTTCCGGTGGGGTAGGCAGAGACAACGGATCTCCACTTGCCACGATCCTGTTCCTGACACACCTCTGCCGCCTCTTCCACTCCCATAATGTTCTTCATGCATGCTCGTCGGTTACGGGTACTACGCACTTGCCCCTTTTTTGAGCACATGCCCGATCTGGTCCAGGTAAGTGCGTCTAGGGCGACCCTTCCCGACTCTTCCACTCACATTTGCTTCATAAATTTCTTTCGTTATCAAAAAAAATATCCTCAGATATTGAGTCAATCTACAATAAAAAAATATAAAAGTTTGAAATATATATTTAGAAAATATGTTTAAAAGTGTCCTTTTTAAACCACCTAAAAACGGCTATTTTAAGCGGTTTTTTACGATTTTCTCAAAAACTCTCACACTGTTTTTTTTCGCCATATTGTAGCTCTCATCGATACGCGTCATTTGACACACAAAATATTGACGTAGCCTTAAAACTCACCACACCAGGGCGAATTCAAACTCTCGCTGGAAATCGGGGACTATACTGAAGCGATCGAAAATACATTTTCAATGTCAAAACATTGTATGTTCTTTCTACGAATTGTTCCGAAAACTCCTTTATACAATGAAATTCTTATTCTAACATCCAAACAGTGCTTCTCGCTGTCGATATGTCATACTGAATATCTGCGAATCTAGGTATCATACCAGTGCGAGGGGTTGAAAGCGGCTTCCACGTCGGGATGTGGAACACTCCCTGACGTATTGTTATTGAAAATGAAAGAAAAAATCATCGATGGAATGAAAATGCGAAAGTTACTTATATCTTGTGCGGCTGTGAATTATTGAGTGAGTAGGAAGGAGGCTTGTGATTTTGTAACATAGACGGAAACTGTCAGCTTCGGTAGTTTAGTGGTGCGGTCGGTCGACTGTTGTTAAGCAACCTTGAGCGCGGTCAGTACTTGGATGGGTGACCGCTCGACCGTTGGAGGCTGACCGTAGTTCGGATTCCACGTAAAACTGTAGGTCCCTTCCCTTCCTACCTACCGGTGGTAGGGTTCAACCCGCCCGGGTTGATACCACCGCACTGAATGAAACGTCGGTCGAACCGGCTATGTAAATAGTTTGCGTTTTCCGTCCAGTTCAGTGTAGCCGGCACGATCGAAGGGAAGCACTCACATGGCACCTAGTTCACCCGGTGTTATGGGCTTATATCACGGATCTTGTAGGTGATGTAGCCAACTGCGTCAGTTTCCATAACAAAATATATATACATATACATAGTTAGTGAAATGTAATTCATGTCGCCTATGAAACAGCCTTAGAGCCAGTTTAGGCGATAGTGTTTAATAAATACACGGCATCGCAGGCACAGTATTGGTACTATCTTCATGCATTTTATGTGCCTGACTGTGAAACACTATTTTGATTTTTTATTATATAATATTATATTATTATACAGTTATTATACAGTACCGTGTGGGGCCGGTACTTAAAAAGAATAACCCCACTGCATCTCTCTACGTGCATGTCGTAAAAGGCGACTAAGGGATAAGGACGAGATGCCGTGCTAAAGGGCGACAGGCTCGCCACCTCTCACCTTGGCACGGTACTTCCACCGAGTCATGCAGCAGGTGGGTCTTCGTGCATTACTTGCTGCTTGGTCGACTGAATCTTGTTCGAATACTTTGCGAAACGTGGTGGTCGATGTTGTGCTGTAATTTACCAGAGTTCTTGCAGCACAACATCGATTACTCTGCTTACCCCGATTGTCGGGACTCAGACTCAGACTATATTATTATAAAAGCATTTCAAGCTACTGAACCCTAACATTTTGCTATGAAATGTGTAGAACTCGTCTCTTTGAATTCATTGAACATAATAAATGATGTGATTTCATTTGATTGGACACATTGAAAACGCGCCGCCATCTCGGAGGCAGAGCGAGTGTGAAGTGACGGAACAAGGGGCCAATTCTGTACAGTCAGATTGTACTTCGTTCACGTAATTTTCAGTAAAGTTATTACGTTACAAATTGCGTACCGATATTTGATTGCATTGAGAATAAGTTCTTAATTACTAGACAATGATTTGTGATTTATAATTTAAAGTTGAAAGTTAAGGCCCCTTAGCTGTATTATCACTAAGACCTAGATAGATCTATTGTGAGCTCTCAATAGTTCGAACAAGATAATTATCAGTCAGGTTCTCGAAGCTAATATTGGCTGGTCGAAGCATGTACCTCTGACCCATCTGACTCGGCCGTCCATATTACATGTCATAAAAAAAAATATTTTACATATTGTATCATCTTTATTGGGAGTCTAGGATCTAAGTAGGTAATACAATTTCTAATCCGGTCAGCGTGTACAATGAGTCTTTTCTTACGAAAAAATTTACGTGCATACCTACACCGCTGCTGCTTCACCGTTCGGAACCGGTGTAAAACTGTAGGTCCCTTCCCGCGCCCCTTATTAGATGGTAGGCTCAAATTGTAGCCGACTGGGTTGCTACCACCGTACTGGATGTAACATGGCCGCATAGCAGCCTCGGCTGAGTTCTCCTCTAGTCCAGTATAGCCAGCAATCCAGGGAAGTCTCCGGTATGGCACCTACCTTCTCGGAGATGTTATTGGCTGGTCGGAACATGTGCTTTGGCCTGTCCGACTCAGCCACCTGTATCGGATTAAATGAAAAAATAAAAAATAAAAAGTTGAAATAAAGTAGTCGATTCTCGATCCCCACCCTACTGCATTCGCCTACAGGGAAGGACTCCTGTGGGAACTCGCTGGGATTGCGCCTCGCTTCTTGTTCGGGCGAGAATCAAGCGGAATGATTATGTCAACCGTTTCTTATTTTTTGATCTTGGACTTGTAGTATGTTTTCTTAATGAAATATAATATAACCAACCAGAAAAATATTAATTGATATTTGGCATAATAAGTTAAACAATACACGTGAGGCAATTACTGTACTGGCATCTAACCAGATCACTCGATAACAGATTACAACGCTTTTCACACTGCGAGGTTCCCGCCAACACCGCGAGATGGAGCTTAATAGCCGCATATATTCCTACATCACAATACCGACATTCTCTCGTCGAACTGATTAATTATATATACATTTTTTTTTATTTATTTGGCCAAAACAAACAGAAACAAACAAACAAGAAAATACAGAAATATACAAACAATAATTAAGTTTGCCTCCAGCATCGTTAGGCACCTATTATACTTATAGATATATAACGTGGCAAACAGTACATTTAATGAAGATGAAATACAGAGGAAAAACGACACATAACTTAAATAATACTCAAATACAGGGAGAAGACGAACCTTAACAAAGTAACAGAAAGTGACATACCATAATTATATATATATTTTTACATGTATATATGTACAACAAATAGTGCACACACAGCAATAGCCCTTTACACAGTAGTAGCTCACTGTTTGTTATTTATAATTACTAATAATTACTAACACTGAAAGTCTTGATGAATGGTCGTAATGGCTATATAATAGTCATGTTTTCGGCCCAGCGTTTTCGTCAAGTTCCAATATTAAAGATCAATCCGGACTGGAGTCTTCTCACACACAGCTTATTGAGTCTATGACATGGCATGTAATCAAATTCGGACTAGTCTTCTTACTCGAAGTTATTAAATCTATACCGGGCACGCAATGAAGTCCGCACTGGGTTCTTGTCACTCACAATTTATCGAATATATCACCGGGCACATAATCAAATCCGGACTGGAGTCTTCTCAATCACAGTTATTAAATCCATCACCGGGCATGAAATGGAGTCCGGTCTGGATTCTTCTCACACACCGCTTATCGAATCTATCGCCGGGCACGCATTCGAGTCCGTTTTGGAGTCTTCTCACTCACAGCTTATTGAATCTATCACTGGGCACGCAATCAAATCCGGACTTGAGTCTTCTCACTCACTGGACAAATTGTGGCGAGGGGCCTTAACAATGTGCATCTTCATTGTCTATGTATCCTGTGCTCTGTCTAATGTCTATGTATCCTGTTCTCTCTCTCTGGCAAGATGGCGAAATAAACCAACGTACTGTAAGTTCGCTCTTGCGTTTCATTATTAACTTCGCTGAATTCCCTCGCCCTCCATAACCGCGACGACGAGAGAGCCTCCGCAATCACGCAGGCTGAGGTGAGCGGAGCGTCGTGGAGCTGCGGCGGCGCTGTGACGCGCGCGCGCCTCGCCGAGCTGTCGGCGGACTACATCATGGCGGCCGAGCCGCGCTCTGCCGTGCGCGCGCGCGACTCTCATCGCGCAGCGCGCGCGCAGGCGGCTCGCCTATTCTCCATGGTCATTCGGCCGGATCTACCGAACCAGCGCAGGTATGCTGTGGCGAGCGGCGGAGGCGTCGCCGGTACCCGTGTTGCGGAGCGAAGCGAAGTCGGTCGCTCGCTCGCAGCGGTGGCGTCAGCCATGTTTTTCTCATATAAAAAGTGAAGTTGAGTATTATATATAACACGTCACGATGTGGTATTCAGTGAAGTGAGGTTCAAGTTTTTTGTTGTCATGTTGTTATCACCGTGAGAATGTCAAAGTCAAGCGAAATGTCAAATTCGTCGTAAATCTCTCATCGGAAACGTGCAAGAAAGAAGTAAATTTACAAAAAACTTTTTAAAAAACTTTAAGTTTGGGCAGGAAATAAATTCCTTATAACATTACAATGAAGCATTGAGTGTTGCGTGGTGCGGTATTGTTGAGCAAGTGGTAATAAAGACAATTATCACTGTGTTTTTTTTCTTTCCTCATAGCTAGGTTGGCCTGAGGTCCGCTCGCACACTCCCGTCTGTGCTTCAATTTTGTAAGTATTCTGTGTTTGTATAATAAGGTCCTTCGAGTTTTTTGCTCTTTTAATCTGCGCTTCGTACGTAGATTAAAACGTTAGTGTAATCGGTCAGTTTCGCGTTAAAAAATGGCCGAAGAAATTGTTAAAGGGCTTCTCAACAAGAGAAGTTACTTGAAAGGAAGAATAACAAGTTTTGAAAACTCCTTGGGGGAAATTGAAACAGAAAGAAGTGTAGGTATTTTGGAGTCGGGTGTTGCGCGTTTGTCCGATTTGTTTAGCAAGGTGGAGGAAGTACAGCTCCGACTGGAAGAAACATGCGGAACCAAACACAGCGCCGAGGGTGCGAACATAGAAGCAAAATTCATGGAGCTGGACAGAAAGCTGAGGTCGCGGCTAGTGGAGCTGAGGACCGAATGCGCCAACTCCTCCTTCTCGCCACCTAACAACGGTGAGTGTCAACCCATGCTTTCACTACCAAAAATTCAAATTCCTACATTCTCTGGTACATTTTCTGAATGGTTAAATTACAAAGATTTATTTTCAAGCATTATTCATAAAAATAAAGGCTTAACGGACATTCAGAAACTTTACTACCTCAAGGGGTCGCTGCAGGGCGAGGCTGCAGCCTTAATAGCGAGCTTAGACTCCTCTAAAGGTAATTATGAAGTGGCGTGGGAAACAATCATACAAAGATATGACAATCGTGTACTACTGGCTAATCAGCATATCAGTGCGATCTTCGATCTCCCTTCGTCAAGTTCAAAAAACCTACGACTATTAATAAATGAGTTTAATTCTCATCTCAACTCATTAAAAGCGATTAAAATCCCTAATCTGGATGAAATTTTGTTGATATTCATCCTGTCAAAAAAGGTTGATTTCGAATCGCGGAAAGAATTTGAGTTGAGCAGAAATAATAGCGAGTTTCCCAAGTTACAGGAGTTCCTGAGTCATCTGGAGACTCGGTGTAAGGCATTCGAAATGCTCGCTCGTCCAGATGAGGCGACAAGGGACGCAGCGCCGACGAAGAAAAGTCATGCCTGCGTCAGCAACTCTCCAATAAAAAAGGTGAGCGATAAGTTTACGTGCTCATTTTGCAAACTGCCGCACTCAATAGGCAGATGTTTCAAATTTCAAAAATTGCCAGTGGTTGAAAGAAGAAAATTTGTTGAAACCGCAAAATTATGCTTCAATTGTTTAAACGGAGATCATACAGCTTATAATTGTTCGTCACAACGTAGGTGCGCCAAGTGTTCGGGCCGACATCATGGGTTGTTGCACATTGAAGGGGGTAGAGCGGTGAGTCCCGTTACTACCCGGTCGGCGCCAGTCGCTGACAGCGTTGTGCCAGAACCGGTTTCTTCACATACTGCCACATCGGACGGTCGGATTAAGCCATCGTCACCGACAACCGCTGACGACAGTATTGTGCTTCTTTCAACAGCTGTAGTGAAAATAATTGACAGCATTGGTAATGTGCACTCGGCGAGGGCATTACTGGACAACGCTAGTGAACGCAACTTTATTTCTTCTGATTTTGTCAAGGCTTTAGGTGTTCGTGGTGACTCGGCTCAGTGGGCCGTGAGCGGTGTAGGAGGCCGCTCCATGCCGGTGTCTGAGACTGTGGAGTTGTGTATTCAATCTCACGTGAATGACTACTCATGTAATGTAAAGTTTGGTGTCCTTGACAGAATCACAAGCAATCTTCCGTGTGTTTCATTTTCTAAAAAATGTTTAAAGTGGCCAAATTACATTCGGTTAGCCGATAGTGAATTTAATCAATCTCGTCGTGTCGATTTATTGTTGGGTGCGGGTTCGTACTACAAAGTAATAAAAAAGGGTTTGATTAATTTAGGTGAAAATCAACCCAGTTTGCAAAATACACAATTTGGTTGGATATTCGGTGGTACTCTAGGCCTGGTGTCAGGAAACATCAAAGCTGTCTGTCATTTTGCAAGTGCAAGTGACACCACCTCACAAGAGTTGAATAATCTAATTTCTAACTTTTGGAGCTTGGAAAAGGTGAACTCCAGTTCCGAATTAAGTCCTGAGGAAAAAAGATGTGAAAGTATTTATAAACAGTCATTGACTCGAGATGATACTGGTCGATATCAAGTTGATCTACCGGTTTTACCAAATAAATTGAAAATGTTGGGAGAGTCCTTCAACAATGCTTCCCGTTGCTTTCATTATTTGGAAAAAAGATTTGCAAAAAATCCAAAGTTTTTCGAAGAATATAAAAATTTCATTTCTGAGTATATTTCACTCGGTCATGCCATTGAAGTTGATACTTTTCCAAATGTGCACGTTGCAGGAGGAATGTACACCGACAGCTACCTCCCACACCACGCAGTGATACGCGAGGAGTCATCCACGACGAAGTTGCGCTGCGTGTTCAACGCAAGCGCGCCGACTACGAGCGGAGTGTCACTCAACGAGGCGTTAATGGTGGGACCTACGGTGCAACCGAGTTTGTTTAGCGTTCTCCTGCGATTTCGTACGTACAAATTTGTTTATATAAGCGACATAACGAAAATGTATCGTCAGATTAAAGTTAATAAGAATCAACAGCCTCTGCAGCACATTCTCTGGCGAGAGTCACTGGTGGAGCCTCTTCGTTGTTTGCAGTTGACGACTGTCACTTACGGAACGGCTCCCGCCAGTTATTTGGCGACTCGCACGCTTAATCAATTAGTCTATGATGAAGGTGAGAGCTTTCCGTTAGCCTCATCTGCCTTACTCAATAATACTTATGTTGACGACATCATGGCTGGCACGAATGACATGGCTTCTGCCATTCAACTTCAAAGGGAATTGGTAGCTCTTTTAGATAAGGGAAAGTTTACCTTGCATAAATGGTATTCTAATAATGATAAATTGCTAAAGTTAATACCCGATGAGAAGCGTGAAAAGTGTAAATTTGTGCTAGAGGATGGGTCTCCGTCAATAAAAACATTAGGATTAGTTTGGTGTCCTAAAAGGGACACATTCCTAATAAGTTCGCCTGAAGTAAAAAATGATTTTAGCAAACCTGAAACCAAGCGTCAGGTGATGTCAAAGATAGCAAAAATATATGACCCGATAGGTTTGGTCAGCCCTCTCATAACCTATGCAAAAATCATTATGCAGTGCATTTGGAAGGCTAATATAGATTGGGATAATGAAGTACCTAGTGATATTTGGGAATCGTGGTCAAAATTTTGGATAAAGTTGAAATATTTGGGTTTAATTTCTATTCCACGTCTAGTAATCGGTGACGAATCCGTTACCTATGATTTAATTGGATTCGCCGATAGTAGCATGGTTGCTTATGGTTGTGTGATATATGTGCGTTCTACAGATCACAAAGGCAATTGTGCAATCAAATTGTTATGCTCAAAGTCTAGAATTGCCCCGTTGAAGACGATAACGTTGCCTCGGCTGAAACTTTGCTCGGCACATCTTTTGGCAAAAGTAATGATGAATGTTATTGAAGCGCTACCTGATTTAAAATTTAACAGAACTTTTTATTTTAGTGATTCAACAATAACGCTTGCATGGATTAAGTCAGACGCCTCTAGATGGAATGTTTTCGTCTCCAACCGGGTAACTGAAATACAAGAAATGTCACCAAAGGAAAATTGGTTACATGTCAAGTCGAGTGACAACCCTGCGGACCTAGTGTCCCGAGGTTGCCTGCCTGAAGCCCTAATGGCTTCTCAGCTGTGGTTCAATGGGCCTTCGTGGCTGAGTGTTGACTACAAAATGTGGCCTGCTTCTGGCTCGAACCTCGGAGATGTGGAACCGACGATAGAGGCCAAACCAAAACAGTCCTCTTGTCACGCGGTCAGGTCCGATGACAAGTTAAATAAAGTAAGCGAATCATATCTGTTAAGTTGTTTCGATCGTCATTCTGGGTGGTCAAATTTAGTACGTTGTGTGGGTTATGTACTTAGATTTATTGGTAATTCTAGGGTTAAGATTAGCAAGGTTCATGGTAGCTTGTCTGTTTTAGAATTAGAAAATGCACAAAGGTGCATAATTAAAGTTGATCAAAAGGTACGCTTCTCTACTGAGATTATGGAGCTATCCAGTTCCGGCGATTTAAATGTAAAGTCAAAATTAAGATTCTTAAACCCCTTTGTAGATAAGGAAGGTTTGCTTAGAGTAGGAGGTCGCATAAGATATTCCAATGTGTCTGAGGCTCAGCGATTTCCATTAATTCTTTCACCAGACAGTAATATTACCAAATTATTGATAGAATGCGAACATAAGCGTCTTTTACACGCAGGTGCTCAATCTACTTTAGTAAGTTTACGTAACAAGTACTGGATCATCAATGGCCGCAATGTTGTGAGAATGGTCGTTCACAAATGTGTTGTTTGTTTTCGATTCAGGGCGGAGGGATCCGAGCAAATCATGGCTGACCTTCCTGCTGTTCGAGTCACCCCGGCTCGACCATTTCTGAATGTAGGCCTCGACTATGCGGGACCAATCGAAATTAAGCAGTCGAGAATTCGCAAAACCATAATTACCAAGGGTTACATTTGCTTGTTTATTTGCATGTGCACTAAGGCATTGCACTTAGAATTAGTTTCAGACATGACAAGCAAAGAGTTCATAAATGCGCTTACAAGATTTTGGTTCAGACGGGGGAAGTGCGAGCGGATATTCAGCGACAACGGCTCGACTTTTCGAGGAGCTCATAATCAGTTAAACGCTTTGTACCGCTTGCTCAACGAGACCGCACACAATAAATTCATTGTTGATCATGTAACTCAAGAAGGTGTAAAATGGGTGTATATTCCACCATATTCTCCGCATTGGGGAGGAATATGGGAATCTGGTGTAAAAAATGGTAAAACATCACTTAAAACGCATTGTCGGTAACACGTCATTAACCTATGAACACTTGTACACAGCACTTGTGCATATTGAAGGCATTGTCAATTCTCGTCCTATTTGCGACATTAGCAATGATGTAAATTATGTTGAAAGTTTGTCACCAGCACATTTCTTAATCGGTGATCGATTCACAGCGTTCCCTGAATGTGATGTAGTAGACACCCCAGTGGACAGCTTGTCCGTTTATGAAAAAATTTCTAAATTAAAACAAACATTCTGGAAGCGCTGGAGCACCGAGTACTTGGGATCATTGCAGAATAGGTACAAGTGGAATAAAGAAAAAACTGACATTCGCTTAGACGAAGTTGTTCTAGTTAAAGAGGACAACGTGCCTCCTTTGTCCTGGATTCTAGGTCGAATTGTTGAAGTAATACGCGGCCGCGACGGTCATGTACGGGCTGCTCATGTTAAAACAAAAAGTGGCATTTTCATAAAGCCCATTACCAAGTTATGTCCTTTGCCAAAGCGCTAATTGGTACGGATTTTTTTTGTTTATGTATAGCATTAAGGTTTGGTTTGTGTTAAACAAAATTAGAAAATTACATTGTATAAAATGACTTCTATTGGTGTTAAATAAGAGTGGGAAATTATATTGTTATTTAAATTTTCACGTTTTAGGTTGAAATTGTTCGAAACTATTTCAACGGGGGGGAATATGGACAAATTGTGGCGAGGGGCCTTAACAATGTGCATCTTCATTGTCTATGTATCCTGTGCTCTGTCTAATGTCTATGTATCCTGTTCTCTCTCTCTGGCAAGATGGCGAAATAAACCAACGTACTGTAAGTTCGCTCTTGCGTTTCATTATTAACTTCGCTGAATTCCCTCGCCCTCCATAACCGCGACGACGAGAGAGCCTCCGCAATCACGCAGGCTGAGGTGAGCGGAGCGTCGTGGAGCTGCGGCGGCGCTGTGACGCGCGCGCGCCTCGCCGAGCTGTCGGCGGACTACATCATGGCGGCCGAGCCGCGCTCTGCCGTGCGCGCGCGCGACTCTCATCGCGCAGCGCGCGCGCAGGCGGCTCGCCTGTTCTCCACTCACAATTATTAAATCTATCACCGGGCACGCAATGAAGTCCGGACTGGATTCTTCTCACTCACAGCTTATTGAATCTATCACCGGGCACGCATTCAAATCCTTTCGATCGACAAACAATCATCTTTATCCCTTATTCCGACGACATCCCCCCTCGCCCCTTCTCTACGTCCCTGGCACGGGGGCGTCGCGGGCGGGGAAAGCAATCTCATCCAGCTGTCCCCAGTCTCCCCCTACGCGATCAAATGCTCCTTCAGAATTGTCGAATAAAAAATAAAAAAAAACTTCAAATAAGTGGCTTTCAAATATTTTTTAATCTAACTTAGAATTGAATTCAAAGAGGATTTTGCTACGCATGTTTCCATCTCGTTTTAAATCACAAGTCGCATATGTGCGTCTCGCTCCGCGTCGAAGCACGTCGGTGTCGCAGAAGGAAATCATTTTCCTTGTGCGTGTAACGAGTTGGCCTAAACAAGTAAGAAGTCGAGTAGGTACTTCGGGAGCTCTTATTTAGTACGAGTGTACGCGGGCCGCGGCGCGAGAGCACAGGGAAAGTTTTTTCTCGTAAGGATAAATTCAAGAAAAACCTTTCAAAATGTAAAGTTCGGATTATTTATTCCTTTGCCAACTAAAATATGATATCATTTTCGCAGAATAACCTAAGCCATTTTTTTTTATTGAAAGCGCGACATGTGGCGTCGACTCACCCATAAGTTGTCTAACGACGCCTATGGACATTCGGTCGTATGCGGGTGTTGCGAATGCCGTGCCGTCCTGACAGCTGCCCATTCACGCCCCTCTTGAAGTACCCGAGACTGTCCTTGGGGCGGAAATATCACATAAAAACAAAATGACATATTTTGATGTCCCGAGGGCATCAATGAACTTCCGCCTGTGTCGATGCATTCAGGTGTATCCGAAACAATTTATGACAATATAGTTTTTGCCCGCGGCTTCGCTCGCGTGAAATTCATATTTAAAAAGAAGAAGAAAGCCCACTAACTACGGTACCTTTATTTCGGCGCGCAGAACAATTCGGTTTGTATGAGAGCCACATCTTAGCGTAACCGGAACTGAATTTTATTTAGCCTATCCTATGTCACGTATAGCTAAATGTGCTTGTATTTAGTTTCGTCGAATTCGGATGATGCATTTAAGAGTTATGGAGGAAAATACATAGGTACATACAGAAAATATTTCTAAAAATCGTCAATTTAGTTTTACTATCATACATAGACTCTACAAGTGCAATATATCATAAAACAAAGTAACTTACTCCAGGACCATTCCTTACAGATTTATTATAAAGTAATATTGAATGATAAACAGTTTATGAGAGTTCGATCCTTCTTCTAACGCAACCAATCATCAATTGCCTAGCGCTAGCGTAACACTTGGGACTTCATATTATTACGAGTGCATTGACCTAAATAATTAAAGTAAATGTTATGAAAGTAAATTTCAAAATATTTTTTTTCTGATTGGCTACTTCCTATTATTCTGAAATTATGTCTCATTTAGCCAGGCTAAAAGTTTATTATAAAATTAGGTGATGTTTACTTTTCTTTTATTTTTCCAATATCGCTTTCGTAACTTGCCAAACAATAACATCGAATTGAATATGAAACAAGTTTAACTTTAGGAGTGTTTCAATTTGAATATCACGCAAGCCATCTGAATTCGGCTTAAAATAAATTGAAAGTAAAATGAATGTACTGTGAGCAGTGAGGGGGCGCCGGGCGGTGGACTGGGGATCCTCCTGATTTCGCGATCTCAGCTGAATTTATTAGAAACACCTCAAACGCTTAAGCACTTTGTGTCTTCATCAATATTAATTCGTGGCTAATTCAGTGGCCTTTCACCTCGGGCTCTTGGTCTGCAATGATTTATTTACTTTCTACTACTTGAGTCTGTTTAGAGTGAAACTCCTATTTAAAATAAGAAAAGTCGCAGAAATGTTTTGCCGCAGGTACATATTAAATCAGATTAAATTTCGGGCATACGAAGTGGTTATAGCGTGACATACCCGAAATTTGATAAAGAGAAATAAATAACGTATGAAATAGAGTATAGTTAAATTATAGTACAATAGATAGCGCCGAAGGCCGCGGAGGCGGGATGTAATTAGATTTTTTTTAGATCCTTATAGAATTACCCTTGTCTCTGTTTGTCCGTCTATCTGTCACAGCTTATTTTCACCGAATCTACTGGACGAAAAAAGTCGAAATCTGGTACCTACATATAGCATGGGTTTTAAATTTTATAACGGGATAAAATTTTCCACTGGCTGACGAAATTTTTTCTCACACACTGAACAAATTAAAAATATTTATCAGATGTTATAATGTTTATTAAATATTTCATAGCCATGAAAATGGAAAAAAAAATACAAACGTATGATAATGAATTTAATACTTAATTTTTGGTACCTTTATGTCCACTTACTAACTTGTTGGCAATTACTGCGCATATTTGTAGTAAATTATTACAGTTTTACTATAAATTATCTTCTTAATTAAGGTAAAACTACATACATATTAAGCATAAATTGTGAAGTAAAAATGTTTTTATAAATATTATTGGAGTAGTCAGTGGAATTTTAAATTTACTAAGTGGCAAGGTAAGGCAGTGATCACAACTTCTAGTTTCTTGAGAAAATATTTATTAAAATTAACTTTTACACTGTATTTTTTTTTATAATCCTATATGGATGGCAGAGTCAGAGAGGCCAAATCACATGCTCCAACCACCCAATATCACCTCCGAGAAGGTAGGTGCCATACCGGAGACTTCCATAGGTTGTTATTATACTGGACTAGAGGAAAACACAACCAAGGCTGCTATGCGGCCTCTTACATCCAGTACGGTGGTACCAACCCAGTCGGCTACAATTTAAGCCTACCACCTAGTAAGGGGCGAGCGAAGGGACCTACAGTTTTACACCGGTTCCGAACGGTGAAGCAGCAGGTGTAGGCATGCACGTAAATTTTTTCGCCAGAAAACTGAATCATTAGTACACGCCGACCGGATTCGAACCTCGGACCTCTCGCATTTGAAGCCGATGCCCAAACCACTCCGCCACCCGACGCTTATCGATATCATCATCAATACTAATATTAATCTGTAAGGGATGGTCATGGAGAAAGTTACTTTGTGTTATGTATGTATTAGATACTGCGTCTGTAGACTCTACTCGTATGTACCTATGATACTAAAATAAAATTTACGATTTTTAGAAATCTTTTCTGTATGTATGTATGTAGGTATGTTTGTATGTTCCTCCATAACTCTTAAACCCATCATCCGAATTCGATGAAACTTAGTACAAGTACATTTGATTATACGGGACACAGGATAGGCTAAATAATATCAGTTCCGGTTACGCTAAGATGTGGCTCTCATATAAACCGAATTGTTCCGCGCGCCGAAATAAAGGTACAGTAGCGGGCTTACCTTACTTTATTATTTTTAAATACGAATTTCACGCGAGCGAGGCCGCGGGCAAAAGCTTTAATTTGATATAATTATCACAATATGGATAGTGTGTGTGATATTGTTGATAGGGATTGTGTGTCGCGTTGCGAGTGAGGCGTGAGGCGCTCTCACTACACTACGTGTTATGAAATTAGAAACGTGCGCGACCTTCATGTGGTTTGTAGCGCTATTAATTGCCTTTGACGTATTATATTAGGGCTGCTGCACACTATGATTTCTTGTTAATCAATGCTAATAATAAATCTGTAAGTGATGTTCATGGAGTAAGTTAATTTGTTTTATGACATACTGCGTTTGTAGACTCTGTGTACGAGTATGATACTAAAACTAAATTGACGATTTTTAGAAATATTTTACTGTGTTTCTTTTTATGTAATCCGGTATGGGTGGCTGAGTTGGAGGGGCCAAAACACATGCTCCGACCAGCCAATATCACCTCCGAGAAGGTAGGTGCCATACCGGAGACTTCCCTGGATAGTTGACTATACTGGAGTAGAGGAGAACGCAACCGAGGCTGCTATGCGGTCATCTTACATCCAGTATGTATGTATGTATGTTCCTCCATAACTCTTGAACTGATTATCCGAATTGGATGAAACTTAGTACAAGCACATTTAACTATACGTGACACAGGATAGGCTAAATAAAATTCAGTTCCGGTTACGCTAATATGTGGCTCTCATACAAACCGAATTGTCCCTCGCGCCGAAATAAAAGTAACGCATAGGAACGCAGCTCGGCCTTCTTACTTACTTAATTTCTTCGTTTCAAATACGAATTTCAAGCGAGCCAAGCCGCGGGCAAAAGCTATTTCTTTATAAATACAGATATTTGGTTTGATTTGATTTGACATCGGCTGCACAGCCTCCTACAGCCCACTCATTGTTCCTGTCGTAATACCTACGCAACTAAGGGATGAGGACAAGATGCCGTGCTAAAATGCGATAGGATAGCCACCTCTCACCTTGGCACGGTCCTTCCCCCGAATCATGCAGCAATACTTTGATAAACGTGATGGTCGGTGCTGTGCTGTAATTTACCTGAGTCCTTGCAGTGCAACGATGATTACTCTGCTTACCCCGATTGTCGGGATACAGCGTGTGGTATGTACGTATGTATGTTAAAATATTTTCCATTAGTGCATTTAGAGCATTTATTTACAAGTACATTATAGCTTGCCGGACCAAGGAAAGGGCCGACATGGCACCTAGTTCACCAAGGTGTTATGGGCTGACATCACGCATGTAGTAGGTATCCGTGTCAGATTCAATAAAAAACATTTCTATCGAAAATAATGTACTTAAAAAATTTATAAAGATGAAAGATGCCGGGTTGGTACCACCGCACTGAGCGAAATGTCGGTCGAAACGGCTATGTAAATAGTTCGTGTTTTCCGTCCAGTTCAGTGTAGCATACATAAAATGAAGGGAAGCACTGACATGACACCTAGAAAACCCGGTGTTATGGGTGACATCACGGATGTTGTAGGTCAGATTCCATAAAAAAAAACAAAAAAAAAGATTAGTCCTGGTAAATTTGAAAAATTTGCAAACCTGTTTGAGCTGCTCCTCCGAATGTATGTTTATAATATGAAACACCAACGCACGTTAGCGGCGCTTTTAACCCTAGACAGCTAACCAACGAAAAAATACACCTCATGATTTTCACGGTTTTTTTTTAATGTAAACCAACATGCGTGTCTGTGCCGAGAGATCTGGTGCAGTCGACAGAGCCAAAATCACCTCTCCTCGCGAAACCACGCTCAGTGAGGCGCCATGCCAGCAGATTAACGGACTGTTGCTAGGCTGTCTAGCCTGTTAATTAATACGACGTTTGAAGACACCCAGGAGAGAAAACACACTCGCCGGAAGACAGTTCCACACCCTAGCGTTGCGACAAAGAAACGTATTAACAAATAGCTGTTTTCAGAAAATTATTAACAAGTACAGTTTTAAGAAACCGGCCAAGTGCGAGGACCGCGCACCGAGGTTTACGCACCACAAAAAAAGTTGAAAAAAGACATTTCTTGTATGGGGACCCCCCTTAGTTTGTTACTTTTTTTAAATTATTTTTAGGGAATTCGCCACCTTAACACGTATTCTGTGAAAATTTCAACCGTCTGCATATTACGATTGAAAAAATTTAAAGGTAGGACAGAGATACGGATTATATAGGATTCCGAACGCGGCACTGAACCCTAAAAATTTTTACTTCACAAAATTGAAGTAACGCGCGACGGAATTTTGGCGTGTGTAAATTTGCAAAGTGGTAATGTTTACGGTGGATAGCTGTCTAGGATTAAGTGCCCTTGAGAGCTTATATTAAGGTTACACTTTACGAACTGTTCATAATCGGTTAACGCTAGGTCGGATTCCTTAATTTATTATGTTAAGCAAGATTCCTCGTTGCTTACGCTACACGCAGCTGCCGGTTGAAGAGTTTGCCTAACTTAAAGATGGAGTAGGTGATTAGCTGAGTAGTTTGCGGCTGGGTGGTTAGCTATGCAGCTAACCTATTATCTTAGGGCGTGTGTTTGATCCACGCATTGATCAAATAATTCAAATTATTATGTTTTCCTACCTTAAAAGGAAAAAAAGGAACCATAGGATTAGATCTTGAACGCGCAAATATGTATATCTTTAAATCAAAATTTATTTTTCCTATGGAGGGCCAATTTGATACGATTAAAAAAAAGTTTTAATTAACATATCGTGTGGGGTATCATTTGAAAGAGCTAACTATAGGAATAAAAAAAATATTTTTTTACAATTTCAAGTTCAGTGTTCTTAATGATATAGCTCAAAATGTGCAAAAAATTAACGCCCCCTTCCCCCCTGTTCTCGGTTTTCGGTAGATGGTGATTCGTTCGCAATAACAGAAAGAGGAGCATGATACCTACAAATAAATAAATAACACAATACGAAATAATTTTATTTCGACGCTAAGTTTTCGGGCACCGCCGCGCCCTTGAGTTCTGAAATTTCATCATAATCCGAGCGTGTACCGAGCGAGGGCGCTGGATGAGGGAAGGGGTGCCGCGGGGCGGGGCACGACTGACACTGACTGAGCCTGAAAGAGGTGAGATCGCGCAAAAGTTTCCAGCAGCTGCTGGTACCAATCCAGACACAACTTTACTGTGTGGTACATCGAAAATTATCTTCCGGTGTGGCCCCTCCAACAAGCTATATCCTGGGGGTCTTCCAGAAGACGTGTAAATGAGACCTTCTCTCAAATCTCCACATAGCAAAAGTTTGTTTGCAATGAATCCTGTACAGCATTAAACTCAACTTTTGTGCATAGGCGGCGTCACTCCTATTTCGGCGCCGCGTCACCGTCGTCGTACACATTGTAGTACGCATTTAGTTTGTTAGGAAATCCTAAAATTTTAATGAAAGCACATATTTAAAAAAATCTTTCACCAGTGCTTCTTTTACAAGGCGTAGAATAGCCTCCTTATAGGAACTACACCAGTCCGGGGACACTCTGTATATTTTACCCATAACTATTTAGGTAAATCGGGTAGTAAGAACAGACAGAAACGAAGAAAATGACATTTATTAGGTTTCCGAATCCCGTACGGAAGCCTCCACCGTCTGTCTGTATGTCCTTCCGTCCGTCTGTCCGAGGGCTGTATCTCTTGAACCGTAATAAGTAGCCCGTTGAAATTTTCACAGAATATGTGTTACTATGGCGGATATAACAACAAATAATAAAAAAAGAAAATGTTACAAATTAAGGGGGCTGGCATACAACAAACGTGCAATAAAATCGATTAGTCACGCTACTGAATAATAGATGGCGCCACCTTTTATACATTGCATTGCTGAAAGACAAAAGGTAGGCGGATATTATTGATAGCGGATAGATACGGAAACCTCCGTGCGCGAGTAAAACTCGCACTTAACATATTTTTTTATTAAAACGAACTGTTGAGCGTCAGGCTTGCGTGTCCATCCCGCTCGTCTCCTCCGCGCGGCGCCGCAGGGATCATAACCTGGAACTTTCTTGAATATCTGAACCCGCGGGATCCTGCAACTTACGCGAACTCGGCTGATACTCAAAACTTGGCGAAATCACCTCTGAAGATGATCCGGTGACTCGCCGGCAACTTCCGATGGAAAATTATTGCGTATTTCTCTTTACACCTTTCTGTCTACGGCGGAGGGACGTATGGCAAATATGTAAACGCATTCGAAAATACTTTTGGAGGGAAAATTATGTTTCCACCGCAATATGTTAAGGCTGAAAAAGATTAAATACAGGTAGAAGTGGCGAATTTTTAGTTTGTTGATGTCACGAAGTTCATTAAGCTTTATTGAATCATTATTTTTTGGATATAAAAACAATAAAAATATGAACGTCCTTATTATAACAAAAAAAAAAATAAAAAAATTTAACATTTTTTGTTTTTGTTTTTTTTTTGTATATAAACTGGCACGGTTGGCTACATCACCTACAACATCCGTGACGTCAGCCAATAACACCCGGTGCTAGGTGCGAACTAGGTGCTATGTCAGTGCTTCCCTTCATTTAATGTTGGCTACACTGAACTGGACGGAAAACTCGAACTATTTACATAGCCGTTTCGACCGACGACGTTTCGTTCAGTGCGGTGGTACCAACCCGGCCGGGCTAAACCCTACCATCTACTAAGGTAAGAAGGTAAGGTGACTACAGTTTTACGTGGAATCCGAACCACGGTCAGCCTCCAAAACGGTCGAGCGGTCACCCATCCAAGTACGATAGTAGCGAGCGATCAGCTCGACCGACCGCTCCACTGAGCTACCGAGGCTGACATCACGGATGTGGTACGTGATGTAGCAAACCGTGTCAGATTCCATAAAAAAATATTAATAAAGAAATTTGAATTCGAATTAAGATGGAGTTTGGATATTCTTTTTAAGTACGGGTCCCACACGGAACATATTTTAATCATGCACCGATTTTCAGGACTGCTATAAAGAAGATGCCACGAAACCTTAAAATAACCAAGTTTAACCCAAAATCAAACTTTCAAAAGGGAAAAAAAATTAAAGTAAATCCGTATTTTTGAAATGTTGTTTTTACTTCCCATTGTATATCTACACAATAATTAATCCGAAAAATAAAATTTAAAACCCCATCCCGCGAATAATATTATTCCATGTTAATATTGCTAAATCACGCCAGATGATAAATCGACAGCCACCAAATGATTTGTCTGGAGTTACCCGCAGCACATTTTACCTACAGCTGTGAGTGAATATTAATAACTCCGGAACATCCTCCTCGCGACGCGACAGGCCAAAATGATTAATTGCTTCGTCAGCGATCGGCTACAATATGGAAAATAATAATTTAGAATCAACAAACTTCAACTTCAATTTAAGGAGTGTTTGCGAGCACATTTATTTTCTCTATTTAATCTACAATTTTGATTTTACTTAAATTAAATCTTTGCGTAATTATGTAAAAAAGTTCTTGTTTATTGTATATTTTAATGACGGCCAGCCTGAATGTCTGTAGCGTGGAATACCTATACCGTAGTATATTAACTATAACATCTGTGGCGTAGAGGGCCTACGCCGTAGTATAATTACCTATAACATCTGTGGCGTAGAGGGCCTACGCCGTAGTATAATTACCTATAACATCTGTGGCGTAGAGGGCCTACGCCGTAATATAATTACCTATAACATCTGTGGCGTAGAATACCTACACCGTAGTATAATTAACTATAACATCTGTTGCGTAGAGGGCCTACGCCGTAGTATAATTACCTATAATATCTGTGGCATAGAATACCTACACCGTAGTATAATTAACTATAACATCTGTGGCGTAGAGGGCCTACGCCGTAGTATAATTACCTATAATATCTGTGGCGTAGAGGGCCTACGCCGTAGTATAATTACCTACATATATAACATCTGTGGCGTAGAGGGCCTACGTCGTAGTATAATTACGTACCTATAACACCTGTGGCGTAGAGGACCTACGCCGTAGTATAATTACCTATAGCATCTGTGGCGTAGAGGGCCTACGCCGTAGTATAATTACCTATAACATCTGTGGCGTAGAGGGCCTACGCCGTAGTATAATTACCTACATATATAACATCTGTGGCGTAGAGGGCCTAGGTCGTAGTATAATTACGTACCTATAACACCTGTGGCGTAGAGGACCTACGCCGTAGTATAATTACCTATAACATCTGTGGCGTAGAGGGCCTACGCCGTAGAAGAATTAACTATAACATCTGAGGTGTAGAAGTCTTACGTCGTACAATATCAAGTGAATAATAAGGAAGAGGATGGAAGTCTTTGTACATAACACCTATTTTTGTTGACGGCCCACTTTAAAAGGAATGACTAATAAAGAGTTGATTTCAGGGGGTAGACCGGATTTATGAGATGGAGGCGCGGGTCCGTTTCATAAAATAAAATTATACATCGCATTATACAGGACGGGTAACTTCGTTTGCGGTCGCAGATTCAATTGGCGTGTTTTGAACGTATTTTCCTGGTAAATAATATACATTTTCGGTTGTTTAGAGGCGAAGAATATTACCGTGGATTAATTTTATGAGGGGCCTAAGCACATGCTCCGACCAGCCAGTATCACTTCCGAGAAGGTAGGTTTTGGTAAGTCAACATGGGTCGCTGTGCCGAGAGACCAATGGCGCAGTCCATAGAGCCAAAAAACACCTCTCCTCGCGAAACTACGCCCAGTTAGGTGCCATGTGAAACGCCCCCCCCTCTGGTCAAACAGTCCTACTGACGCGGACTCCTTGTCTGAACCAGACTAGGTGGTTGCCTTCGATTTAAAATTAAACCTACCTAACACGTCATCTCTACGGAACCTATCTAACCTACCCTGTCCTACTTTAATGACGAAAATTGCAGTTTTCGTGAAAAATTAATACCGAAAGGATTACATGATTTAAATGTTGGTTTAGTTATAACTAGGCTACAGGAAAAGGAAAGAGGAAAATTCTGAAAATGTCTATGGAGGAAAAGCTGAAAGAAAGAAGGCTAAGTAAGTTTCCGCAGATTTGAATCCCGAAGAAGGAAATTAAGATTGGAGAGTTAAGAATTCGTAGAGTTTATGTGAAGCATAGATTAATGATGAAGCTAGATGGGTAAAATAATCGAGAGAAGTTAGTATTAGGTTCGATTTCATCGTGGAGAAAGGCTGAAAATAAGGGGAGATAACTCGAAGCATTACGAAGAGAAGCTGTAAAGTAAAACGTTATTTCGAATTCTTTATGGAAAGTAAAGCTGTAAGAAAATTGGCTATCCGACCTCTCTCGCTGAGGTCGGCCGCGAACGGTCGCGCGTCGGACAACATTAAGAAAACCCAATCACTCGTAAAGAAAATTACGTGTGAAAACTTCCTTACGCTCGTTCGTTCTTCCTTGAAGCTCTAGAAGATTGAAGCAACCGACCCAATGGGGGTCGTTCGACATTTAGAAGAATCCGGCGTAGTTCACTTACCTTGGAAAAGCTTTAGCTTTTTTTATATGTAAATACCCCTATGTATGTCTCTAACTATCCAGCGACGTCTAGACCTATCTCCTACTCTCCTCGTCGTTCTCCCTGTCTCTATTCAAGCAGTTAAATGACCTAGGGCGGCTATACGGTAAAGATATATGTATATACTTGTGTTGATGAGGTTATTAATAGGTCGCGGGACTGATACTCGTTGAATGGTGTGTAAGATTGTGTGCATTAAATTTAGATTCGGACAAACAGATATCGAAATAATAGGCAGTTTATTATATATAAGTATATGTGAAAAATATGAATATGTGCGATTATAGAATTTAGGTTTTGTTAGCAAGAAGTTACTGCTACGCCACCGTCCAAATTCCCCTACTTCGTTCCAAGGTTCGCCCAGCGCTAAGCTAGGCAGGGAAGCCTTGGAAGGAAGTGCGTAACCCGAATCCACCACAAGGTTGATTTGGGAGGGAGAGTTTTACTCAACCCCTCCCAGGTGTCAGACGACTGTGCCGAATACACCCCTTATCCAAAGTGCGGTTTGTGTGTTGGTGATGAGAGCACTGAGCGTGCTACGTAGCGAAGATAATGAACTCAGTCAGGCTAGCATGGTTAGCAGATTCCTTTCCTCGTTCGTTGATGCGACGAAGTCGGTTTTGAACTCGGGAAGGCTGGCATGGTTAGCCGATTCCTTTCCTCATTCATTGATGCGAAGAATGGTTTTGAACTCGGAAAAGCTAGCATGGTTAGCAGATTCTTTTCCTCGTTCATTGGTGCGAAGAAAATGTTTGGAGAAGTTGTAACGAAGATCCATGGTGCTACCCCCTAAAGGTCAGACTTCATTCGATTAGCTCATCTTAACTCATCATCCTCTAATAAAGCTGTCCGAAGCGTAGCGAAGCGTAGATAGTGAGTTGAAACTGTATCCGCTATGGTTAAGCGTCAGCTCAAAACACTGTTTTCGAAGCGTAGAGTGTGATTAGTACTGACCGGCATGGTTAGCTCAATCCCAGTACCTCTCACGTTTATACGTAGCGTAGCGTAGCGAAGCGTAGCCTAACCTTAAAACTAGGGTGACAACTTTATGAAGGGATGATAGATTATACGAGACCTCGACGCTATTTATTAGGGAGTGAGCAACTTCCGGCTTCCTCGTGAAGAAATTACGTTTAAGTCGTGTTGATAACGAAACATTACGTCTCGTGGGTCAAAGGAGGTGGCTTTACGCACCTAACACATTTACATTTAATTACATACTATCCGAGGCAGGCTCATTCCTTACACTTCCGAATAGATGTCGCAAAACTATACCGCTTTACCTAAATGTTTTATTTTACGAAGGCTGTTAGCCGCCCTTGCAAAACAAATATCTAGACCCGATTGGTCGTGAAATTACTGTGTATAAATCAAGAGGAAGTTTTGATTTAATACACGGATAAGGAACGTATCGTCAGCCGACTGTCACCTATGCTAAACCACAATGATTCTCATATTTACATTTAAAGCTACTTCTCTGGCAGCCATCAAAGCAAAGCAAAACCTTAATTCTACTTCCCTAAATACACATTCGTAACTAGACAAAAGAAAAAAATAATAAAAAACTTGACGAATAACTGAACGAATTGTGCATTATAACTATATTGTGTAGTGCTTGATAGTTAATCGTGTATCGCCTGTCTATGTGTATCTAACCTTCCAATTACGCACTCAACCTTAGGAAAGAAATAATAAATAAACAGAACGGAAAGTGTATGAATTGTGTGGTGTGATGCTTGATAGTTAATCGTGTATCGCCAGTCTATGTGTTCAACCTTTCTGTTACAAATTAAAGACAAACCGAATGAAAATGTATGTAAATTGTGTGATGTGTCGCTTGATAGTTAATCGTGTATCGCCTGTCTATGTGTTCAACCTTTCTGATACAAAATTATGAACGAACCGAATGAAAATGTATATAAATTGTGTGATGTGTCGCTTGATAGTTAATCGTGTATCGCTTGTCTATGTGTTCAACCTTTCCGAAAAAAAACTATAAACGAACCGAATGAAAATGTATATAAATTGTGTGATGTGTTATAACTAAGTGTGTAAAATAATATACATATAGAACCTATACATATCCCTACACCGTACATCCGCCTTCTACTCGCTACCTGTCTATTCCTATCGATGTAGTGCAAATCAAATCTATCCGTAGACCTCGTCGACTACAGTTATGGCGAATCTAGCTCTTCTACTTCTTTTCTACACTAATGTAAACTCGTGACCTCGCTAAGACAGAACGGGTAACTTCACATTACATTGTTCTGAGCGGGGAAGTAAATAACTGTGGAGCCTACAATATACACATTACATCATTGACGACGAAAAATAGGCAATTGTAGCCTATTTCAGAATCGTCGATCCACCTGTAAATTACACGCAGAACAGTAACCCATTACAGGCATTTTGTTCTTACACACACGCTGGTATTATTCGCTGAAACATGACATTTTGTGAATTGAAGAACACAGTGCTGGAATAAAAATACACAATATTCGTAGCTTCAGGCGACTGTAGGATTCTCTCCTCCTTGTAGCTAAATAAACTGTAGGTAACCTTTGTCCCTTGCTGGAAAAAATACATGGAAGAACTCCGAAGAACAATACAAAGTTTCTCGTAGCAGAATAGATATAAAAGTAAAGAAATTAGTCTATCACTCAATACTGAGCCGATAATTCTTCTACAGGCTGATGTCATGTTCCACTCTAGTTTAATTCCGTCCTCTCCGAGAGTCCAGATTAAGGTGAGCCGCAATACGGTCTCGCAAATAAATATTACCGACGAGTTAGGAAGGCTGCATTCAATTTATTACTCTAAGTTCAACTCACAAGGCGGAGTTGGAAAATCATCGTTTATTTAGGCATTAACAGATTTTTGTAAGACCTAGGTCCACGCCCTAGAGATAGGCTTTTAGCCAGTTTTTTTCCTGTCAGTTGAGCCACTGTGGTATGTTGTCTAGGAAAAAACTACTGTCCATGCCATTCTAAGTTTCGCGCACTGTTTTAAATTGGGCAGAAAAAAATCAAATAAAGTATTCCCTAACCACTCGGCTAGGCCGATATGAATACGTGTCGCTCCTTAAGCCGTGCCCTTTCGACTGTCCCGAGTCCCGCTCGTCGCGCCCGCATGAGCATCCCCGAGATGTTCTCCTACTCCTGCGCCCACGCAACCCTCGCGTCTACCCCCCGTGTCCCGCGTTGCCTGAAAATCTATTTTTAACTCTCCCACCCTCCATCAGACTCGCAGCCTAAATATGAAATTTATAATCCTCTCGCTTGTACCTATTGAATGTAAACTATATCTGTTGCGCGTGTCTATGCGTCGACGTTTCCTATACTAATCAATACCTATGTTCACACAGCCCAGTGCTACCGAAGCCCGAACTACACGGTGCCTGTTCTACACGGCACCCTATAAATATTTGATATTATTTAAAAATAAAAAATGGAACGACCATAGGTCCGTTTCACATGCCAGCATATTTGCGGACTTTTGTCTAACCTGTTAATATGACGCTTTGGATTTCTGGCTATGCTGGACTACATGAGAACACAGCCCAGGCCGCTATGCAGTGATCTTACATCCAGTACGGTGGTACCAACGCAGTCGGTTACAATTTGAGCCGACCACCTAGTAAGGGGCAAGGGAAGGGACCTACAATTTTATACCAGTTCTAAACGGTGAAGCAGCAACGGTGTAGGCACGTAATTTTTTCATCAGAAAAAACTCATTGGTACACGCCGGCCGGATTCGAACCTCGGACTTCTCACACGAGAAGCCGACGCCCAGACCACTCGGCCACTCGTAGCTTAAATGTACCGTGTGGGGCCGGTACTTTAAAAGAATAGCCTCACTGCATCTCTCCCCGTGTATGTCGTAAAAGATGACTAACATATGACTCCCTTCTTATATTACTAGGTGGTAGGGTTTAACCCGCCCGGATTGGTACCACCGCACTGAATGAAAGGTCGGTCGAAACGGCTATGTAAATAGTTTGTATTTTCCGTCCAGTTCAGTGTAGCCGGCACGACCGAAGGGAAGCACTGACGTGGCACCAAGTTCACCCAGTGTTATGGGCTGACATCACGGATGTTGTAGGTGATGTAGCCAACCGTGTCAGCTCCCATAAAAAAAATGTATAAAACAGTTCAATGTCAGTCAGTGTGTATGCGTCCACTGCTGGATATATTTCTTCCGTACGGGATACGGAAACCTAAAAATGTGTGTTATTAAAATGCAAGAAAACATCGGACTCGGTTAGCTCGGATCCCGGTTGTCTTAAGTTTTGTTCGGAATTCATAAGACGCCGCCTCACCCTATGCAAGACGTAAATAAGGTTTGTAGGAGGTCGTAACGAGCCTCCGCCGCCGGAAGCGGAGACCGGGGGCCGCGCGCTCTCGCATCCTGTTTTATTAATTTTATATTTTGATGATACACAAATTGTAGTCAGCTGCGGCGAGTTTGCTCCGGCGATATCGCTGTTGGCTCAGCTCGGCTTCTTGGGAGTCTCTTTAGCATTTTAAATGTTACATTTTGAGGGTGCTAATATTTTTATTAATTAACTTTCTGCCAGAATATGATTCACGTTCTGCCGCCGAGTGAAATAATGACCTAAAGAGTAATTTGCCGAGTTTGAATTAAATGTTCTGGAAGATCTATTAATTTACGGAACAAAGTAGCGGTACTGTAGAAATTTGTCATAATTTAATCTCAAAATGATTTCTTTCTAAATGTTATGAATCTTTATGAAAGGTCATTAAAATTGCAGTCGTGTCAAATATAGTATTAGAAAAAAATAGGAAAATTATCTAAAAAAAAGGCATGGATAGCGCGACATGTGGCATCATTGTAGGTGTCTAACGATGCCCATAGACATTCTATGATGCACGGGGATTTCAATGCCGTGCCGGTCTCACAGGAGTGTTTACACGTCCCTTTTGACATTACACTCTGGGCTGTACTTGTGCATTCTACATTTTCTCGGTTCTGTGAATAAATGACGTACAGAACCGGTTGGTACAGAATCCGTGGTAGGTCGATTGTATAGGGGTGCCCCTTCCGAGTACGCGTAGCGCGGAGGTGGAATGGGAATGGCGGAATCGCGTTAAACAGCTCCTCCGAACACTCCCCGTAAAATAGACGATGCGGCGACGAGGATGCGGCCATCTTACATCCAGTACGGTCGTATCAACTCAGTCGGCTACAATTTGAGCCTACCATCTAGTAAGGGGCAACCTCCGATTCAGCCGCCCATACCGGATTACACAAAAAAAAATTACTGAAAGAAACATTTTACCGAATTTTCGCAATAATTTTGCACTTTACAGTCTGTAGAGATAAATGGTAGCACTCCTTCGAAATATCCAGCTACAACGGATCCTTTTTTTTATGAAAACTGACACGGTTGGCTACATCACCTACAACATCCGTGATGTCAGCCCATAACACCGGGTGAACTAGGTACCATGTCTGTGCTTCCCTTCGATCGTGCCGGCTACACTGAACTGGACGGAAAACACAAACTATTTACATAGCCGTTTCGACCGACGACGTTTCATTCAGTGCGGTGGTATCAACCCGGGCGGGTTGAACCCTACCACCGAGTAAGGTAGGAAGGGAAGGGACCTATAGTTTTACGTGGAATCCGAACCACGGTCAGCCTCCAACGATCGAGCGTTCACCCATCCAAGTACTGACCGCGCCCAGCGTTGATTAACAATCAATAGCAATAGTCGACTGTCTGCACCACTGGGCTATCGAGGCTGACAAAGGAATGCAATAAAAAATTCAACATAATTTAATTCAATTGGTGATCCTCGGCATAAGTTTTACACGGGAAGATATCGTCTGTGGGTGGGTGACCGCGCGTCCACCGGGTTCGAGCCGCTCGTTACATTTACTTAATGGCCTCGTATAAGTGAAAACTGAGCCATCTTATCTCGCGGACTCACATTTAGGCCTCAGGTCGTCTTCGATCAAATTTATCTTCCGAATGAGTACTTTTATTAAGACGAGACGGAAGTTAACTTTCTGGATACAAAATCGTTTTCAACCCTAAACCTTATCCGATTTTTAACATTTGTTTTTGTTCAGATGAAATATACCTACAACACCGGAGCTAATTTTTTTTATTTCGACCGAAAATAACACAATAAAAAATACTTCTGAAAACAAAGTTTTTTTTTTATTTGGCTATAAAAAATAACTATAACCTATTTTTAATACCGTAACAATACATACCCATTACATTACAATTTGGCCTAGGCCAAACCAGTTTATACTAAAATCGGTTTTGACCGATAACATACTTTTAATTTTTTTTTTTTTTATGGAACCTGACACGATTGGCTACGTCACCTACAACATCCGTGATGTCAGCCCATAACACCGGGTGAACTAGGTGCCATGTCAGTGCTTCCCTTCATTTCATACTATACATCATATACTATACATATGCTACACATGCCATAATGCAGATTAAATATTTCGTCCGCATACACAAAAAAACTAAGAACGTTTTGTTTCGTAACACCACATTTATATATGTACATATTGGGTTCCACAACAAAACGATACGAAGAGTACATAATGTACTGAAAGGGATTTCCCAACCGGTTCACCTGACGTGGACCATTTGGTTGCCCCGGGGAACACCTGACCCAATAGTGTTTCGGCCTTCGGGTTTCCTGTTGCAGTGGAACGCGCAGGTAAGGATTATTGAAGCTAAGCGAAGGGGTCACAGGGGAGGCTATGTAGACCATCGAACTAAGTAAAATATACTAGAAACGGCTAAGCGCGATGAAAAATGTCACGTGTCGATAAAGAAGTGTGCCTCCCACATGCGAATTGTCATCAATACATATGCCGCTAGCGTCCTCGGAACCGTGCCCACATCGTCTCACCTGGACGAGGGTTACTAGTTTTCTTTTATAGGTTTACAGGTATGTTTTGTAGGTCTGTTATTAGATTTTATCAGTAGGTTTATTTAATTTATTTATTTAGTTTTAGATCGTTTAATTTTAGATTTATTTTAGATTTAGTATAGTTTTTAATTTAATGTTATTGTTGGGCACGTAGCTCAGGTGTGGACTGTATGTTTTTCACCCGTTCACTTGAGCTGCCAGTCTTCACGGAGCGTTTGCAAGGGCCGGAGATCGGAAATCTTCTTTCTTGTTTTCGCACGATTCGGCGACCGTCTCGCTTCCGCACGACCGACGCAGACGGGCGTGCGGCTCGGCAGCGTCACTCGCGGGGGTCGTTCGCGGGTGGTGCGATCGGTCGACCGGGTGTGCTTAACTTCTTCTCGGGCGGTACGGCGACCGTCTCGCTCACTCGGCGACGCGGCGACGGTCTCTCTCTCTCGCGGCCGGCGCAGACGGGCGTGCGGCGCGGAGAGATCACTCGCGGCGGTCGTGCACGGGTGGTGCGATCGGTCGACCCGGTGTGCTTCGCGTCGTCCTCGACCTATACGCCTCGGGGCGCAGGGAGGTAGTCCTCGACCGTTACGCCGCGGGGCGCAGGGAGGGAAAGCGTAGCGTAGCGTAGCGTAGCGTAGCGTAGCGTAGCGTAGCGTAGCGTAGCGTAACAAAGAAACAACGTTTGGGGTTTTCAGTGTAGCCACGCACTGGTCGTACCCGGGACGTACGGGGGTGGAGCACTCGCCGGAGAAGCCGTCCGATCGGCCGAGGGAGTCGTTACGTTCTGAAGCAAGTCTCTTCCGACTATTCGTTCCTCGGTCGACCGGTGCGTCGAGCTCTGCTCTAGACGACTTCTCTTGTTGGATGCTGGGCGAGTACTGATTGAACCGGCCGAAACGCGCTATATTTGTATACACGCGGGAGCGGCGCGCGCCGCGGATGCTGCGATCTGAGTTCGCAGATCTCGCAGCGTCCGCGTGGACCAATCACAGCGCGCCGCGCCCGCCGCCGCGCCTCGGCTCGGTTCATTTCTCCAACTACTTTGGCGAGTGCACATCTCCGTTCGTCCCAAATGAAAACCAGTACGCGGCAACATATTTATTTTCCATATAACTTATATCTAATTTTACCTATCTTATAACTATGCCTACCTATCTTAAGCTAGATTATCTATCTTAAACTAACTTCCATATCTTAACTATCTTAATCTACGATTTTGTATATGTTTATTTACTTATATTTAACTTATGTTTAACTTATTTATCTTATATTTACATCTTAAAATTACCTAAACTAGGGTATGCCGGCCGCTTCCTACTTTCTCATGCTACGGGGGTGACGACGTGCGCGTCGTGTCCCAGGCCGGGGTCCGTCGTCGCCGCTCCGGCTGGCCGTCGTCCTGAACAGTTATTATTTGTTAGTTGTGAATAAATAAAAACAGTTTTACATTATTAAGAAACGGATATTATTAAAAAATAAAAAATGTATGCAATGTAAATTTATTTACCTCAGTAAGGATAGGAAAATATTCTTCAAATTTATCTTAAATACATTCATAGACATAGTGGAGCGTGAATGATCGGGCAAGTTATTCCAGAGGCGAGCTGTTAGTACTGTGAAAGAGTCCGTGTAAAACGAACTTGAGTGAGCCGGTATTGCCAAGAGTAAGTTGTCAGCAGTTCTTAAAGGCAGACCACGAGAAGAAAGAAATTGAAACCGTTCACGCAAATATTTTTGAGCAGCAGGGTCATTAAGTGTATACATCTATTGTGATATCTCAATAGTTCGGACAAAATAACATCAAGCAGCAAGTAAGGCACGCAGACCCACCTGCTGCGTGACTCAGTGGAAAAACCGTGCCAACGTGAAAGGTGGCTATCCTGTCGCCCTATAGCACGGCATCTCATCCTTTAGCCGCCTTTTACGACATGCACGGGGAGAGATGAAGTGGGTCTATTCTTTTAAAGTACCGGCCCCTCACGGTACAAAGTGGAACAAACATAGGGTTACCATACGTCAGGATTTACGATAGTTACGATCAAAGGGGGAAGCACTGACATGGCACCTAGTTCACCCGGTGTTATGCTCTGACATCACGGACGTTGTAGGTGATGTAGCCAACCGTGTCAGTTTCCATAAAAAAAAAAAACAAAAAAAAACAAAAAAAAAAAAAAATTTGGCTCTTGTCAAGATTGAGGCTGGATTTTGGAACTGTCAGGATTTTTCGATTTTTCAATGAAGTACAGCAGATTTTTTCATTATTATTTTTTATTATTAGAAAGTTATACTCTAATTAGTAATTACACAGCACAATAAACTTAAACTTAAACAAAAACATCATTTTGACCAACAACTTTGGTAATATTAGGCATTAAGTAAGCTTAAATTACATATAGATTTTTACCATTTTTGTGTGGCGGCGTTTGAGTTGAAATGAAATGAAGTTTGAAAATTGAGTTGAAATGGAGTTCGACCAGTGAGTCCTGCCCTAGCGCCAAAGCATAAACAAATATTTGAAAGTTAGTTACGTTTGCAAATTGCAACAAAATGTCAGGACTTTTCTATATGTAAATTAGGCTTTTTGTCAGGACGTTTCAATTTTCCATCTGGTAACCCTAGCCATACACCACAAGATTGTGAACTTAGCTTATAAGCAGATTTCGTCGGCGACATATTCTTTCGGGAGTGATGTATGAGTAAAGATCATCTAGTACTTATAGAACAGTAATACGGACAAGATGGCGGAAGAGGTGAGGAAAATGGGAAAGGGATATTCCGTAAATAAGCAACTGTAATCAGCAAGGAGGGTAGCTGAGATAAAAGATAGCTGTATATTAGGCTGCAATGTTCTTAGTTATTTTGGTTGTATTTTTACCAGACTGCGAACGCAAATGAGGGTAATGTGTACCGCCTTTGATGTTTGTATTTATGTCTGTCAGTGGTGTAATTGAACAGTACCTGTCTAGTTCTTAGGAAAAAAAATCGTTTTTTTTTTCCTAAGAACTAGTTTTTTTAGCCTTTGTAACTATTTTGAAATACTACTTGACAGGGTGAATGAATGTCCCCCTTACAATTTGGGGATTTGTCAACGAGGTGTTGAAAAACCCCTCCTCCTAAATCGGTCACGTGGTACGTTCCATAAAAGTCATAGCGATATTTCCATCACATCCGTCGGACTCGCTCGGAACGTCCATAATATGATGTCGACACACAACTACTAAGAACGCATCGCTTTTCCAAATCGTTCCTATGTCGTACGGCGAAAATATGGAACGGTCTTCCGGCGAGTATGTTCCCCAACACATATAAACCTGTGGATCTTCAAAAGGCGTGTTAATAAATTAGACAACGACCTCTTTGTCCGCATTGTAGCTGACATGGCGCCTCTCTGGACGTGGTTTCGCGAGGAGTGGAGCTAAATGTGCCGGTTTAAAAAAAAAATCAATCAAAAAATCGTTATATTTTTTTAAACACATACAAATATCGTCCCTATTCCACCTCCGCACTACGCGTACTGGGCAGGGGATGCACCCCTATTTATACATTCGACCTACCACTGATGACACCAACCGGTTCTGTAGGTATTTTATTCACAGAACCGGTAAAATGTGGAACGCTCAACCTGCTCATCTATTTACTCCCAAGTACAACCGGGGGTTTTTCATCAGGGGTGCGAAAAGGTTCCTGTCATTCCGGCATGGCATTCACAATTCCCGTGCATCACAGAATGTCCATGGGCAGCGTTAGACACATCGATGCCACATGCGCGAGATACTTGGCATCGTCTCAGCGTGGATTGTTGAGTCGGCGAGGCCCAAAAGCATTCGGTTTAGAACGGGGGCTGCGAATGCCGTGCCGGCGTGACAGATGCCTTTTTACGCTTCTATTGAAAGATCCGAAGTCATACACTGAAGGTAACACATCGGGAAGAAGTGCATTCCAGAGTTCCAGAGTGCGGAAAATAAAAAAAATACTGGCGCGCTTAATCCGTACTTTAGACAGCTCTATAGTAAAGGGATGCATTCCCTGTCTGCTACGCGTGGACCTATGGTGAAATGGTGAGGTCGGAATCGTTTCGAACAGCAAGTGAATCTATGTCTCAACTGAACTGCAAAGATTCAGGTATTTGTGGTTAAGACCGTGGTTTGTACCGTGTGGGGTCGGTACTTAAAAAGAATAACCCCACTGCATCTCTCCCCGTCGCATGTCGTAAAAGTCGACTAAGGGATAAGAAAATTCGTCAGCCTCGGTAGCTCATTGGCGCGGTTGGTTAGTCAACTGTTATTAAGCAACGCTGAGCGCGGTCAGTGTATGGATGGGTGACCGCTCGACCGTTGGAGGCTGACCGTGGTTCGGATTCCACGTTAAACTGTAGGTCCCTTCCCTTCTTACCTTACTAGGTGGTAGGGTTTATCCCGGCCGGGTTGGTACCACCGCACTGAACGAAACGTCGGTCGAAACGGCTATTTTTTTTTTTTTTTTTTTTTTTATGTGAACCAGCATGGGTGGCTGTGCCGAGGGACCAATGGTGCAGTCGACAGAGCCAAAATCACCTCTCCTCGCGAAACCACGCTCAGTTAGGTGCCATGCCAGCAGATTTGCGGACTGTTGCTAGGCTGTCTAGCCCGTTAATACGACGCTTGAAGACACCCAGGTTAAAGGATTCAGGAAATACACTCGCCGGAAGACAGTTCCACACTCTAGCGGTGCGACAGAGAAACGATTTAGAGAACCGATGGGTTCTCAGAAGCCCAATGTCAACAACAAAAGGGTGCTGAGTCTCTCTGCGACGAGTCATGCGGAGATAGGACGGGTGGCTGGGAATAAGGGATGCTAGTTCCGCAGAGCAGCGTCCGTGATAGTATCTGTAAAACAGACTAAGCGAACCCACAAATCGTCTGTGACTCAGGGACTCCAGACCATCTGTAAGTTTCGGGTCACCAACAAGACGGATGGCTCGGCGCTGTATCGAGTCCAAGGATGCTAGCAGATAATGGGGACTACCCTCCCAGATGTGACTGCAGTACTCCATCACCGGCCTAATCTGTGTTTTGTACAACAGGAATAGTTGAGCCGGTGAGAAGAACCGCCGATTGCGGAAAAGTATTCCCAATTTTCTGGATGCAGTTTTGGCCTTAGACTCGATTAGTTGCCGGAAACCCACGTCTTTGGAAATAGTGGTGCCCAGGAGGTCCAGGTGTTCCGAGACAGGTACGACGCTGCCTTGGAAACTTGCTTGGAAAGGAAAGGGATCGACCTTAGCAGATAATGCGCAGCACTGAGTCTTGCTAACGTTGAAGGCGACAAGGTTCTCCTGGCCCCATATAGCTACTTTTCCGAGAACGTTATCGACCTTATCAACAACTGAACGTTGAGCCTCCCTGTGCCGCGAATCTCTACTCTTCCAGTCCTTAACATAGCCCTCGTGCTCCGTGCTGTCGTCTGCATAGCTGTGTATCATGCCCAAGGACAGTAGATCGTTTATAAAGATTAAGAAAAGCGTAGGCGACAGAACAGAGCCCTGCGGAACGCTATGTAAATAGTTCGTGTTTTTCGTCCAGTTTAGTGTAGCCGACATGAAATGAAGGGAAGCACTGACATGGCACCTAGTTCACCCTGTGTTATGGGCTGACATCACGGATGTTGTAGGTGATGTAGCCAACCGTGTCAGGTTCCATAAAAAAAAAAAAAAAAGGATCCGTCGATTGGCACCACCACACGAAATGAAGATGTATACACGAAAGAAACATATTTCTGCTTATTTGATTCTACTAAACAAGTAAACACGCACGACACACACATAAGTGACATTGATCTTGTAGCGACACTTAAAGCATCTCAATCAGCTGAACGGCGCGGGGCACCGGGGGCGCGCAGACCGCGAAGATCTCGGCAGCAGATCGGAAGTGCTTGTTCGTGAATTATTTATAGAAGGGGAGATGTCGCGATCGCGAGTGTACTTTGACGAGAAGCTCCGAGTGTCGCAGTGGCGCGGGGGCGCGGGGGGGGGGGGGGGGGGGGGGGGGGGAGGCAGGGGGGGGGGGGTGTGGTGGTGGCGTGGCGAAGTGGTGGCGGGGCGAGGGAGCGGGACGCTTTTGATACATACATACATATACATTTAGCGGCGGGTGGCCGAGTGGTTTGGGCATCGGCTTCTCATGCGAGAGGTCCGAGGTTCGAATCCGGTCGGCGTGTACTGTAACGTATTCCCGTCCGTCTCAAAAGTAATACTGTCATTACTTCTTCTATCAACAGAGGAACGTCAAATATTTATACAGAAATCCTCGTTACTACGAGTAAACTCTGAAATAAACCATGGCCTGCGTTTAGCATTCAAGTGATCTCTAGGTAAGCTCAGTCAATGTATTACTAGGTGGTAGGCTCTAATTGTAGCCGACTGGGTTGACACCACCGTACTGGATGTAAGATGGCCGCATAGCAGCCTCGTTTGCGTTCTCCTCTAGCCCAGTATAGCCAGCAATCCAGGGAAGTCTCCGGCATGGCACCTACCTTCTCGAAGGTGATATTGGCTGGTCCGAGCATGTGCTTTGGCCCCTCCGAGTCAGCCACCCATACCGGATTACATAAAAAAAATACATAGTACACGCTGTATCCCGACAATCGGGGTGAGCAGATTAATCGGAGTTGTGCTGCAAGTACTCTTGTAAATTACATCACAACACCGACCACCACGTTTAGCAAAGTATTCGCACAAGATAACTATCAAGTAGCAAGTCAGGCACGAAGACCCACCTGCTGCATAGGCGGTTTTTTGTAATGTTTTATTTTCTTTGTGTTTACCTATGTATAATGACAATAAATCATATTTTTCTTTCTTTCTTTATTTCTTTCTGCATGACTCGGTGAAGGATCGTGCCAAGATGAGAGGTGACTACCCTGTCGCCCTTTAGAACGGCATCTTGTCCTTATTCCGTAGTCGCCTTTACGACATGCACGTCCCATGCAGAATAACCCCATTGCATCTCTCCCGAGATGCAATGGGGTTATTCTTTACCGGCCCTAAACGGTACACACAGCGCTTTGTACATTTATAGTGGAAAGCGCGACATGTGGCATCTTTTCACCTACGAGTAGGGTTCTAACTAGGGATGTAACGATACCGATACCGATACCGATATATCGGACAATATATCGGCTAGGCCGATATATCGGTATCGCCGATACATACACGCCGATATCAAACTATTCGAAAAGCGCACGAAACGACGCGCGTGCTACATAACTCTATTTGTCAAAAAAAAACTCTTTGTCATTTGTTTTTTAATATTACTATTTGTAATGATACTTAATTACTTTCTTAATGATACTTACTTAGATTGCTTGATGATAATTAATTCATAAAAACAAATATTTTCTTTGAATTTTGATTTATATTTTTATTTACTTTATTTGTTACACTTTCCATCCCAAGGTTGAGTCTCTGTTAAATATAGGTAAGTATTATGCATAATAAAGACATACAAACGTCCGAGGTATATACAGTGGGTGGCCAAATTATTAGACTCACCACACTTAATGTCATAGTTTCAATACAAATTTGCTCTTGGGAAAAAAAATTCCACCTCCTAAACCTTTGAACCTAAACTATTGCAACTAGGTATTTTTTATTACTGATATATTTGGCATACACCTACGTTACCATTTTCAACCTATGAACATCGACTTAACTTAGAGACAAAGTAGAAAATCGAAATTTTTTAATTCTATACATAAATTATTTAAATGATATGAAAATAAATAATCGGTATTTATAAATTTGTCTCCAAGTTAAGCCGACTTTCATTGGATTAAGGTGTAAATGTAGGTTTATGGCAAATATATCAATAATAAAAAATACCTAGTTGCAATAGTTTAGGTTCAAAGGTTTAGGAGGTGGAATTTCTTTTCCCAAGAGCAAATTTGTATTGTTAACTATGACATTAAGTGTGGTGAGTCTAATAATTTGGCCACCCACTGTACTTCATTATTTGATTTATTAACTACTAAACCATCAATATCGGTATCGGTATCGGTATCGCCGATGATTTACTACAAAAATCGGTATCGGTATCGTATCGGCAAATTCATGTATCGTTACATCCCTAGTTCTAACCACAGAGCACGCAATACTGCGCGCGCGCGGGGGGTATTCCGTGCTCTGTGGTTCTAACGATGTCCATGGACATTCGGTGATGCACAGGGATTGTGAATGCCGTGCCCGCCTGACAAGAGCCTTTTTACACCCCATTTGAAAAACCCCCGGCCATACTTGGGAGGAAATAGATGAGCAGGGAGTTCGTTTCACATTTTCCCGGTTCTGTGAATAAAATACCTATAGAACCGGTTGGTACAGAATCCGTGGTAGGTCGATTGTATAGGGGTGCATCCCCTGTCCAGTACGCGTAGTGCGGAGGTGGAATGGGGACAATATTTGTAGGTATGTGTGTATATTTATATTTTTACACGAATGACTACAATACCTACAACATCCGTGATGTCAGCCCATAACACTGGGTGAACTAGGTGCCATGTCAGTGCTTACCTTCGTTTCATGTCGGCTACACTGAACTGGACGGAAAACACGAACTATATACATAGCCGTTTCGACCGACGTTTCATTCAGTGCGGGGGTACCAAACCGGGCGGGATAAACCCTACCACCTAGTAAGGTAAGAAGGGAAGGGACCTACACTTTTTTATGTGGAATCCGAGCCACCGTCAGCTTTCTACGGTCGAGTGGTAGCCCATCCAAGTACTGTCCGTGCTCAGGATTGCTTAACAACAGTCGACAAACCGCGCCACTGAGCTGCCGAGGCTGACATAATCATAATAAAGGGACTTTGGAAGGCTAAAAAACCGGCCAAGTGCGAGTCGAACTCGCGCACCGAGCGAGGGTCCCGTATCGCCATGTCACGGCTAGCGCTACTCACGCCATCTAGATGGCGTGTTATGAAATGCTTCATATTAGTTAATGTCATGCTTCATAATCTATTCGGTAGATGGCGCGCGCGCATACACTTTTTGGTTTCTTATATGGGAACGCCCGTGATTTTTTTACTTTTTCATATTTTTATTATTTGTTGTTATATCGGCCATAATAACACATTTTTTGTGAAAATTTCAACGGGCTACCTATTACGCTTCAAGAGATACAGCCCTCGGACAGACGGACGGACGGACAGACAGACAGACAGACAGACAGACAGACAGACGGCGTAGGCTTAGTAATAGGGTCCCGTACCTGATACGGAACCCTAATAAAAAAGGTAAGACCCTGTGTGCATTCATCCACAATAAGCGGTTATCGCATCTGATTAGCAATTCCAATGAACTCTCAAGTATCGTGGCCGAAGCGAGTTACGTGCAACTACCGAGTTTATTTTCCGATTTCCCAACAACTTCCTCCTAGTTCGAGCGACTCGCTACGATTTATCCGAGTTTGGTCTCGATCGTTTTGCACTTTTGATCATTTCGAGCTTGGGTGAGCGTTTCTTTAAATCGTTTATAGCAGGCGTATTGCCACAGATTACTTAATATTTACTTCGTAACAGATAAATCACTCCATAGAAAATGTTCCTACCTTCGGGCTTAAATAGCCTACTGTTTCACATCGCCAATCGCTGCGTGCGAAAATGTACCTTAACGATCGAGTGTAAAGTGGTTATTGCTTTGCAGCTGCGCGCAGTTGCGTGGGCGAGCGTCTATGTATACTTCGCGCGGCTGACGAATTTCTACTGAAAAAGACCGCCGGCGGCCCGCCGGGCGGTAGGTAGTTAGCGCGCGCAAGTACATAGAGTGCGTGAGGCCTGGTATTGCGCGCAAAAATCCTGTGCGAATTTTAAATCGCTTCTAGATGGCGCTACTGGAGCAAGAGTAACTGAAAAAAGAAAGGAATGTTTTACTAGTAACCATAGAGAAATACGTCTAATAATGCTAGTAACTATGTACCTAGGTACATATTATCCAACCAAAATTCTGCTACTACGTTTTTCGCGTTCCGTATCCGTCGTACGACTCGTACGGGACCCTATTACCTCTTGAACCGTAATAGGCAGCCCGTTGTAATTTTAACAGAATATGTGTTATTATGGCCGATATAACAACAAATAATAAAAATAAGAAAAATAAATAATTCACGGAGGTCCCCATACAAGAAACTAAAAAGTGTATGCGCGCCATCTACCGAAAAGAGTATGAAGCATTTTAACTAATGCTGTGTTAATTTAAGATGGTGTAAGTGGAGCTGACCATGACATGGCGATACGGAACCATCGGTGCGCGAGTTCGACTCGCACTTGGCCGGTTTTTATAACAACCATTACTCCTTCCCTCTTAAGATAAATAAATTAAAGTTGTTTTTCTCGTTTTTAGGGTTCCGTATCCATACGTAAGCCTATTACACAGTCTACGCCGTCTGTCTGTCTGTCTGTCCATCCAGCCGCGCGTTCTATGGCTGTATATTTTGAACCGTAATAGGAAAAATTGGATAAGGTTTAGGGGTCGGGAAAACATAAGCCCCGAAAGACAATTTTGATGTAATTTGTATGTATATTAGCTGAGAGCGTGCAGCTGTCCCCCTTGTGTTGGTGGGGAGTGCGAGTGACTAACAGAGACAGCCAAATTCCTTACATGCAATGTGACTAACCTTTAACTTTCTCCATACAAAATTGACTTTCGGCATTTATGTTTTTTACCCCCCTAAACCTTATCAGATTTTTACAATTCTTTTTTTAGGTTTCAGATTTTTACCATTTCTACAATTTTATGTAATAAGGACAGTAGACTACGTTCCTGTCTTTTTATTTTTTAAAGATCTATAGTGATGTGATGACTGAATAAAGCTTAATGAACTTCACGACATCAAAAAATCAAAAATTAAAATTTTTTCGGTCGAAATAATTTTTTTTATCTCCGGTGTTGTAGGTATATTTCATCTAAAGTTTAGATTCTAAACAAAAAAAATTGGTTGTCTGTAAAGTCGGTTTACGGACGATAGTTTTACGTGATAACGTCATAAAAAAACACAGCTATAAGAATTGCCGTATTTTTTCGTACGGCACCCCTATCGCTGCCGTACGCCGTACATTTGTCGATTTCTAGCCTCGATTACCGTACGATACGGCAATTACCGTACGTTTGGCAACGCTTGGGCCGATTGTGCCTCTCTATCGCTTGTTACGCGCTCTCGCTTGCACACACAGGCTCAGATGGAACGTGACACTTTTTCGTGCGTGCAGCCGGTGTTCATCAATTTATAAGATGTTATCACGTCAAAAATGACCGGAACGTAGATTGGAAGACAAGAAAATAAATTTGAAAAAATCGGATAAGGTTTAGGGGGACTAAAAAACATAAATACTGAAGACGATTTTGTATGGAGAAAGTTAACTTCCGTCTCGTCTTATCATGTCTGCTTCACAAACTTCGCAGGTACACAATCGATTGATCTAGCGCTGTTGGGCGTTGCTACGCCGCCGCTGCGCCCTGCGTCCGCGTCACACGGAGGCATTCCGCACGCTCTCCTTGGAGGCGGTGCGGCGGCGCCGCGAAGGAGAGCGGGGTTTGACACCTGAAAGCCTTTGCGGCTCCTGCGGCTCCTGCTGCGGCTCCTTTCGGAAACACGGCTCGGGTTGACTCGGCTCGAAACGAAACACTCGGCTCGAAACGAAACGTAACAAAAACGACATGCACCGCCTCAACATTAGGTTAGGGTTAATATAGAGAAGATGCTAGCGACGCATCTTCTTTACAACCTTTCAACCCTGTTTATTTTTTTTCAAACCACCAAAACATCACTCATACCACACTTTCCTTCGAGCCGAAGTCTGGCCGAAAGGAGCTAAAGGAACCGGAGGAGCCAGGAAGTCTTTCAGGAGGCGGACCGAGGAGAGCGTGCGGCCGACGCGACTCCCCCCTCCACCCCGCCACGCCGCGCTCCCACTCGAGAGAACATATTCACGCATTACAGCGGGGCTTCCATTGATCCGGGCAATATAATATGGGGCTTGTATTATGAAAAGTTAAATTTCAAATTAAAAAAACCTCCGATCCTTAAAAAGTCAAAAATAATTACGTTTACTTACTTAGAGGAGTCAGGAGTGCCTCGTGTGACGCGGACGGAGGGCGCAGCGGCGTAACAACGCCCAACACCACTAGATCAATCGATTGTGTACCTGCGAAGTTTGTGAAGCAGACATGTTAAGACGAGACGGAAGTTAACTTTCTCCATACAAAATCGTCTTTCGGCATTTATGTTTTCTAGCCTCTAAACCTTATCCGATTTTTACAATTATTTTTTTCTTTCGTCTAAATATTCACGTAGCCTTAAAACTCACGACACCAGGGCGAATACGCACTCTCGCTGGAAATCGGGGACTATACTGAAGCGATCGAAAAGACATTTTCAATGTCAAAACTGAAATTTTGTACTTACATAATATATAGATTTGTATGTATGTAACCAGTATGAGCCGGTAGGAGCCAGTGTGAACGGGTTTTATGCTGCGCACACAACTAACGTACTCGTATATTCCACGCTACAACCGGCTTCATTAGTTGTTTACGACTAATTACTTTGGACACTTGAGCTGATGTTTAGAGTTAATTAAGAGAATAATCGTGATTAAATGTTGTCTTGACGCGTAATAGTTATAAATTACATATAATATTTGTATAATTACATTTTGATATAATTATGACAGTAAGTTATTGTAGTATTCCAAAAGGGTGTACGCCGCGTAACCGCCGATGTTCACTCGGCGGTCGCCTCGCTCGTCCCGCGCGGCGTGCCGCACGGCTTGAGCGTCGTTAGCCACCCAGCCGCGCAGCTCGAATCCGGCCGCTCGGTGGATGCTCGCGACGTCGCGCGAGACGCGGTAGGCCTCCTCGGTGGACTGGAAGCTCTGCAAGTAGTCGTCCATGTAGTGGTGCAGCTCCACGGCGCGCGCCGCGTCCGGCTTGGTGCTCGCGAAGTCCGCGGCGTTGCGATTCTTTACATAAATCGCCGTACACGGGGAGCAGGCGGCGCCGAACACGACCGATGTCATTCTATATTCCGTCGGCGCTCGGTCCGGACTCTCTCGCCAGAGGAATCGCAGCGCGTCCCGGTCGGCGTCGCGGATGCGTATTTGCAGGAACATCTCTCTGATGTCCGCGGTGACGGCGATCGGGTGCTGCCGGAACCTCATCAGCACGCCGGGCAGGGACTGCAGCAGGTCGGGGCCGGGGAGCAACTGGTCATTGAGGCTGACGCCGCGGGTCCGTGCGGCGGCGTCGAGCACAATGCGAATCTTATTCTTCGCGGGATTAACGACCGCAAAGTGCGGCAGGTAGCACGTGCGGCCCGGCGTCGGCGGGGCCGCCGCACGCTCAGCGTATCCGCACGCGATCGTGTGCGCCATCTGCGCGTGATATTTGCGTTTCAGCTCGGCGTCGCGTTCCAATTTTCTTTCCAAGTTTACGAGTCGTTTGTAGGCGGACTCGCGGCTGTCGGGCATTGTGATTTCGTCCCGACGCCATATCAATCCGGTCTCGTACCGCCCGTCAGCTAGTCGGCGCGTGCTGGCGTCGAGTATTCGGAGCGCCCGCTCCTCCGGGTCGCTCCTGGGCCTGCGGGGCTCCACGCTCAGCGACTCGAGCCGGAAGTGGGCCCGAGCGAGCTCCTCGAAGTGGTTGTCACTTTCCTCCGTCGCGTGGGCGCAGCGTTGTACGGGCTCGGCCATCGACGTGCGGCAACCGTGCAGCACCCAGCCCAGCTGAGTTTGCGACGCGACCGGCTGGTCGCGGCGGCCGCACTTGATCGCCCGCGACACTATCAACGGCCAGTTGTCTTGGCCGATAAGTAGCCGCGGGCGTGCGTCGGTGTATGCGAGCGTCGCTGCTAGTTCCGCGAGATGGTCGCATTCTTCCACGCATTTTCTCGCGACGGTCTGTGGCGGGAAGCGTAGGCTGTCGACGGTCCTCGCTCCGACGAGGTCGTGCTCCTCTGACTCATACTTGCCGCGGATGCGCAAATTGAGGCGGCGCGACGAGTTAGTAGCGACGCGTCCGCCGCCGATGCCCACGACGTGCAGCGGCTCCGTCGTGCCCTGCGCACCCAGCAAGTCGGCCACGGCGACGTCCACCATTGTCACGGTGGACCCCTCGTCCAGGAGAGCGAAGACGTCGACGACGCAGCCGCTCGGCCTGCTCAGTCGCACCGGGACGATCTTTAGTAAAACCGAGTCCGAGCGGGCGGCGGCTGTGACCGCGGTGGCGGACGTCTCTGCTTTGCTGCGCTCGTGATGTAGCAGCCGGTGGTGTCCAAACGTGCAGCCCTGCACCCCACACGGCTTCGCCTTGCATTTCGTTCTGCGATGTTTGCTCTTGAGGCAGCGGAAACACATTTTGCCATCTTTGGCTTGCTGCCAGCGGTCGTCCGTGTCGGCCTCAATAAACTTGGGGCACGCGAGAAGGTAGTGCTCCTTAGCGCACGTCGGGCACTTAGGTGTATTGTCGGCACTAGCTTCTCCATCGCCGGCGGCGTAGGCCTTCTCCGCGGGGTGGCGGTTGTTGTTGCTGCGGCGAGCGTCCTTCGTCGACACATCGCTAGCTGCGGCGGCGTCCGGGCGGGCGTATGCACCGTACTTGCGGGCTTCTTCGTTCAGGAAGGCCGCCATCCTCGTTAGTGCGGGGCGGTCGTCGCTCGTCCGGTCTTCGAAATCACACCACCGGGCCTGACGCAGCGGCGTCAGTTTGTCGACGAGTAGTCGCATCGTTTCGGGGCTGTGCAAATATTGCGGCCGGCCTAGTGCTTCGACCGTGGCCACAATATTGTGCACTTTATTTGCGAACTCATTTAATTCGTTCGGCGTGTCTTTCGGTCTGGGTAAACTTCTTAATTTATCCATTTCACCCAGTACGAGGAAGTCCGGCCGCCCGAAACGCTGCTCCAGTGCAGCTAACACGCGGCTGGGCTCCGGCGTTGACAGCATCAGGCTGTAGGCCGCCTCTTTCGCCTTGCCTCGGAGGCAGCGTCGTATGCGGGCCGCGTTCTCGCCCGGCGAGAAATAATGTTCCGTCTCGCGGTACGCGGCGACGAACTCCCGCGGAACCGTCGAAAAATGGTAGCTCCCGTAGGTATTTGGGCGGAGCGCTCGGTCTGCTGTGCTCCGCTCGGCCCAGAGCGGCGGCGAGCATCTCAACTGTTATTGTCGCAGCGGCGAGCGGCGCGTGCGAGTTCGGTGCGGCGGCGGCGGCGGCGGCGGCGGCAGGCGCACAGAGATGCTCGGTCGCGGCGGAGGCGGAGGCGGCGTGCGGCGGCGCGCTGAGGCGTGCGGCCGGCTGCTCGTTGTAGTGTGTGGCGGCGAGCGCAGCGCAGGGGGGCGTGGCTTCCGCGGCCGAGGCGCGGGGCGCGTGGAGGGGAGCGGCGGAGGCAGCGTCGGTGGGGGCTGCGTCGAGGGGAGGGGCGACGGCGGCGGCGGTGGGGTCCGCGCGGAGGGGGGCGGCGACGGAGGCAGCGGTGGGGAGCTCGTAGTGGGAGGCGGTCGGCTGCGCCGGCGCGGCGGCGGACGCGGTGGCGTGCGCTGCGTGCGGAGCGGTTTCACTCGCCTCCCGCCGGTGTAAATCTGCCTGTGTTTCCACCCATGACGCAACAAGCTCGCTGCGTGCCGCTTCTTGATTATCTTCTTCGTCTGATGAATCTTCTTCATCGCAGTCGCGGAGGCGAGACTCGATGATTTGTGTTTCGCGCGCGCTCGCGAATCTCTGAATCTGTTGCGACTGGTGTGGCCGTCGTTTCGTGTGACGACCACGTCTTGATCTCCGTCTCCATACTCGTCGGAGGCGCACTTGTAGTCGGCTCCGTCGTCTGGTCGGCGCCCGGTTGCAGCTGCGGTTCGGTCGCCTCTGCGCTCGGGGGCAGCACTCGCTGCTCTGACGGAGTCGGCACCGGCGTGGTGCGCCCTCGCCCGTTGTTCTGGCTCCGTGTGACTGGCATCTCCAATCCGGCGAACGATAGGACCAAATGTTGGGCACGTAGCTCAGGTGTGGACTGTATGAATTTCACCCGTTCACTTGAGCTGCCAGTCTTCACGGAGCGGTTGCAAGGGCCGGAGATAGGAAATCTTCTTTCTTGCTTTCGCACGATTCGGTGACCGTCTCGCTCCTGCACGACCGACGCAGACGGGCGTGCGGCTCGGCAGCGTCACCCGCGGGGGTCGTTCGCGGGTGGTGCGATGGGTCGACCGTAGGTGTGCTTCACTTCTTCGAGCGGTGCTGCGACCGTCTCGCTCACTCGGCGACGCGGCGACGGTCTCTCTCTCTCGCGGCCGGCGCAGACGGGCGTGCGGCGCGGAGAGATCACTCGCGGCGGTCGTTCACGGGTGGTGCGATCGGTCGACCGGGTGTGCTTCGCGTCGTCCTCGACCTATACGCCTCGGGGCGCAGGGAGGTAGTCCTCGACCGTTACGCCGCGGGGCGCAGGGAGGGAAAGCGTAGCGTAGCGTAGCGTAGCGTAGCGTAGCGTAGCGTAGCGTAGCGTAACAAAGAAACAACGTTTGTGGTTTTCAGTGTAGCCACGCACTGGTCGCACCCGGGACGTACGGGGGTGGAGCACTCGCCGGAGAAGCCGTCCGATCGGCCGAGGGAGTCGTTACGTTCTGAAGCAAGTCTCTTCCGACTATTCGTTCCTCGGTCGACCGGTGCGTCGAGCTCTGCTCTAGACGACTTCTCGTGTTGGATGCTGGGCGAGTACTGATTGAACCGGCCGAAACGCGCTATATTTGTATACACGCGGGAGCGGCGCGCGCCGCGGATGCTGCGATCTGAGTTCGCAGATCTCGCAGCGTCCGCGTGGACCAATCACAGCGCGCCGCGCCCGCCCCCGCGCCTCGGCTCGGTTCATTTCTCCAACTACTTTGGCGAGTGCACATCTCCGTTCGTCCCAAATGAAAACCAGTACGCGGCAACATATTTATTTTCAATATAACTTATATCTAATTTTACCTATCTTATAACTATGCCTACCTATCTTAAGCTAGATTATCTATCTTAAACTAACTTCCATATCTTAACTATCTTAATCTACGATTTGGTATATATTTATTTACTTATGTTTAACTTATGTTTAACTTATGTTTAACTTATGTTTAACTTATTTATCTTATATTTACATCTTAAAATTACCTAAACTAAGCTATGCCGGCCGCTTCCTACTTTCTCATGCTACGGGGGTGACGACGTGCGCGTCGTGTCCCAGGCCGGGGTCCGTCGTCGCCGCTCCGGCTGGCCGTCGTCCTGAACACATAGTATGTCTAGTTTTAAATTTTAATTTTAAGATTTTGCTTTGTATCAACTTATAATAATCTCTGCAAGCGAACGTGTACACGTTGTTTAAGATAATAAAGATTCTTTAAACCGAACCTGGACAGACAGAGATGGTAGCGCCACAATTCCAAGGAGAACCAAGCCACCGCCCACGGTGAGTCCTGCACCTCCTTCCTGCTCCGGCCCATAATTCCTCAATAAATTCATCGTGTATCACCTTGTGTTATTCTCTCATTGTCGCACAGCTACGGTGTGGAACTGTCTCCCGGCGAGTGTGTTTCCTGAATCCTTAAATCTGGACGTCTTTAAACAGCCTAGCAACAGTCCGCAAATCTGCTGGCACGACGCCTAACTGAACGTGTTTTCACGAGGTGAGGTCATTTAGGCTCTGTCAACTGCATCATTGGTCTCTGGTCACAGTGAGGAATCTGGAATCTGCAACGAAAAAAAGGTATTAGTCGAAACAGTTTCATACCGCAACCGGTCTTTTATGCGCTGATTCCGCGCGACGGAGTCATGCCGTCACTTTGTCCGCCCTATACTATAAAATAGTCAGTCGCCGTGGCCGGCTGGCTTGCGGCGAAGAGCGGTCACTTTGTCCGCCCTAAGTTAGGGCGGTCGCAGTGACCGACTGCTGGCTAGGGGCGCGAGCGGCATCGAATCCGCTACTGCTGCTGGCGCGTTCTGCATTCTCTCGACTGCTGCAGCTGCCTGTGTGGCGAAGAAATCAGCGAATGAGTCGCGAATGTCCGTCGAACTGCCTCCTTGCTCGACAACGTCACGGCCTTTGTTGGTTTACATGAAAAAAAATCTCATACTTTGCAGCACACACATACGTTGCAATTTATAACAGTAGAGAAGAGAAGCGATTAAATCAAAGATTCGAATTCGGAATACGAGTCTCCGTGCCTACTCATTAGTTTAGCTTCAACATCAGTGTTAATTATTATTATGTAACCTGGATCGGATCGTCGCTATTGAGATGAAAGGAGATCGCTTCGAGTGGTGAGAATGCGGTGTGGGTGAATCCCTGTACTTTGGATATTTGGTTTAAGGAGTGGTGCGATTAATAGGATCGCATTCGAGTATACCTATGAATTAAGGGTAGTTTGCGGATGAATAGAGACGCCATGTCAGCCTCGGTAGCTCAGTAGTGCGGTCGGTCGACTGTTGTTAAGCAACCCTGAGTGCGGTCAGTATTTGGATTAGTGACCGCTCGACCGTTGTTGGAGGCTGACAATTATTTCGGATTCCACGTAAAACTGTAGCTCCCTTTCCTTCTTACCTTACTAGGTGGCAGGGTTTATACCGACCGGGTTGTTACCACCGTACTAACTGAAACGTCGGTCGAAACGGCTATGTAAATAGTTCGTGTTTTCCGTCTAGTTCAATGTAGCCGACGTGAAATGAAGAGAAGCACTGACATGGCACCTAGTTCACCCGGTATTATGGGCTGACATCCACGGATGTTGTAGGTGTTGTACCCAAACGTGTCGGTTTCCATAAAAAATGCCTGAATGGAATCGATAGAATATGAAATGCTTTATTGCACCAAGAAACATTCAACGCAGTAACAAGCGCATTAGAACATTTACATAAGGTGCTAATGCAGATTTATGTCTTACAAACATTTCTTACAGTCAACCCTTGGATATTTGAGATTCGATTAATATAGTGAAATGTAAGTAGATAGTGACGTGAGAATTTAAGATGAAATAATAAAATGAATACTTATTAATAATACACGTAAGTACGTGCTAGTTAAATATAGAGCCATACTTAGGTTAATACATATAAATTACTAAATATATACAAAGTAGGAAAAAAATATCATATCTGTCGTCATTTGCCAGTGATGTGCCAGTGGGAGTTGTGGGTCGGTGTAGTGAATGTTCGTTGAGTTTGTTCACCAAATACAGAAGAATGGACCGGTAAGTGATGTTTTTTCTCTTTTTCATTATATTCCGGACCTATTGAGTACATTTGTTTGTACTGAGTTGAGATGCATTTTACGTAAAAAGTCGAAGAAAAGTCCTACTCCATACTGACAATTTTTTCCTGTTTGTTGTTGTTGTCAAAGCTTGTTTCTCAAAATAAATCGGTTTTTTGGAGAAAGTGAGGTTTAGTGCTTACATGTCGTACATTTACGAGAAACAAGCCATTTTCGTGACCTAGGTCTCGCCGTACGTAATTTTGCCTGTTTTGAGAAGCTTGTTTCTCAAAATAAATCGGTTTTTTGGAGAAAGTGAGGTGACAGAAATGTTCCTTAGTTCTTCTAGTTGAATAATATGTGCCGCTTAGTGCTTGCATGTCGTAAATTTACGAGAAATGAGCCATTTTTGTGACCTAGGTTTCGCCTAGAAACTTGGTGAAAGTGTTTTTTTTTGCCAAAATTTTTTGCGAATTCAAAATTTTATTGTGGTTGACACGGGGGCTGCTGATACACAAAAAAGGTATGATTAGGTCCGTTATTTATTAGTGTTTATAATAAAAATACTATGTGACCGATTTCCGGTCTAATAAATTTATAAAAATAAAAAATCTGAGACAGGTCGCGATTTTCATATAACACAACTTTACAAAATAATAATATGCAATATATATATAAAAATACTATTTATAGCTAGAATATTTATCTGTAAATACAATCCATATGTTAGTTCATGAAGTTTCATGGAAAAATCTTCCAAAATGATTTTTTTTCGAGAGTAATGCGCCGGCGCCGATCGCGGCGCGCCACCTGGTGTAGTAGAGGGATTGTTTTGGTTAATGCTTCCAGAGCCAAAGGGTTAATACACATACAAATACTTCTCCATCCATGTATGAAACAAAACGCTATCCCGCCGTCCCCTTTCCACCTCCGCACAACGCGCACTGGGCAGAGATTGCATCCCTATACGCTTGACTTACCACGGATGCATACCGATCGGTTCTGCAGATCTTTCCTCCACAGAACTGGTAAACTCTGGAACGCTCTCCCTGCCCACACATTTCCCCCCAAGTATAGTCTCGGGTCGTTCAAGAGAGGCGTGAATAGGCACCTGTCAGGCCGGCATGGCATTCGCAACCCCTGCGTACAACCGAATGTCCATGGGCGTCGTTAGACACCTTATGGGTGGCACGAGGACACATGTCGCGCTTTCTAGAAAAAAAAAAGTTATTCCTTCCGGCTTCAGAATCAAACGTTGACATTTCGGCAGTCAATACTTGATCACCTGTGTTAATGAATACTTAGCGGAGAGGCACGAAGGTGCTAGGAGTGCCTGCTGCCGAGGGGTTGGGGGCGGCGGCGGCGGCGGCGGGGCGAGACGGCCGGGTGAGTCTCATCAAGGGCTGACGGAGATTAATTTCACAAAAACATTTCGGAATTTGTTTTCGTATATTAATCATGTCTTAATTATTATTCATAAATTATAATAAACAAGCTGTGCCCGCGGCTCCGCCCGCTCTCATATTTCACTTCACTGCTAACCTCATAAGCTATTTAGCGTGATCGTAAGTAGCCTATAGTTGATGGGAAGAATCAAGCTATCTGTAGAATTTTGTTTTATTAAAATCGGTTCAGTGGTTCTCGAGTTATAAGCGGACAGACAGACATACACTCAGACACTCAGACACTCAGACACTCAGACAGAAAGCAGACGTTGGATTTTATTATAGGTAAGGAAGGATATCAACAAGCGAATGAGGAATAAACTGTACCCACCAGGCGCCGTCGACTTTACTAGCCGGAGACCCGAGCTCGAGTTACAGCCTGCTTGGCTAGTTTCACAACAGGTGCACATCTTTTTAAGGTTCCGTATCCGGTACGGCCACGAGTCCCAAACGTTTATACAGCGTAAATGTTTAAGTGTAGAGGGCGATATTGGGTCCCTTCCCTTCTTACCTTACTCGGTGCTAGGGTTTATCCCGCCCGGGTTGCTACCACCGCACTGAATGAAACTTCGGTCGAAACGGCTATGTAAATAGTTTGTGTTTTACGCCCAGTTCAGTGTAGCCGACATCAAATGAAGGGAAGCACTGACATGGCACCTAGTTCACCCGGTGTTATGGGCTGACATCACGGATGTTGTAGGCGATGTAGCCAAGCGTATCAGTTTCCATAATAAATTTTTTTTTTTTTTATTATGGAAACTGATACAGTAATGATGATCTGTACTTCTTGACTGGGGCCGGTTGGGAAAGTTTAGCCGGTTAGGGATTGAAGTGTTAGCCAACGTAATAGCCAGCGTGTATTTGCGATGCAGTGCTCCAGTCAGAACAGCCAGTCATTTAGCGTGGAAGCGTCCAATGCTGGACATACGCCTCTCCAATTTTCCTCAAGTCCTCCCTGCCTTCAGCGGTACGGAGCCCTGCTTTCCGCCGACACCTACTGCATCCATGATGTCACCCCATAACACAGCTGCACTGAACTGGACGGAAAACACGTACTATGTACTAATTACATAGCTGGTTGAACCGATCTTTCATTCAGTGCGGTGGTACCAACCCGCCCGGGTTCGTACCTGAATGAAAGGGTGGTTGAAACAGGTTGAATGGGGTTAAACCCATTGAGTTACATGTTACACACATATAACTCAATGGTTAAACCCTACCACCTAGCAAGCTAAGTGTAGGTCCCAGACTCTATGTATGATACTAAAACTAAATTGACGATTTTTAGATATATTTTCTGTATGTATGTATGTTCCTCCATAACTCTTAAACCGATCATCCGAATTAGATAAAACTTATTACAAGTACATTTAACTATACGCGACACAGGATAGGCTGACCACGCAGCGGCCCAAGGTCTCGCCCAGAAACTCAAAAAAAAATATTAAATTTTGCGTTTTTCTGCCTCATAACTCCATTCTTCAGTCTTATCTCTTTTTGTGTAACTCGTCGAAACATCCTGTGGCGTCCGTCCATCAAACCACGCGCGGTTTCCGGCAGCGCCCCCCACATTGTTTATCTCGTCCGCCATTTGGGAAAAGCGTCCGCCATTTGAAAAAAAAACGTCCGCCATTTGGGAAAAAAATAAATCGCTCGATATTAATCAAGCAAGCAAGAGACGAGGTGGCTTGCTTACATGTGGACACTACCTCTTTGGTTGAATGAGACAACAAAGAAAAGTGTAAATGTGAAACAGTTGTCAGTAATTTAGATTCGATTAGCTAAAACCTCAAAAAGCTTTATTTGTAATAGTGTTAGATTTTATAATAAACTGTCTTCTAACATAAAACAATTAGATGATAATAATTTCAAACGACGGATTAAATTAATGTTAATTGAAAAGAGTTATTACACTATTAAGGATGCATTAACTGACCGTAATTTTATCTAAGAGTTTGACTACTGTTTTTTCCACTAACAAACTTTGACAATTTGACATTTGGATACACTTTGTATCATTAAATTTTTTTTTATATGACTCATTACATCTTTTTGTAATAAATGTAAACTAATTTTTATTTATTTTTTGACTTGATATAATATGAAGTATCAAAATTGACGATGGCACTATACACCAGATATAGGTAATTTAAATAGGCAGTGTGGTCAAATTCTTCAGTATTCATGTTTATGCTGTAAATATTAATGCTCTTGTGAGCGGTAGTATGGGTTAATTATTTGTAAGTTACTATAATATAATACTTATAATATAAGGTACTAACAAAACATTGTGACTTGCGAAGTTTGTTTGTCAGTTCTTCTTCGCATTGAATTTAGAACTGGCGGATTTTTCGACATGTCCAAGCGTAGGTTACCTACCTATGGATGAAATTATACAATAAACAATAAACTAGTGAAGAGTATGCGAAGAGCCTAACAAAAAAAAAAAAAAAAAACTTTCGAGGTAAAGTAAATTAAAAAACGTTTTTATTTCACAGTCAGGAGGCAGTACAGTGATACATATTTTGCTTAATATTCCGAACTAGATTTTACCCGCGGCTCCGCTCGCGTTAAATTCGTATTTAAAAAGAAGAAACAATTCGTAACAATCCGGTTTGTATGGAGTATGAGGGCCACATCTTCGCGTAACCGGAACTGAATTGTATTTAGCCTATCCTGTGTCGCGTATAGTTAAATGTGCTTGTGCTAAGTTTTATCGAATTCAGATGATCGGCTTAAGAGTTATGGAGGAACATAGATACATACAGAAAATATTTTTTTTAGAGAATTTAGTTTTAGTAAGTATGATACATAATTTTTTTCAGTTTTCATCTACAATCAGTCGGATGACTTTTATTAGATGTGATGTGTGAAGGTTGTCGTGAAGGTGCCACATCCATCAATGCGGCTCCCCGTATGTTAGTAGGTGCAGCTTCCTCAGTTTCCTCAGTTAGGTATTTCGAGAAAGACTGTCCGTTTTAGTCTGTTCACATTGCCTGTTGCGTCTTTGGCACGGCCGCCGTGTCGGGTGGCCGGTCGACTGCAACCCCTGTGCGTGCATCGGACTCGGATGATATTTGCCTTGACGAGCGATGAGAACACATTGCGAGTGCTATATCCGCGAGGATGGTGCGCTCGGGAGGTGGTGGGTTAGAAGTGCCTGTTGTATTCAGCAGGCTTGCTGCAAGTTGATTGGGGTGATTGCTTGCTGTAGCTGATGTTACGTTGGTAGAGTTCTTCCTTTCTTGTTGGCACATCAAGGTAGTATCATACATGGAGTCTACAAACCCTATATATCATACATAACATAAAACACTGTAACATACTCCATGACCATCCCTTACAGATGTATTATTATTATATTGATTTTTCGACTCTAGTATTGATCCATTATTGCATGAAAGTTTAAAAATATACCGATTAATGTACATATAATATGTAAGTTTATTATATACATATATATGCTTATTAAAGTATCTATGTAGTATTCGTACGTAGTTTATCATACATATTTCTTTAATCTAACACATTGTCACAAACTATTCTTGTTCGCCTGCATGTACTTCTCCCACATCCCAAAGGTTAGTTAGAATAGAATGCCTCGCGGCATTAAGCTCGCCTGTTGTACCTAATTTTGATAAATTGGTGTTCAATAAAGAATATATACATACATACTTTTAATAAAGATAATTGGTATAATTAGTCCAACTTGTAATTATGAGACAGGGTTATTAAAATTTAAATTGTTACCTTTATTAAAAGTTACAGTGGCGCCCGCAGAAGCTAAATTAAACTTTATTACTTTTGTTATTATATCGTATCCGGTGTCACGTTAATATTATTATAATGCTTTGGCCCTAATGGCCGTTATATTAGTCTTTAACTGAGTGCACTAGGAGATATTGCGTTACTTACAGGGGATTGGTGTAAATCGTCTTTTTTTTATTGACAGTGCGACATATGGCCCCGAGCCACCCATAAGGTGCCTAACGACGCCCATGGCCATTCGGCCGTATGCGGGGGTTGCGAATGCCATACCGGCCTGACATGTGCCCGTTCACATCCCTCTTGAAGAGCCCGAGACTGTACTTGGGGGGAAATATATGGGCAGGGAGAGCGTTCCAGAGTTTACCGGTTCTGTAGAGGAAAGATCTGCAGAATCGATTGGTACGCAACCGCGTAAGTCCAGCGTGTAGCGATGCAATCCCTGCCCAGTGCGCGTCGTTTTAAGAATTGAAGCGGTTAAAAAAACCTCTAAATGTTTCTTACCCGGTTCTTCCTTCTAGATTGTATTGCTGAACGGGACATAACAAAACAAAATTATGACGAACCATGCTGAATATGATTATGTCTCAAATATCTGAATCTGAATCTGAATTCGTTCTACTCGCCTTTATAGTGGAATCAAAATAAAATTAGTTTCGATTTTTGTGTTTAGTGGTCCCGTCGAACGCCTGCTAAACAATAAATAAGATAGAGTATAAAATCCTTATCCTTATCCTTACCTATAATAAAATGCAACGTCTGCTTTCTGTCTGAGTGTCTGAGTGTATGTCTGTCTGTCCGCTTATAACTGAGAACCACTGAACCGATTTTAATAAAACAAAATTCTACGGATAGCTTGATTCTTCCCATCAACTATAGGCTACTTACTATCACGCTAAATGGCTTATGAGGTTAGCAGTGAAGTGAAGGATATAATAAAATCCAACGTCTGCTTTCTGTCTGAGTGTCTGAGTGTCTGAGTGTATGTCTGTCTGTCCGCTTATAACTCGAGAACCACTGAACCGATTTTAATAAAACAAAATTCTACGGATAGCTTGATTCTTCCCATCAACTATAGGCTACTTACTATCACGCTAAATGGCTTATGAGGTTAGCAGTGAAGTGAAATATGAGAGCGGGCGGAGCCGCGGGCACAGCTTGTATTGTATAAAAAATCGTCGACATTATAAATATTGAAAGGACCAACCGAGGAGCTACCGAGGCTGACGGTGTGTCTTCAACCGTGTCGTATGAATAGGCTATGAAGCCCAACAACAGTCCGCAATATGCTTCTCTATACAAAATCGTCTTTCGGCATTTATGTTTTCTTGCCCCCTAAACCCTGTCCGCTTTTACCATTTTTTTTCTTGTCGTAAGGACAGTCCAATCTACGTTCCTGTCATTTTTTGTTTAGATTAAATATATACCTACAACACCGGAACTAAAAATTTTTATTTCGACCGAACAAATTTGAATGTTTTTTTTTATGTCATGAAGCTCATTAAACTTTATTGAGTCATCAACCCATCATTAGATTTTAAAAAAATAAGAACGAAAGAATTCGACTGTCCTTATTAAAAAAAAAAAAAATTGTAAAAAAGGTCTAGGGGGTAAAAAATATAAATGCCGAAGGACGATTTTGTATGGAGAAAGTTAACTTCCGTCTCGTCTTAATGACATTGTCAGCAATTTTAGAGCTAATATTATATACACGAACATTTGGTTTATCTCCGAAAATGATCCTTATTTTCACGCACACAAGGCCTACCTACCCGTGACATGGAAAATTTCACGACAGGCTGTAACCACGAGCGCCTTGTGCAACGGATATAGCAATTTACATAGCGTTGGGGTTCCGTTTGCCCCACAGAGCATCAAATGCGCGCGCCCCTCCTAGAGGCGCCCTGAGCGCGATTTCTCTACAACGCCGTTGAAGCCTGTGGGCGTGGCCTATGACTTACATAATATGTGTGTTGTGCGTGTGCATTTGTTTTGTGCGTGTGCCTAACTTGCTCCTCTTTGTTTGTAGTGTCGATACTAGCACACACACACACATACGAAGCGCTAGCAGCACTGCGTGTAGTTTTTGGGTTTCAAATATTATCGCTTAGGGCGTCTCTAGTAGGGGGCGCGCGCGGTAGGTATTTGATGCTCTGTGGTTTGCCCTATCTCACACTCTTCCTCGCGGGAGGCAAGACGGTCGGTAATGTAGGGTGATTGCACACGAAATTTATGGGCGTAGGTTACGGGTGGGCGGTAGCTGTCTGTATATAAATCAGATTTGATTTCGGTAATGGCGCAATACGTCAGTCCGTCTGCGTTCATTATTAAGTGTGAGGGTGCAGGCACGTGAAGACAATTGAAGAAATATAAAGTGAACGTACACACACACCACACGCCTTATCCCGACAATCGGGGTAAGCAGAGTAATTGGTGTTGTGCTAAAAGTATTCTGGTAAATTACAGCACAACACCGACCACCACGTTTAGCAAAGTATTCGGACATGATAACTCAGTTCAGGCAGCAAGTAAGGCCTGCTGCAAGACTCGGTGGAAACACCGTGCCAAGGTGAGAGGTGGCTACCCTGTCGCCCTTATGCACGGCATCCTGTCTTTTTCCCTTAGTCTCTTTTACGGCATGCACGGGGAGAGATGCAGTGGGGCTAATCTTATTAAGTACCGGGCCCACACAGTGAATGAACGTCGTCGTGATAAATGCTGTTTTATAAAAACCCCCTTCGTTTTCTTCGCGTTTCAGCACGCCGCGGCTCGGCCTCGACCACGAGCGCCGACCTTGATGTAAACTCAAATATTTCGTAAAATAAAGAAGCTAGATAAATGAACTCTTGCACCTTATAGGTAATGAAATTAACTACAAAACAATGTGTAACATGTTAGAGTTTACTGGTTCAGAAGTCCAAAAATAAAATAAATAAATAAAAAATAAATACCTAACATTTACTCGAAATGTTTTCTTTAATTCGGGGCCCGCGCGGGCATAATGGAAGCGAGGGGTTGTAAAAAGAATCGGCGCCCGCGCGATTAACTGGACCTACATAAGCTATATCCGACATTATAATTATTACTACTGGACTAGAGGAGAACACAACCGATGCTGCTATGCGGCCATCTTACATATAGTACGGTGGTACCAACCCAGCCGGCTAAAATTTGAGTCCACTACCTATGAAGGGGCAAGGGAAGGGACCTACAGTTTTACACCGTTCCGAACGGTGAAGCAGCAGGTGTAGGTGTGCACGCAAATTTTTTCGTCATCAAAAACTCATTGATACACACCGACCGGATTCGAAACTCGGACCTCTCGCATGAGAAGCCGATGCCCAAACCACTCGGCCGCTTAAATTGAATTCTGCACTATTGCCTTTTGCACCGTGAACTTTGGAAAATGGTGTTCACAGCCCAAGCCGGCAGCCTCAAGTTCCTTCATTAAGTTCATTCAAAGATAAATCTTTATTGAAAATAAATTCCAAATGATAAATTATTCAAATGCAATCGCAATCACGCGAGCGAAAAGTCGAATCAATCAAATGGACTTGAGATGCATGTTATGTCTCTGTTTTCCATAGATCAAATAACACAGAGAGGCGGTCAAATAAAATTTATTTAATAGAAGTGAGCATTTATTGACCAGAATACTTAGTCACTCAGTCAGCGTGTAAGCGTCCACTGCTGGACATACGCTTCTCCAATTTTCCTCCAGTCCTCCCGGCCTTCAGCGGTACGGAACTTAGTACTTTCTGGTTATTTAGAGAAAGGGATTGAAAATGGCGGCGGCGTTCTTATTTGCCTCTCGCTCACACAGCATTGCCGTCTAAAGAAAATAAAGCAATTGTTCGATGACAAAAATTAGCCTGAAAAAAACCGGCCAAGTGCGAGTCGAACTCTCGCATCGAGGGTTCCGTATCGCCATATCATGGTTAGCGCCATTCACGCCATCTATGGCGTGTTTATGAAATGCTACATATTAGTAAAAATTTACATGATTAGTTAAAATGCTTCTTACTCTTTTCGGTAGATGGCGCGCGCGCAAACACTTTTTAGTTTCTTCTATGGGAACCCTCGTGATTTTTTTACTTTTTATTATTTTTTACCCGACTGCGCGACGCAAAGGAGGGTAATGTGTTTTATAATTTGTTGTTATATCCGCCATAATAACACATATTCTGTGAAAATGTCAACGGGCTACCTATTACGGTTCAAGAGATACAGCCCCCGGACAGACGGAAGGACAGACAGACAGACGGCGTAGGCTTAGTAATAGAGTCCCGTACCGGATACAGAACCCTAAAAAAGTAGGTTTGACATATTCGCCCAAAGTAACTACGGTCAGACGTTTCCTTACCTTTAATAAAATCCAACGTCTGCTTTCTGTCTGTCTGTCTGTCTGTCCGCTTATAGTTCGAGAACCACTGAACCGATTTTAATAAAAAAAAAATCTACGGATATCTTGATTCTTCCCATCAACTATAGGCTACTTACTATCACGCTAAATGGCTTATGAGGTTAGCAGAGAAGTCAAATATGAGAGCGGGCGGAGCCGCGGGCACAGCTAGTTACAAAATAAATTTGCAATTTTATTTCACTCAGAAGATGTTTTTGTAACGTTGATTTCGCCGCCACTTTTCATAATGTTTTTAAACTTACGATGTTTACTTTTGATTTTACCCTGCGAAACATGTTAACGCAAAGTGAAAAGGAAACATTCCAACCGTAAGTGCAAAAATATTATTCAGCGCCTTATAAGGTCTACTTTCTTTCTGGAATTGCCCGAGGATTCTGCTGGAAAATACGTCATAATTTTCTCATTGTCTATGCAGGAATACTGAATGACAGATTGATTAATCTCGATGAGAAAAAGAGATGATTCATTTGAGATTCAATGATATTACATTATGAGTTTTCCAACGATGTTTTAACTGTAATAAAATAATGTAATTATCAATCGTGCTGATGGAATTTTAATATCGTAATTACTGACTTTTGGTGCAGAAATATAATTCATTGAATGTATTATGCGACCATTTCGTAATTGTTTAAAGTGAAGAATTTTTTTAAAAACATGTACCTATTCGCCTTTTTGTGTTTCCCTCCGTTCGTGACGGCTACACTGAACTGGACGGAAAACGCAAACTATTTAAATAGCCGTTCAATCGACCTTTCATTCAGTGCCGTGGTACAAACACGGGCGGGTTGGCACCACCTATAGTAAGGTAAGAAGGGAAGGGACCTAACAGTTTTACGTGGAATCCGAACCACGGACAGCCTGCAACGGTCGAGCGGTCACCCATCCATCCACTGACCGCGCCCAGGTGTGTTTATGATCCGACCGACCGCACCACAGAGCTACCGAGGCTGTGTCCCATGTATTCAATGGTATGCAATGAACAATAGTATGATTTAATTTCCTTGAACACAGAATTCATTTATTTTTGTAGGATTTGTGCCTTTCTCATAACTTAAAAAAATCAACCCCGACCCTTAAAAGTCAAACATAATTTCAGTTAACTTACTTCAAGGACCTTAGGGAGTCTGGGGACCGCTAAGTAAAACCCGGATCTCTTTTTTTGTAAACTGACACAGTTGGCTACATTACCTACAACATCAGTGACCTGTTGAACTAGGTGCCATGTCAGTGTTTACCTTCATTTAATGTCGGCTACATCTATATTTTATTAACCGACTTCTTTACTTAGTGGTCGCCCGACTCCTTTAACCCTTTCGCTTTCCCCGCTTTTCGTTTACGTTAGTCTTTTTAAAAAAACGTCATCCAAATATGTAAGTCGATCCGTGAGACGATTTGTTTTTATTAATTCATAATTAGGGTTCCGTATCCGTCGTACGGGACCCTATTACTAAGCCTACGCCATCTGTCTGTCTGTCTGACCGTTTGTCTGTCCGAGCGCTGTATCTCTTGAACCGTAATAAGTAACCCGTTGAAATTTTCACAGAATTACTTATTATGGCCGATATAACCAATAATAAAATAAGAAAAAGTAAAAGGTAGCCGGGAGTGGATGGATGAGAAGAGCGGAAGACCGCGTATGGTGGCGTGCCTTGGGAGAGGCCTATGTCCAGCAGTGGACCGATACAGGCTGATGATGATGATGATGATGATGAAAAAAATCACGAGTCCCCCATACAAGAAACTAAAAAGTGTATGCGCGCCATCTACCGAAAACAGTATGAAGCATTTATTTTTACTAATCATGAATTTGAACTATAATGAAGCATTTCATAAAACTCGCCATAGATGGCGTGAGTAGCGCTGGCCATGACATGGCGATACGGAGACCACGGTGCGCGAGTTCGACTCGCACTTGGCCGGTTTTTATTACTGATGTAGTTGGGTATAGAAGTATTTTCATAGAAGTAGTATACGAATTATGCGTGTAAGCACAACTTCCTCTAGTAAATATTTTTGTATAAATAATAATCAGAGGAAATAATTTATTGTTTATCTCTAAAAAAATTCAAAATTACATGTAAATAATATCAATACTAATGTAGCTAATAGGCCAGGAAACGAATGATTCCAGCCGGAAAGCTCGAAAGCAGAAAGTTTGACTTCGGAACCTTGTTCTGACTAGTTAGGAGGTAAACATAATAAAAGTCCCCACCACTAGGGGGTGCGCCCTTGGGGGGTGGGGGAGCACAAAGAAGGTCCCATTTTTCAGTTTTTCGCTCATATCTCGAAAACGGTGAATCATAGGAAAAACTGTTCAATTACGGAATAAGAGGTGATAAAATTCTCTACAACTTTGATACATGCACTTTTTACCAATTCTGAATCGTTGTCGAGATATAAGGTCCGAAAAAAGGCCGATTTTATTTGCAAATAAAAGCAATGTATGACAAAAACTGATTTTTGCTTTTATTTGCAAATAAAGTCGGCCTCTATCCGGACCTTATATCTCGACAACGATTGAGAATTGGTAAAAAGTGTGTATATCATAGTTGTAGAGAATTTTATCACCTCTTATTCCATAATTGAACAGTTTTTCCTATGATGCACCGTTTTCGAGATATATGCGAAAAACCGAAAAATAGGACCTTCTTTGCGCTCCCCCTCCCCCCCTAGGGCGCACCCCCCAGTGGTGGGGACTTTTAGTATGTTTACCTCCTAACTAATCAGAACAAAGTTCCGAAGTCAAACTTTCTGCTTTCGAGCTTTCCGGCTAGACCCCTTATTTGAGAACTCATTTACTACACTATAAGAACCATTCCGGTTAATATATCTCTAGAATTCATATTATTTATTTTTTCTGTGGAATATTTACAGTACCCACGAGTTGATTGACAATGTTTAATTATAAAACATGATTTGATGACTGCTCCTCCATGTCAATACACACGAAAAATGTCGCAAATATGAATTTTCACATCAAAAATATCTTCCTGACATAATCGAGTCGAAATGCAAATACAAACCAATTACTGACCGGGTGTGAATTAATTGGACCCCATTTCGAAAAAAAAAAATACTTTCAAAGGTTTGCTTCGTCGAAAATTGTAACCTGTTTATTTTGACAAACCGGAGTTGTCCTCTGAAATGAAAGGACTTAATTGAAAACCACAACACGTACTAATTAAGGCTTTTGAGGTCTTCTATAAAATGCGGAGGACATCCGCGTCTTGCCTGTCACACCGAGATGTTGATGTATCGGTAGTACAGCCTCGGTAGCTCAGTGGGGGCGGTCTGTCGACTAATTGTTAAGCACAACTGGGCGCGGTCAGTATTTGGATGGGTGACCGCTAGACAGTTGGAGGCTGACCGTGGTTCGGGTTCAGAAATGTTTCAATAAATTTTTTTCCCTGTTATAATGGCCGACATAACAACAAATAATAATAAAAATAAGAAAAGGGGTTAACCATACAAGACACTAAAATGTGTATGCGCGCCATCTACCGAAAACAGTATGAAGCATTTTAACTAATCATGAATTTTAACTAACGTGTGGGGCCGGTACTTTAAAATAATAGCCCCACTGCATCTCTCCCCGTGTATGTCGTAAAAGGCGACTAAGGGTTATGACTCCCTTCTTATATTACTAGGTGGTAGGGTTTAGCCCGCCCGGGTGGGTACCACTGCACACAATGAAAGGTCGGTCGAAACGGCTATGTAAATAGTTTGTGTTTTCCGTCCAGTTCAGTGTAACCGGCACGACCGAAGGGAAGCACTGACGTGGCACCAAGTTCACCCGGTGTTATGGGCTGACATCACGGATGGTGTAGGTGATGTAGCCAATCGTGTCAGTTTCCATAAAAAAAAAACTAATATGAAGCATCCGTATAAAATAAATACAACTTAATATAAATGATTTACAGTATTACATCGATGCTACGACATCCTGAAGCAAACGAACTGCGGTCTAAATACTATTTTCTACAGCAGCGGTTCTCAAACTTTTTTGGTAACGGAACTGTGGGGGACGATGCTCAGGTGTGGACTGTATTTCGCTGGCGTTTGTTGATGCCCGTCCCGCAGAGCAGAATATGGGGTTCGGCGAGTGAAGCGTGCGCGGCTGTCGCACGCGACAGAGATGGCCGATGTTGCTGTCTCCTTCACTCCGTTGGTTCGGTGCGCACACGGGTACTGTACCCGGCGGCCGGCTGCAGTCTTGTACCACGTACCCTCGCGTACCACGTACCCTCGTACCACAACCGACGTACCACGTACCGACGTACCACGTGCCGACGCACCACCGTACCGTACTTGACGGTCCCGACGCTCGTACCACTGTACCGCAACTCGTACCGTGGCGTACCGCTGTACCGTCGGACCGATCCGCACGACGGCAAGCACGAACGTACGCACTACGCGACCCCGTCCTCAACCTGACGTGCCTCGGGGCACGGGGAGAGACCTCGACCGGCGTGCCGCGGGGCACCGGGAGTTTAGCCGCGTAGTGTAGGGCGTGGAGATCGAAATGAAACGGCGCAGTGCTGGCTATAATGCAGCCGCACACTGGCTTTCACCCGAGACGTGGGGTGAGCACTCGCCGAGAGAAGAACGTCCGATCGGCCGAGGCAGTCGTTCCGGAGTGAAGCTCGTTCCTCGGTCGATCTTCGCGGAGAGCCGGTGCTCGGGACGTCTTCTCTTCTTGCTGGCTGGACGAGTACTGACTGAACCGGTTGAGTTTTCGCGCGCCCCCCCTGAGTGGGAAGCGGGTAAAGGGCGTCGAGGCTCTGCCTCCTGGCCCTGGATGCCTTTTGCGCGGCCGGTTACTGCCGGCCGGTCATTGGATGTTTATCCTGTATAGGTGGCGATCCTGGTTTGAGCCCTCAGACTGATCGCCTGGCTCCCCTCATAGGGATTCCAGGCGCAGGTCATCGTGCATGACCGACCGTCTGAGGGCCCGGGCTCTCTCTAGTACCTCGTAGTCGAAGTCGGAGTCGGAGTCCTCGTCGACGTCCCTCCTGGGGTCCGCCGTTCTCCTAGCCCGCGGCGTGGGCCGGTCCTCCGGCGGTGGGATCTGGCTGCGCGCGTGCTCCTTCACCTTCCTCCTCTTGGCCCTGCTGAGCTCTGGCGGCCTGGCATGAACCGGCGCGACGTTGCGCACGCTCGGGAAGGCCGACAGGTCGGCTCTCCCGAACATTGCGCCTGCCAGGCGGCCGGTGAAAGAGTCCAGCTGCTTCCAGCGGAGGTCCCTCACAATCGTGGCGTTTCTCACGTAACGCTGGGCGCCCACTATTATGCGTAGGCACCCATTCTCCTGCGCCTGGAGCCTCCTCTTGTTCGTTGCCGACAAGAGGTGGTACCAGGCCGGCGTTGCGTACGTGAGACGGGATCGGATATAGGTTTTATAGATTGCGATTTTCGCTCTTGTGGGGAGATTGGAGCTTAACACTGGTCGCAGCCGGAAGCGCGCAGTCAGGGCGGAGTTGCGGGCTGCAGAGCACTGGCTACCGAGTGACAGGGCGCGGTCAATAGTCACGCCGAGGTACTTCACCTCCGTCTGCCACTCGATCTTGTGCCCCAGGAGTTCTAGACGAGGAGGGAGGCGGCAATTTGCACCTCCCGTTGCTATGGCCTGCGTTTTGGCGGCGTTCGCAACCAGTCGCCACTTGGCTAGCCACTCGGGCAGGAGGTTCAGCAGCCGCTGAAGCTTCCTGGCCGCGTGACTCGCGTTGAGCGACTTGGTTACGTACGCGGCGTCGTCAGCGTAGAGGTACAGTTCCACCTCGTCCGACTTCGGGATGTCATCCGTATATAGGGAGTACAGGCAGGGGGAGAGACTGCTCCCCTGCGGTACTCCGGCCTTGATGGGACGTTCCGTGGAGAGCGCGTCATCTACCGACACTCGGAAGTGCCTGTTAGAGAGGAAGGAGGCGATCACTCTGCTGATTGCTCTCGGTGCTGTGGTGCTCGAGAGTTTGAACAGCAAGCCCTCGTGCCACACCCGGTCGAACGCCTTCTCCATGTCCAGGAATGCTGCCGTGGAGTACTCTCCCTTGTTGTGGACGGTGGTCATGTCGTGCAGCATCCTGGTCAGTTGAAGGGTCGTGGAGTGGCCGGGGCGGAAGCCGTACTGCTCGTTCCGCGGGTGCAGGTGTGGCAGTAGGTGGTCCAGGAGTAGTCTCTCGAACACCTTCGAGAGTGTCGGTAGCAGAGTGATGGGTCGGTAGCTGGCCGGGAGACTTATATTCTTCCCGGGCTTAGGGAGGCATATTATTTTTCCTCTCTTCCAGGCGTCAGGAAAGCAGCCTGTGCGGACAATCCCGTTGAACAATCTGGTGATTGCTACGACAGTTTGTCGCGGCAGGTGGGTAAGGGCGGCGTTCGGGATGTCGTCTTCACCGGCTGCCTTCCTCTTGTTGAGGCGGGTCAGCTTCTTCATCACCTCCTTTGGGGTGAAGAAGAAGGGCGGTGGTTCCGCCTCCCGGTTGTCGGTGGCGAGGAACTCTCGTACGTGGGCCGTTGTGCGCGACACGTGGGCGTCGTCTGCACACGGGTTAGGTACGAACTGCCGCTCTAGGTGGTCCGCCAGGAGCTCGGCTCTGTCCGCTGCTAGATAGCGGGGGGTGCCGTCTGGGGCTTGAAGAGGCCTTACTGGCGCTGGTGTCGATGAGAGACTACGGTTGAGTCGTGCGATGCTGGGCCTGTCCTCGGCGATTTCGTCGATGAACCGTTCCCAGCGGGCTCCGTTGTAGTCTCTGATAGCCTTCGACACCTTTTTGCAGTAGGCGTTCCAGCGGGCTTTCGTGTGGGGGCAGCGTGTGTCCTGGTAGAGCCTGCGGAGGCGGCGCTTCTCTGCTAGGTCCTGGCGGATTTCGAGTGGCAGCTCGTACCTAAACGCTCTCGGTTTCCTTGCTGTCGAGTTGTCATCCAGCGCTTTGCGGATCGTGTCGCGGATCTCTACTGCTACTTCCTCGACTTGGGTCGGTGATGTGACCGGCCTGATCGTAGTCGTGCTGTTGAGGTCCGCGGTGAACTTCTCCCAGTCAACTTTCCTGGAAGGGCGGCGGGGCGGTGCGGCGGCGGGCGTGGACGACTCCAATGACAGCAGCACCGGCAGGTGGTCAGAGGTGAGGTCATACAGGACTTCTTGTGACAGGGGTTGGGACAAGCGCCGCGAGACCACTATGTCCAGCACGTTGGCCGCGTCGGCTTCGCGCGGCGTTCGCGTAGCCTGGAGTGGCCCTGTTACTTCATAGTCCTGTGCCTCGGCGTCCGCGAGGAGGGCTCTTCCTCTGGCGCAGGACTGGGGCGAGTGCCAGGCGGTATGCTTTGCGTTTAGGTCGCCTGCTGCGAGTGTAGCTTCCGGAGCGTCCAGGAGGGAATGGAAGTCCTCCACGTGCAGGGCGACCGTCGGTGGGAGGTACACCGCGAACAGGCGTAGTTCTCCACCGGGGGTCCTGACCTGGACGCCCGTGGCATGCAGCGTGGTTAGCTGAGGCGTTGCCACGGGCTGGTGAATAATTCTCCTCTTGATGAGGACCGCGGTCCCTCTGTAGGCGATACCTGCCGGTGAGATGTCGTCCGTCCTGTAGGTATGGTAGTTAGGCATTTTGAACCGCGCTCCCGGCCTCAGGTGTGTCTCGCAGATAAGGGCCACGTCTATGTCCTGTTCTGCGAGGAATGCTCGGAGTACGCCCTGTTTTTTCAACAGGCCGTTGGCGTTCCAGTTAAGGATCCGTAGTGGGCGTCTATCCATTAAGCAGGTCCGTGATTCTCCGAGTGACGGCCATCAGGACTGGTGTCGGGTCTTTGCCCTCATAGGCCAGTCTGAGCACGTCCTGCGTCATCCTCATAATAATATCTATTATTACGAGGCATACAGGTGTGCTCGTCTGCTCCGTGCGGGTGATCGCGCCCACCTGTGTGGCAGGATTCGGCTGTTGCTGCTCTAGCTCAGAGCGCTGTTGTTCAAGCCGGTTCTGGGCTGGTGTCTCATAGGTTTTCATCGCTTTTTGGGAGGGCGGCTTCGGGGGTGGTGGTGGAGGTGGGAGCGGGGCCACGGTTGTGGGCGCCCTTTTCTTCTTGTTCTTCTTCTTCTTTTTCTTCACCTGCTTCCCCTGGTTGTTGCCAGGGTTGGCCGGCGTCTGGAGTGTAGTACCGCTCGATGCCGTGCCTGGGGTTGGGACCGCGTGCGGTATGACTGCACTCACGGCCTGGGGGGTATCGGTGTGCTCGCCTTTCTGCTGTGTGGAGGCCAGTGTCCCGACCCTTTTCTTAGCTGCTTCGCGAACGAAGGTGGGGCAGCTGCGGTTGTTAGCCGGGTGCTCTCCTCCGCAGTTGGCGCAGGTCGGTTTCTCCTCGAGGGGGCGGGGGCAATCCTTCGCGAAGTGTTCTTCTCCACACCTCACGCAGCGGGGTGGTCGGTGGCAGTTGTGGCTGCTATGCCGGAACTGCTGGCAGCGGTGGCATTGAGCGGTGCCCTTCTTTGCCCCTCTCCATGCTTCCACTCTTACTCCTCGCATGAGGAGAATTTCCTCTAGCTGGAATATTTCCTGCCAGTTAGGAGACTTCTTCAGCTGAACGAAGAAGGGGCCTCCCAGGCGGCCTTTGGCTGGGGGGATGCGCTTGCAGTACGTGGCTTCGTATCCCCTCTCCTGCAGGTCTTCAAGGACTTCATCCGGGCTGGTGTCGAGGGGTAGGCCACGTATGGCCACCTTCGCCTCCCGCTCGGCGGGGATGGAGTAGGAGAACCAGGCCAGGTTCTCAGATTTCTCGAGTTCCGTAAGGTACTGCTGGATCATCCGGTACTCTTCCGCGGACTCTGGCGAGAAACGGACTCCCGAGGCGAGTGGCCTCGCGTTGGGAGCGTGGCCAAGTTTCTCTCTTAGAGCCCGGAAGTGACGAGGCCAGTCCTGCATGCGCTCCACTACTAGGGGTGGGTAGCGCGGCGGGCGCTTCGTTGCGGCGGAAGACGGAGCGCTGCTGGTGCCTTCGGCCGGCGGGTCGCCGGCCGCACCGCCGGGGGGCGGGGGGTCGGGGCGGCAGGGGAGGGAAGGGGGGAGGCCTAAGACCATTGTCTCTACTCCTTTGCCGTTGGCGTCGGACGCACGCTGCTTTTTGGCAGGCTCGTCCGCGTCAGAGGCGGTCCTTTTGCAACCGGCACGCTTTATCATCTCCGCGAAGGAGATCGGTGGCGTGCCGTCGGGCGGCGTGGCTGTATTGGCTACTGTCGGGTAGCTGTTGGTGGTTACCGGAGCACGTGGTTCGGTGGGGAGCGTCGGCTGGGCATGCGCCCCCATTTTGGCAGCGAGGGCCGTGGCGGCCAGAGCATGTGGCGCTCGTGGCGCAGTAGTAGTATTCGTCTGACGTACCTGATCACGTGGGCGCGAGCGTGAGCGGTCGCGGCGGGGTGGCGAGGTTGATCGGCTGCGGCGGCGGGGAGGCTGCCTGTAGGCGTCGTCAGTTGCCCTGACCGGGCGAGTGGTGGCTTCTCTTCCCACAAGCGCGTTCTTCTTGTCCGGCGAGGCCGGCGAGTCCGCGGTGTGGCGGTGTCCATGCTCAGGGCGAGCCGGGACCGGCGTCGGTAGGCGGCTATGCCTCGCAACGCGGGGATCGCGCTGTGAGAGCGGGGCCGGGGGCGTGGTGGCGGAGCCGGTGAGTGAGCTACTCTCTCGGCTCGACGCCGTTGGTTTAGCTGCGGTACTGCGATCTGCCATTGCGGTGCCGCGTCCGTCTAATGAATTACTCACAGTCCCGCATTTGGTGATTGGCGCTGGTGCCAGGCCGAATACGGAAAAGCTTTCAAACACTCGAACGAACGCGTCCTTACAGGTGGCGACACGCGGTGGAGCGGCGGGGTACTTCTGCGAGCGAGAGCGAGCGCGCAGCGCGGAGCGTGCGTCGCGGTCGGCTATCACGCGAGAACTCACACCGACTGAACCGGCCAAAACGCGCTATATTTGTATACGCGCGGGCGCGCTGAGGCGCCGCGGACGCAGCCGTCCGGTTTTGCGGCTGCGCTCCGACGCCCCGCCCCCGCGTCGCGCCTCGGTCCGGCTCAGTCTCCTAACGATTTTGGCGAGTGCGCATCTCCCGTTCGTCCCAAATGAAAGGCAGTGGGCGACTATATTTTTATTCAATATAACTTATAATCTAGACTATCTATCTTACAGCTATGCCTATCTATCTTACGGCTATGCCTATCTATCTTATTCTAGCCTATTTATCTTATAACTACGCCTATCTATCTTAGCTAACTTATATCTACAATTTTTATATATATTTATTTTCTTATATTAACTTATTTTCTATATATTTACATATTAAAATTACCTAAACTAAACTACGCCGGCCGCTTCCTATCTCCCTACTCTACGGAGGCGACGATGCGCGCGTCGTGTCCCAGGCCGGGACCGTCGTCGCTGCTCCGGCTGGCCGTCGTCCTGAACAGGAACCCTTTTGGAAAGCGAAATTTTTGACGGAGCCCTAAAATTAACCAAAAATAGTTTTTGTCCATTCTTTATTATTAATATGTAACAGTTACTTACATAATATTATAATAAAAGAGAAAAACAATAATTCAATACCCATCTAATGGGAGGTATGAAACTGTTTCTTATTTTTCATCAATTGGTTGATATCAGCTTTGATAGAAGAGAGTTGAGTTGAGTTCGTCTGCGCAGCCGAGCTGAATCGAGCCAGAAAGGAGAGGTGTATTTTTGATTTTTTTTTTCTCGTATTCTCGCGGAGCCCCCATAGAGGCTCCGAGGAGCACACTTTGAGTATGGCTGTTCTACAGCATTGCGACGGCGGCGGGGGCGGCGGCCGGCGGCGACCGCGCTACGAATCCCTTCCAAATGCGGACGAATAAAAAATGTTATACATATTCATAGGACTCAGGAGGACTCGCTCGGCCGTGCGGGAGGAGAGGGGGGGGGGGGGGGGGGGGCGCAACGCTTTGAGTAACAAGTAGGTATTGCCATTCCAGTCCAGCGAGCGATGGGGGGTTAGAATCACGGGCTTAGTAGTCGAGCTGGCCGTATTATCGCCTACGTTACACCGAATCAGTGTGTGTTTTATTATAAGTACGAATATTTATACACCGGGTCATTCAGTCAGCGTGTAAGCGTCCACTGTTGGACATACGCCTCTCCAATTTCCAAATGTGCTCCCGGCCTTAACCGGTACGGAACAACTGCTTTCCGGACGGGCAAATGGAGTGTGGAAATTCCACCGGCCACGTGGGGCGTAGACATTAAATGCGTTCATAAGGCAGAGGGAGAGTTTGTGAATTAGAGAGGCGTATGTCCAGTAGGGATGATGGACGATGACATTATTATGTAAATCAGCATGGGTGGCTGTGCCGATAGACCAATGGTGCAGTCGACAGAGCCAAAATCACCTCTACTTGCGAAACCACGCTCAGATGACATGCCAGGTGGGACGACGACATCAAGTACGTCGGTGGAACGCAGTGGTACCGTCCCTTCTCTTCTTACCTTACTAGGTGGTAGGGTTTATCCCGGCCGGGTTGATACCACCGCGCTGAACGTCGGTCGAAACGGCTATGTAAATAGTTTGTGTTTTCCGTCCAGTTCAGTGTAGCCGGCACGACCGAAGTGAAGCACTGACATGGCACCTAGTTCACCCGGTTCACATCACGGATGTTGTAGGTGATGTAGCCAATCGTATCAGTTTCAATAAAAAAAAATTGGTTGTCTGTAAAGTCGGTTTACGGACGATAGTTTTACGTGATGACGTCATAAAGTGTTAAGACTACTGGAACGGTTCTAAAGTACCAGGGCAGAAGAAATTGAAAGGATGAGTGCCTCGGGGCCAATTCTCTGTCTCTCAGTGGCAGTTGTCCTCCTAAGAAAGCCGAAAGCCATCCAAGGGAATCCGATATTCGTTTGGTCGTTTATGTGATTTCGTGGCTCAGTGGTAAGAGTGTAGGATTTGTATTTTATGACCATGGGTTCGAATCGCTCAATTTTTTTTTTGTTTTTTTTTTTAGCAATGTTACGGTGTGTAAATTTTTTTAGGGTGTTTAGTTTTCGGTTTTGTTTTTGCGGGTGTTTTAGTTTTTTTAGGGTGTTTAGGTAGTAGTTTCGGAAATACAAACGTAACAAAAACGACATGCGCCGCCTCAACATTAAATTAGGGTTAATATAAAGAAGATGCGTCGCGTAAAATATAAAAACTCAGAGCAGCGCGGGAATTTACTTAGCGGCCCCCGACCCCTTCAAGTAAGTAAACGGAAATTATATTTGACTTTTTAAGGGTCGGGATTTTATAAATTTGTAATTTAACTTTTTATATACAATACAGAAATTACCCGCACTACATACTCACAATCCCAGGCATGACCGGCAGATAATGCCTTTAGGCTTATGTTTGAATCACTATAATATAGATGAATGAATTTGTGTGATTTTAAATATGTTAAATTATTTATATTTAAAGATGTGATAATAACTAATAAAAAATATGAGAAAATAACGACTATTAATTTTTAATAACGCCATCTACGTAATATTATCAAAGCGCATACTACAACGTTGCAACACTTACCTAACTGCGAAGCTGACGTATTTCATTTACTATTGACGCTAGATGTTGACGCTAGATGTCGCTCCATGAAATCTTCACCTACTGTTGAGCAAATTCGCTTCGATAGGTACATGATCGATTAGCCCGGGTGGTAAGACGTCTGGTCGGTGATGGTGGCAGGGACCGCGGGTTCGAGGCTCGCAAAAGATGGACAAATATATTTTGTATTTCCTACTATTGTATATGCCTCTCTATCGCTTGTTACGCGCTCTCGCTTGCACACATAGGTTCAGATGGAACGTGACACTTTTTCGTGCGTGCAGCCGGTGTTCATCAATTTATAAGACGTGACGTCATCACGTCAAATAATAATAATAAGGTAGAGGGAGATTTTGTGAATTAGAGAGGCGTATGTCCAGCAGGGATGATGGTAGATGACATGCCAGGTCGGACGACGACATCAAGTACGTCGGCGGAAAGCAGTGGTACCGTACCACTGAAGGCCCGGAGGACTGGGGGAAAATTGAAGAGGCGTATGTCCAGAGTGGACGCTTACACGCTGACTAACATTCTGACTGACTGACTGACTGACTGTATAACTTTTAGTAGCAACGTGAGCGATTGACTCAGGATAGGGCACCCGAGCGAGGGAAGTTAGGCATCCGGTAGGGTTGGCAAAATGGTCAGACTAATCAAAGCGACGCGACGCGACGACGACGGATGTTTTGCGTCACCGAGCTAACACGGGCTGGAAGAGGCTTCGCTGAAAATAAAAAGAAAACCCCGATCAGCTCTGAGTTTTTATATTTTATTTACTTAGCGTTCCCCCGACTCTTATAAGTAAGTAAACGGAAATTATTTTCGACTTTTTAAGGGTTTTTTTTTATGGAAACTGACACGGTTGGCTACATCACCTACAACGTCCGTAATGTCAGCCCATAACACCGGGTGAACTAGGTGCCATGTCAGTGCTTCCCCCCTTGATCGTGCCGGCTACACTGAACTGGTCGGAAAACACAAACTATTTACATAGCCGTTTAGACCGACGTTTCATTCAGTGCGGTGGTACCAACCCGGGCGGGCTAAACCCTACCACCAAGTAAGATTAGGAGGGAAAGGACCTACAGTTTTACGAGGAATCCGAACCTCGGTCAGCCTCCAACGGTCAGCGGTCACCCATCCAAGTACTGACCGCACCCAGCGTTGCTTAACATTCAATAGCGACAGTTGACTGTCTGCACCACTGAGCTATCGAGGCTGACACGTTCAATAGTGACAGTTGGCACCACTGAGCTATCGAGGCTGACTTCGGGTCGGGACTTTTTAAAATTAAAACCTCATCCATATCGGACCATCTAAATGTCATCGGCCCAAATGTCCATGGGCGTCGTTAGACACTTTATGGGAGCCTCGGAGCCGCATGTCGCGCTTTCTATGAAAACCTGTTATAACGAGCTCTCTCCTTAAAACCCGCTCTCATAATGTTTATTCAGTAGATACGGTGATAGGTAAGTAAGAGTAAAGCTCTGTTTAGACGGTGCCAGTAAACTTGCGAGTAGGCTGGGATTGTTACTGTCCTGCAGCTACTGTCACTGTACAAACTGGTTGCAATTTGTTCATGCGAGCTACTCAAACATTTCTTGTTTTTAACCGTGTGGGACCGGTACTTAAAAAAGCTATAAGGACAAGATGCCGTGCCAAAGGGCAACAGGGTAGCCACCTCTCACCTTGGCACGGTCCTTCCACCGAGTCATGCAGCGGGTGGGTCTTCGTGCCGTACTTGCTGCTTGATAGTTCTCTTGTCCGAATACTTTGCTAAACGTGGTGGTGGTGTTGTGCTGTTATTTACAAGAGTACATGCAGCACAACGCCATTTACAATGCTTTCCCCGATTGTCGGGATACAGCGTGTGGTATGTATGTATGTATGTAGGCCAGCTGGCATTCCCCCACCACCCCAGTGCAAGTACAGTTCCCTCAAAACTTAATTGCCGCTCGAATACCTGCGCAGTCAACGAATTTTAGGTCATCACTGGTAGATCGTAGAGTAGATAATTGCTTAACTGCACATGCGCAAACCCAAGATGCGAGTGATATTTCTACCATTTCACTATTAGCATTATTTCACAACAGCAACTGGGATCAGCAGGTGTCTACTGACTGGTCAGAAGCTGGCAACATGTAAACACGCGAGTAGCTGGGCATTATTTCACGACTGTAACTGGGATCAGCAGGTGTCTACTGACTGGTCAGGAGCTGGCAACATGTAAACATGCGAGTAGCTGGGCTTATTTCACGACAGTAATTGGGATGAGCAGCTGTATACCGACTGGTCAGGAGCTGACAAAATGTAAACATGCGAGTAGCTGGGCATTATTTCACGACTGTAACTGGGATCAGCAGGTGTCTACTGACTGGTCAGGAGCTGGGAACATGTAAACATGCGAGTAGCTGGGCTTATTTCACGACAGTAATTGGGATGAGCAGCTGTATACCGACTGGTCAGGAGCTGACAAAATGTAAACATGCGAGTAGCTGGGCATTATTTCACGACTGTAACTGGGATCAGCAGGTGTCTACTGACTGGTCAGGAGCTGGGAACATGTAAACATGCGAGTAGCTGGGCTTATTTCACGACAGTAACTGGGATCAGCAGCTGTATACTGACTGGTCAAGAGCTGGCAACATGTAAACTAGCCTTAGGTTCAGAAGGAGAGGCTCGTCGCGTCGCGATTTCTACATCGAAGCGCTCACTGTCCCTCTCTCGGGCCCTCGCCTGTACACTTCCGCGGAATGGACAGATGATTACTGCTTTGAATAAGGTGCGGCCAGTTTGGTATTTATGCTTTCATTTGCAGACTGAGAGAGATCTACTATATAGGAATATACGTAGTTTATGGCAGAAGATAACCTCGTTTTATTTATTCCTTATGTTAAGGACGAGATGCCGTGCTGAAGGGCGACAGAATAGCCACCTCTCACCTTGGCACGGTCCTTCCACCGAGTCGTGCAGCAGGTGGGTCTTTGTGCCTTACTTGCTGCTTGATAGCAAATCTTGCCCCAATAAATCGCTAAAAGTGGTGATCGATATTAATAGAATAGAATAGAATTTCTATTCTATTAATATTGTGTTGCAATTTTCCAGAGTTCTTGCAGCACAACACCGATTACTCTGCTTACCCTGATTGTCGGGATACAGCGTGTGTGGTATGCATGTATGTATGTTATTTAATAGTTACCACCACTGTGGGCTTAGTAATAGGTTTCCGTATACGGGGTACGTTAATAAAAATATCACCTCACTTCGTGGAACTGAACTGTATTGAAGAATACATAAAAATGTAAAGATCAGCGAAAATATGACAAAAGTAGAAATTACTCCATTTCTGGATAGGGGAGGTAGGTAAGGGATTGCAGAGTGAAGGGAGGGAAGCAACTGGGCAGGTAAGGAAGAAGCGAGGGTAGGTAGGGAGGGGGCGGGGATAGATCGGGAGAGAGGGATGGAGCGGGGAGAGAAGAACGGAGGGGTGGGGTGCGAATGTAGGGAGGGAAGGAGGGGATGGGAGGAAAGGAGGGAAGGGAGAGAGGGGAAGGGAGGGGGGAGCCTAGAAGATATAAGAGAAGCGATAGTTTATTATCATATTTGCGTTTAAATCGGATTTGCTATTATGATACTTATGTATGTATGCATTTTTATTACATTTAGTTTTATTTTAGTATGTAATAACATTTCACTGCAGTTAAATATCATATACTTACTTCGTCTAATCTTTCTTATTCCGACCTCTTAAAAAAATATAATGTCCCATCACTTGCCGTTCGTCGTGTGATACTCGATGCTTCAGTACTGCGCAACATCTGTGTCGGTGAGTATAACTGTCCCGACTTACTTGAGCTGGTTGGTCTACATGTACCTTCCCGAAACACATATTTCGTAAAACTATTTCATTTAAAAAAAGTGGCCACTAATGCTGGTGTCCGCGCGCCATTACGCCGAATGTGCGACACCTTCAACAAGAAACTGGTTTCGACAGATATATTTTTAAGTTCGGCCCATTCCTATAAGAACATAGTCCCTAACCTGCTGGATGGATAGGTAGGTCAGTCATCCATCACATATTACATAATACTGTATATCTTCTCATCTATTCTGTTATCACCTCTCTCAACTATCGACTATGTATTATTTTTTTTAATCCTTTTCTTTTTGTCTCTCTGTTTCGCAACTGTCTTTATTAATTGTTTGTTTATGTAATAACTTTATTTGTGCTGCCTTTATCATGTTCAATGTGTTCCAGAGGGAAGCGTAGTGGGGACATGTTATATTGTATACTCTTGGTTTCTCTTTTGTCATAATCTATGTGCTACATGTCTCTGTTTTTTCTCCTTAATAAAGAAAATAAAATAAATAAATAAATATACATTACCCTGGGGTTTTTCAAAAGGAGCGTGAAAAGCGCGCGCGGTATTCCATGCTCTGTGGTGAAAAGGCTCCTGTCAGGCCGGCATGGCATTCGCAATCCCCGTGCATCATAGAATGTCCATGGGCATCGTTAGACACCTACTTGTAGGTGAAACGATGCCACATGCCGAGCTATCCATAAAAAAATATCGAGTCTACAGCGAGCGAAGCCGCGGTCAAAAGCTAGTACACTATAAATGGGATAGAGATAAATGTAATGGTATAAATACCTATAATATACTGCACAAGTTTAGTTAGAGAAATATGTAACAAAAATAAGATATATTGTGAGACAAAATCCCCATAAATTACGATTCCTTTTTCCTCACGCGCTTTCGCGCGGCTCTTTCCCCGCGTGACCCCCCGGGAACTCTCATATTTATTAATTAAGGACCGGATAATTAAGACGAGGTGCACCGACGATATATTGCGAGGCACGTGGCCAGGGCGGGCCGGAAGCCGCCGGCGCCGAACTGTGGGCGGAAACTGGGCGGGATAGTTTTTGCGACTTAATGCCATCAATTATGGGTGAAGTTTTTCGGTTTCAATAGCGCTGCACAATATACTCAAGCTTTCGTGATTTATTTTTATTTTTGTGGAAACTGACACGGTTGGCTACATCACCTACAACATCCGTGAAGTCAGCCCATAACACCGGGTGAACTAGGTGCCGTGTCAGTGATTCCCTTCATTTCATGTCGGCTACACTGAACTGGACGGAAAACACGAACTATTTACATTGCCGTTTCGATCGAAGTTTCGCTCAGTGCGGTGGTACCAACCCGGCCGGGATAAACCCTGCCACCTAGTAAGGTAAGAAGGGAAGGGACCTACAGTTTAACGTGGAATCCGAACCACGGTCAGCTTCCAACGGTCGAGCGGTCACCCACCACTGAGCTACCGAGACTGAGCGTTTTTGCTAAAACACCTAAACGTGTAATGCAAAGTTTTTCGTCGATTTTGTAAACGTTTTAACGGTAGTGAAATTGTATTACATCCTTACCTATAATAAAATCCAACGTCTGCTTTCTGTATGTCTGAGTGTCTGTCTGTCCGCTTATAACTCGAGAACCACTAAACCGATTTTAATAAAACAAAATTCTACGGATAGCTTGATTCTTCCCTTCAACTATAGGCTAATTACTATCACGCTAAATGGCTTATGAGGTTAGCAGTGAAGTGAAATATGAGAGCGGGCGGAGCCGCGGGCACATACTAAAATAAAACAAGCTGTGCCCGCCGCTCCGCCCGCTCTCATACTTCACTTCACTGCTAACCTCATAGGCCATTTAGCGTGATAGTAAGTAGCCTATAGTTGATGGGAAGAATCAAGCTATCCGTAGATTTTTTTTTTATTAAAATCGGTTCAGTGGTTCTCGAGTTATAAGCGGACAGACAGACACTCAGACAGACAGAAAGCAGACGTTGGGTTTTATTATAGGTAAGGATAAAACTAAATGTAATAAAAATTCATTGCATACATACATAATACATCCTGTATCCCGGCAATCGGGGTAAGCAGAGTAATCGCAGTTGTGCTGCGAGTACTCTTGTAAATTACAGCACAACACCAACCACCACGTTTAGCAAGTATTCGGACAAGATACTCGTAACTATCAAGCAGCAAGCAAGGCACGAAGTCCCACCCGCTGCATGACTCGGTGGCAGGACCGTTCCAAGGTGGCTATCCTGTCGCCCTTTAGCACGGCATCTTGTCCTTATCCCTTAGTCGCCTTTTGCGACATGCACGGTGAGCGATGCAGTGGGGCTATTCTTTTTTAGTAACGACCCCATGCGGTCTAATAAAACATACGCCAATGTATGAAAATCTATTATAATTGTATCTTTCAGTTAGTAATTTTAACAGGTCGATTAATTATAATTTTTTTAAGTTGAAAAAAAATAACTCTGCCCCAAATGATATCGAATTGATCTGTGATGTTATCGTCGAGTATTTCAGGTGCTGGCACATCCAGGTCACGTCTCTTCAGCAACTCGTCGACGACGTTGTGACCGCATGGCGCGAGGCAACTTGTTGTACGACCCCGCCCCGCTCCGCCCCGCTCCGCCTCGCCCCCTACAACTAACCAACTTGCCGCCAGACCCCTTCCGCCCGCGGCGGCGCCGCAGGGTGTGGCGCTGACGGCTTCAGAAATCTTTTGATCGAGATACCCCGACATGGCGAAGTTCGGGACTTTGATGAATCGATAGATACGTGGCCGAGGCTCGGAGCACCTCGAACCTTGGATCTCTTGGAAACTGTCGAGACTCTGTGTTAGCGCTGGTGAAGTTATGGATATTGTTTGGTTTTAATACCTGAACATGAGATAAATGAAGCAGGCAGGCTAGGCTAGGCTGGCCAGCTAACATAGTTTAGTATCTTGCTTTGAGAAGATGGAAAAAATTAAAATTAACTTTTTCAAATCCTTAAATTCCGACTTAAATCTTAAAAGAGTAGTATGATTAAATTACAAATAAAAAAAAAACCCCGATACATCAACAACCATTAAAAAGTCAAAAATAATTTCCGTTCAGTTATTTAAAGGCGTTGAGGACCGCTCAGTAAATAGCCATAATAAAAAAGAGCAAAGCTCGGAGTTTTGTTAAAAAAAAAAACAAAAAAACAAATATTATAAATTAGAAAATAACTCTGTTGGATGTATGTCTGTCTGCCTGTTACCTTTTCACTACTAAACCACTGAACAGATTTCGATAAAATTCTATATAGAGTCAGTCGGTCAGTGTGTGTCCACTGCTGGACATACGCCTGTCCAATGTTCCTCCAGTCCTCCCGGTCTATTCACACTTACTTTTTTTTTCATGTAAACCAACATGGGTGGCGGTGCCGAGGTACCAATGGTACAGTCGACAGAGCCAAAAACACCTCTCCTCGCGAAACCACGCTTAGTGAAGCGTCATACGGTATGACGCTTCACTAAGCGTGGTTTCGCGATGACTCATACCCACAGATTTGCGGACTGTTGCTAGGCTGTCTAGCCCGTTGATACGACGTTTGAAGACACTCAGGTTAAATGATTCGGAAAATACACTCGTCGGAAGACAGTTCCATTTCCAGTTCCACATAAGACGGCGCGACAAAGACACGATTTTGAGAACCGATGGGTTCTCAAAAGTCCGATGGCAACAACAAAAGGGTGCTCAGTTTAACATTCGCCGCGATTACCGCTACTTTGCCCGCGGCTTCGCTCTCGTGAAATTCGTACTTAAAAAGAAGAAAGTAAGTAAGCCCGCTACGGTACCTTTATTTCGGCGCGCGGAACAATTCAGTTTGTATGAGAGCCACGTCTTAGCGTAACCGGAATTGAATTTTAGCCTATCCTGTGTCACATATAGCTAAATGTGCTTGTACGAAGTCTCATCGAATTCGGATGATCGGTTTAAGAGTTATGGAGGAAAATACATGCATACAGAAAATATTTCTAAAAATCTATAACCGCAGTGTCTCATAAAACAAAGTAACTTACTCCATGACCAACCCTTACAGATTTATTATTATTATTGATTCTGTGACTAGTATAGCGGCAGCGTATCTATCAAAAACCTAACTTTTTCCTTACGTTGTTGTTTCACAAAGAAAAAACAAAGGCCGCACACTGACATTCTCCGAGTCCGTCGCCGCAAAGAAAATGGTAAACGTCAAACTCTCAATCTATGTAAGTTATTCTTCAGTGTCGCTTGTTCTCGTTTTGTACTCCATAAGTAAATATATAGAGCGAAAGTTCGCAAAAGTCGTGTTAATTCGTGCGAACCCACCACCTGTGTACACACAGACGAACTGGGTAACAACGTTATACAAACCAATTTAAACTCTCGTAAAGTCCCACACAGACGTAACAATTATATTGAACAATATTTTGTTCTCAATAATTGACCGCTTGGGGCTCGAATAGAAACAATTGAATATTTCGCAATGATTGGACAACCGTTTTTGCGAGTATATTGAATGTGATTAGTTTTATTGAGACCAGAGGAGATAAATAAAAATAAAATATTCATTCGGAAAACGGTTATTTAAAATCTGATGTTTAATGGAATAGAGTTGTGAGGTGCCTCGAGGAAGGCCAGCAGGGTGTTCAGACTCCAAAAGAAGGCTATTAGAACAATAACGCACTCTAAGTTGGATGCACACTGTACAAAATTGTTTAAGAGCGTTCCGTGCAAAATGACAGGCGACGGTGCTGCCACTCAAGTAAATAATATATATCTCCTAAAGAAAGCCATAACTGGAAAAAACAAGCCATGAAGCTGTAGTTGATTTTGATTATAATATTCTAAGAAACTGGAAACAGTTTTGTATTGCTCTGATTATTCACAAACATAATAACGGATTACGGTGGCCATCGAAATCCGTTATAATGATTGTGCATAAACTGAGCAATGCAAAACTGTTTTCAGTATCTTTCAGAATATCAGAATCAAAATCAACTACAGCTTCATGGCTTGTTTTTTTTTCAGTTATGGCTTTTTTTAGGAGATATATATTATTTACTTGAGTGGCAGCACCGTCGCCTGTCATTTTGCACGGAACGCTCTTAAAAATCTGAAAATATTAACAATGCACGATGTTTATGTGCAAAGAACAGCCTTGCGACTACCGACTGATTCACCCGCCACTGACCCGAGCGCACCAGCCTTGCGGCCATAGCACCCACACTGTGTCACGACTTCATCATGGGACAATCATTTGAAGATCGTTGCACGCAGGGAGGCCCGCTGCCGGGATACCATTAATCTGGTCCCGGTGACGCGCATTGAGTGCGGTCCAGCCCCCCGTTGGAGGGACTCATAAAGGCGTTCTGAGTCCCCCCCTTAGAGTACACCGACTCCGGAGATTGTCCCCGTAGATAGTACCGACTGCGGGATCCATCGACACGGCGCCCCCTGTCGATACTAACACATCCGTTCAACTACGCAGGTCCGGAGCCACCTCGCCGCCCTACCGCCGACACCAGGACACGACCCAGCGAAGTTTCTTCACAGTTCTTCTTCGCAGTGATAATCCAACTGGCGGACTTGTTCCTTCTAGGTCCATCGCCGGGACGATGTCGAGCAAGCAGGCGGCTCGACTGACATACGCGGCGCATTCGCAGTTCTCTTCACCACAGGCAGCTGCAGCAGTCGAGAGACTGCAGAAAGTGCCAGCAGCAGTAGCGGCTTCGATGCCGCTCGCCCCTAGCCAGCAGTCGGTCACTGCGACCGCCCTAACTTAGGGCGGACAAATTGACCGCCCCTAGTCGCCAGCTAGCCGGCTACGGCGACTGCCCTGTTTTATGTAGGGCGGACAAAGTGACGGCAGGCCTCGCGCGTTTTACCGCGCAAAAAACTCCAACAATATTAAATAAAGAAGATATAGTGACAAGGATTGAGAATGGAATGCTTCGGTGGTTCGGTCATGCTGGAAGAATGGATGATGAAGGAGACTAACGAAAGAATTTATGCAGCCAGTGTGAGTGGAAGAGTCGGAAAGGGTCGCCCTAGACGCACGTACATGGACCAGGTATAATACGTGCGTCTAAAGAATTTCGATTTTAGTGATATGGATTTTGTTTTCTAATAACGAATACTTTCTATTCCTGAAGTTTCTCAAGCCTATCCTGAAACACCCTGTATCCAGCAGCAATAACCTCACTAAGTTGGGACTGAAGTTTCCTATCGCTGGTTTAGTATTTTATTGAGTCTGGAAGATTCTCATTCAATTTTGGACCGATGATGCTTAGGGCTCTCTCATTATACTTTGTAGATCATTGGGCAGCCTAAGACACTCACGGGGGCTCGCCGTATGAAAAGGGACCGAATTGATACGACAAACTATTACATTTGAGCGACGCCGTCGGAGTTTCAGAGGCTTGATTTGATTGAAATTTCGGCATGCGGTTGGAAGGTGTGCCGGCCGGGCGCAAAACTTCAATTAGTGAGCTGGGAATAATGCCTACCTACGTCTGATGTCGGCTGACGTGTTTGGCAGAAAACAATTACGCTAAAAGGTTAGAGGTTAGCTACAAGGATCGACACTTGTCCTTGAATTATGTTTACATTTTCTATGGAGTGTTTTATTTAGCATCTCAGTACAAACATGGGTGAATTTAATTACAAAAAATTTACCTTGCCGTTGTGAGAGGGAACTCGGCCAGTGTCATGGGTTGGGTACCTTTCCGACAGCGACTGGGATGGACGAGATATTAACCTTCGACGCAAAAAGAGCACCCCTCTTTATAAGTTTGTGTTGTATGTATATGTATATGAGGGTGAGTGTATCTGTGTGTGTCTTTGTGGCCTCGTAGCTCCCAAACGGATGGGCCGATTTGGATGCGTTTTTTTCTTATTAGAAAGCTGGGATGGTTCTTAGCTATGTTTGTCATCAAGTAATGAAGTAATAAAACAATTTATTCTCTTTAAAAAGTGGACCGATTTGCATGCGTTTTTTTTAAAGCTTGAAATAAAAGTTAAATTTCAAATTAAAAAAACTACGTTTTTATTTATTTATTTATTTATAGATTGTTACTTGCAGAACAACACCGATAACTCTGTATACCCCGATTGTCGGGATACAGCGTGCGGTAAGTAAGATTTATTTATTTATATTTCATTCATTTATTTACACATCTATATAGAATAATTTTACATAACTATGCCTAAAATATACAAAACTAATATCAAAACAAATAAAGTTTCCACCACCGGCCGCGGCGCGAGGCAAACCCAGGCTACCGATGGTCGGGTCCTAAAGAGAGAAACCTCCGGACGATGCGCGCAGTGTCGAGCAGGGCTGCCTTCTGGATCTAACCTTGACCCAACCACTCAGCGAGAGCCTCTCAAGGTTTTCGTCCAGGCCCTTATTTATATTATTATTATTTTATTTCTAATATTTCTTGTTGTTTTAGATTTAACTGTAGTTTTAGGCAATTTTAATTTGATAGGTAGTTTTAGTTTGTATTTTATTTTGTAATTTAATGAAATGAAATTAAATATATATTTCATTAAATAATTGAATTTTTAATAAAGGATTTCATTACAATCTAATAATATAAGAGGTAACTCCGAGGAGAATATATTAACTTTTGAATTCTGAATTCGCTCTCTCAAATATTGTTTCATAAACAATCTGTATTTTATAATAACGTCTGTCTATTCGTCCGGGCCGTAGAAAGTGTTCTCGGAACAGAAGCAAACAAATTACTTACACAGCATGCGACAACAAAAGATCCAAAGTTTAGCACTTAGTTTCGCAAACTCGTTTGCTCTAATCAGATGTTTCACTCGCAAGTTACTATTTTAAAACAACAAAGGCGGACGACGACGGCAGCGTTACGCGGCGTTTTCTTACAGGGAGTAGCGGAGATATCTCGTCGCAACCATATTTTCCACTAGTCGTAGTTTCGGAAGGTAAACGATCGCGGGATCCTTGCCGTGGTCAAATCGAGTCCACTTTTGGGGCACCTCGAATTTTGAAGGTAAGAATAATGTGTAAAACCGCATTACACTGAAACTATGAGAAAATGAATAAAAAAAACAGGCCAAGTGCAAGTCGAACTCGCGCACTGAGGTTTACGCACCAGAAAAAAACACTTGAAAAAAAGCACGTCTCTTGCTTATTTTTTCATGGAAACTGACACGGTTGGCTACAACACCTACCAATTGTTTGTTCTTTTATTGGTTTTGATTTCAGTTTCAATTTTAGCTTAATTAGTATTAATTAAATAGGTATAGTTCTATTCATGTTGCATATATTTTAAGGTTCGTATTTTAGTATGTACCTATTGATTCAGTGTGATTATTAAACGTATTTAAAAAAAACCGGCCAAGTGCGAGTCGGACTCGCGCACCGAGGTTTTCCACACCACTAAAAAAACATTGAAAAATACACGTTTCTTGTATGGGAGCCCCCGTAATTTTTTTTACTTTTTCCTATTTTTTATTATTTGTTATATATATCCGCCATAACAACACATATTCTGTGAAAATTTCCACCGGCTACCTATTACGGTTCAAAAGATACAGCAGTAGGACAAACAGACAGACAGGCAGACAGATAGGCAGACAGACAGACGGCCAAGGCATATTAATAGGCTTCCGTACGGGATACGGATACCTAATAAAAAAAAACGACGGAATGTAGAACGAATTCCGTGAACATATTCACGAAAAGGTCACGCGTCAGATTTAGCTATATTTTTAGACACATCCATCTGAAACACATTCACACACAGCCCTTCCCAAAGGTACTTACTCAACTGAGATTTAGCGACCTTATAACTTAGCTGGCTGAAAGTCGACCTTCCCAACACCTTATTTTATTTTTAGCCTTAACATTTGTGCGGGATGCCTAATATTATTTTCGTTTTAATATTAATGTACATACATACATACCACACGCTGTATTCCGACGAACGGGGTAGGCAGAGTAATCGGTGTTGTGTTCTAACAATTCACTAGAGTTCTTGCGGCATAACACCGATTTACCCTGCTTTTCCCCAGGGTTTCCGCGGTACAGCGTAGTTGCTCTTTTAAAACTTTATATGAGTTTTTTTTATTGAAAGCACGACGTATGGCGCTGAGCCATCCATAAGGTACCAGGCACAAAAAGAACATTCAACAGAAAAACCATAGAACAGAAATTTTTTAAAAATTGTCATATTTAATAGCATTTATATATTTAATAAATTAACGAAAGAATTGCGAGAAAAAAATACAAATATACGAATATACATACATACATATCACACACGCTGAATCCCGACAATCGGGGTAAGCAGAGTAATCGGTGTTGTGCTGCAAGAACTCTGGCCAATTACAGCACAACACCGACCACCACGTTTCGCAAAGTATTCGAACAATATTCAATCGACCAAGCAGCAAGTAAGGCACCTGCTGCATGACTCGGTGGAAGTACCGTGCCAAGGTGAGAGGTGGCGAGCCTGTCGCCCTTTAGCACGGCATCTTGTCCTTATCCCTTAGTCGCCTTTTACGACATGCATGGGGAGAGATGCAGTGAGGCTATTCTTTTTAAGTACCGGCCCCACAGGGTACTTAAAAAGACGAATATTTAAGTCAAAATTAAATAAGTGGCTACAAGAGAAACCTTTTTATGATCTAAAATTGTTTAATATTATAACATAACATTTTAAATGTAATAAATAATATGTAATGAAAATATAAAATATCTGACTGACGATACCACTAGATATAATTGAGCACTGCTTGTTAAACTTGTATACTAATGTGTGTAAATAAAATTATTTGATTTGATTTGATTTTATTTGATTAAGGTGTCTAAGTACGCCTACGAACATTCGGTCGTATGCGGGGGTTGCGAATGCCATGGCGAGTTCATTCTAATATAACATTCTCTCCTAATTTTCCCTTGCCTCTTACTAGGTGGTAGGTTCAAATCGTAGCCGACTGGGTTGGTACCACCGTACTGGATGTAAGATGGCCGCATAGCAGCCTCGGCTGTGTTCTCCTCTAGTCCAGTATAGCCAGCAATCCAAAGGGAAGTCTCCGGTATGGCACCTACCTTTTCGGAGGTGATATTGGCAGGTCGGACCATGTGATTTGGCCCCTCTGACTTAGCCACCAATACCAGATTACATAAAAAACAATATTCAAGAGCAAGGCAATTGTGTAGTAAGTGATATGACTCCCTGCTTGTATTACTAGGTGGTAGGGTTTAACTCGCCCGGATTGGTACCACCGCACTGAATGAAAGGTCGGTCGAAACGGCTATATAAATAGTTTGTGTTTTCCGTCCAGTTCAGTGTAGCCGGCACGACCGAAGGGAAGCACTGACGTGGCACCAAATTCACCCGGTGTTATGGGCTGACATCACGGATGTTGTAGGTGATGTAGCCTATCGTGTCAGTCTCCATAAAAAAAAAAACAAAAAAATAATAATAAGAACTAATAAAAGATAATAATTTGTAATTCTTTCGAAAGTCTAAATATAGTATTTCTAAAGTATAATTGCGTATTATTATAAGTATTAAAGTATAATAAATTTTATCATCCGTTTTGAAGTGATACAATTAGAAATGCCTTTTGGCTAAATCTTAAGGAGTAGGTAAGCTTTCATGAAATTCTAAACTTCAACCTAACTCCATTAGTAGACAATGGCTCAGATTACAGACTTTAATCACAGTTAATATAATATTTATTTTTATGCAAACTGACACGGTTGGCTACATCACCTACACCATCCGTGATGTCAGCCCATAACACCGGGTGAACTAGGTGCCGTGTCAGTGCGTCCCTTCATTTCATGTCGGCTACACTAAACTGGACGGAAAACACGAACTATTTACATAGCCGTTTCGACCGACGACGTTTCAGTCAGTGCGGTGGTACCAACCGGGCGAGATAAACCCTACCACCTAGTAAGGTAAGAAGGAAAGAGATCTACAGTTTTACGTGGAATCCGAACCACGGTCAGCCCTTAACGGTCGAGCGGTCATCCATCCAAATACTGACCGCGCTCAGGGATGCTTAAAACCAGTCGGCCGAACGCACCACTGAGCTACCGAGGCTAACAGAATTAAAATCTCGTCTCTGTCTATGACAGTATTCACGCCGAAATGGTTTAAACAATCAATATGAAAAGGTGACTAGATTACAAGACAATGCTAAGACAAGATAATTTGACCTTTTATTTTTCTCTCTTATCTTCGAGGATGAAAGTGTTACAATAATAATTATTGTAATGTCATTGACAACAACGCAACGCATGACAATTATTGTCATGCGCCATAAGTCAGTTTTGTACACGTGTGAACCCGAGCCACCCATAAGGTGTCTAACGACGGCCATGGACTTTCGGTCGTAGGCGGGTGTTGCGAATTTCATGCCGGCCTGACATGACAACTATACACGCCCCTCTTGAAGGACCCGAGACTGTACTTGCAGGGAAATATTATGCGTGCAGAGAGAATAGAATATTTTTTTTTTATGAAAACTGACACTGTTGGCTACATCACCTACAACATCCGTGATGTCAGCCCATAGCACCGGTTGAACTTGATGCCACGTCAGCGCTTCCCTTCGGTCGTGCCGGCTACACTGAACTGGACGGAAAACACAAACTATTTACATAGCCGTTTCGACTGAGCTTTCATTCAGTGCGGTGGTACCAACCCGGGCGGGTTAAACCCTACCACCTAGTAATATAAGAAGGGAGTCTTATCCCTTAGTCGCCTTTTACGACATACATGGGGAGAGATGCAGTGGGGCTATTCTTTCAAAGTACCGGCCCCACACGGTACGAGCCGGCCCCACACGGTACGTACATTCTCCGGTATATCAGATAATTTTTCATAATTAAAGTTATGTAAAGAAGTTGGGATTGTGTCTGTCACGGGGCCGACAATTTTAATTATAATACGTCGAGCTATCCTAGATGCTCCATACGGCCGAGTGGCCGGACTGTGCGTGTCCTTTGGTCGAAAGGATCAAGTTATTTTGACATTAATTATTCTTTATTGGGTGTATGTATACTAGGGTTAAAATATCAATATAATGGAAATGCGCGCGTTGAGGAGTATGTGCGGAGTTACAATGAAAGATAGATTGAGAAATAGTGTAGTGCGAGAGCGCTGTGGGTTGAAAGAAGATATAGTGACAAGGATTGAGAAAGGGATGCTTCGGTGGTTCGGTCATGTTGGAAGAATGGATGATAGGAGACTAACGAAAGAAATTTATGAAGCAAATGTGAGTGGAAGAGTCGGAAAGGGTCGCCCTAGACGCACGTACCTGGACCAGATCGGGCATGTGCTCAAAAAGGGGCAAGTGCTTAGTACCTGTAACCGACGAGCATGCATGAAGAACATTATGGGAGTGGAAGAGGCGGCAGAGGTGTGTCAGGATCGTGGCACGTGGAGATCCGTTGTCTCTGCCTACCCCACCGGGAAACAGGCGTGACGCTATGTATGTATGTATGTAATTGCGGCACCGAATCTTCTTATAGGTATACTAGCTTTTGCCCGCGGCTTCGCTCGCGTGAAATTCGTATTTAAAAAGATGGAGGTCGCGCGCCATAAGTATGCTGAGGCTGATGGATTTTTTGTTGGATTCTTTTGCAAATAATTTTCTTCAAAATTCTTAATCATAATTGTACAATAAAAACGGACGGAGGAATTTTGCGGAACAGAGTTTCGGTCGTCACCTTGAAAAAAAATGATGCATATAAAAAAGTTGTTGGATTCTTATGCTTATTGATGTACATAATAATACTAAGGTATATTCAGATTAAAGAACCGACTGAGCAATTTTGCCGAGAAAAATATAGTAAAAAAACACATTTTGTTTTTAATTCACTATTTCCATATACAAAAAATGTTGGATTTATTTACGTACTTATTCATGTATATAATACCTACCCTATGGCGAAGTAACTTTGGACGGAGCAATTTGTCTATAGGAGTTATATTAAATTTTCACTTTTCTTTGAATATACCCAACTTCCCGTAAAAAAAAATGTTGGATTATTTGTCAGTCGTAATTCCGAACATTACTCCAAGATATTATCAAAGTTTCATTGACTGAGGAATTAATGTATGGGTCCAACTCCTCGTTGACTACATTAATACCTTTATTCGGCGCGCGGAGAAATTCGGTTAGTATGAGAGCCACAGCTTAGCGTAACTGGAACCGAATTTTATTTAGCCTATCTTGTGTCACGTATAGTTAAATGTGCTTCCACTAAGTTTCATAGAATTCGGATGATCGGTTTAAGAATTATGGAGGAACATACATACATACAGAAAAGATTTCTAAAAATCGTCAATTTAGCTTTAGTATCATACATACGTATGTATGATAAATATCTCATAAAACAAAGTAACTTACTCCGTGATCATCCCTTAAATATGCTGAAGGTATACCGAGACGATATGGCTGGGTTTCCTTCCACCGCAACCCCCAACCCGCTCCCCTTACCCACCCCCGTCGCTACCCCGCCGCGCGAGTGTTTTAACCAAGTTTGACAGGTCGGAAAGGCAAAATAATATCAAAAGAGAGGATAGACGCTTCGTGGGCGACGTGTTTCAGCGGCGGCACGCCAACTAGCCATCGTACGGACTAGCGCTTTGCCAAGTCGCAGTGTTGAACGTCACGAGTGCGCGAGTTTCGTTTCAAAGTAAAGTTTGACGTGAAATTAAGTTTTTTTTTTATACAGGGTGTCCCCGGACTGGTGTAATTCCTTTAAGGAGGCTATTCTACGCTTTGTAACAAACATAATTAGTACAAGAGGTAGGGTTCTAGGTACGCCCGTTGCGGAGATATAAATGTTTAAAGTTATTAATGTAGTGTAATGTTGTAATGCTCTAATCGGGCGCGCGGGGCGCGGGCGGCGGGCAGCGGGAATACGGACGGACGCGACGCGAGTGAACGCAAACAGATAGCCCGCCCCGCCCGCGTACTGGCCGCCGCGCCCCGCCGCTTTGCCGCCGCTGCCGCCCGGCTGCTCCGCCCGCGTACCGCCCGCCGATAAAGGCGCCCACACATTGTAGTACGCATTTAGTCTGTTAGGAAATCCTAAAATTCTAATGAAAGCACATATTAAAAAAATTCTTTCACCAGTGCTTTTGTTATTATAAGGCGTAGAATAGCCTCCTTAAAGGAACTACACCAGTCCGGGGACACCTGTATAATCCGGTGTGTGTGGCTGAGTCGGAGGGGCCAAAGCACATGCTCTGAACAGCCAATATCGCCTCCGAGAAGGTAAGTGCCATACCGGAGACTTCCCAGGATTGCTGGCTATACTGGACTAGAGGAGAACACAACCGAGGCGGCTATGCGGCTATCTTACATCCAATACGGTGGTACCGAAGCAGTCGGCGACAATTTGAGCCTACCACCTAGTAAGGGGCAAGAGAAGGGACCTACAGTTTACATCGGTTCCGAACGATGAAGCAGCAGGTGTAGTTATGCGCGTAAAATTTTTCCGCCTGAAAAAAACTCATTGGTACACGCTGACCGGATTCGAACCTCGGACCTCCCGCATGAGAAGCCGAACCACTCGGCCATCCGCCGCACACGATGCTGAAGATGATACCAATACAAATACCAATAGCTAGGGCAAATTGACAATTCTGAGCCGCGAATTTTGTAGAATTTTATACGATACTACTTAGCTTTTTTCCCGCGGCTTCGCTCGCGTGAAATTTGGATTTAAAAAGAAGAAAGTATGTAAGCCCGTTACCGTACATTTATTTCGGCGCGCGGAACAATTCGGTTTGTATGAGAGCGACATCTTATACTAAGACTGTACAGGGTCCGCCACTCGAACTGTTACCAATAAAAAATCATGTCATTTGGTTATTTAACGTACGATTTATTAAAAATTGTCACAACGTGCCAAAAAAACATAGAGTTTTAAGAAAATCATTTTTATTGTTCAATATAGCCTCCTTTGGCACGGATGATGGCACCAAGTCTTCCCACAAAGGCATCGCAGGCTGCACGAAGATGGGTTTGCGGTATTCTGTTCCCGACGGAGACGGAGAATGGTCTATAGGGCCATTGGCCCTATAGATACGTCACACTGGGCCAATAGGGTCTGACGACATACTGAAGGACAGATGGGGGGGAGGGCACCTTCCGGAGCCGGTGCGCTCTAAGGGGGTGACCCAGAACACCTCGCTGGGTTCCCTCGAGTGGGATTGGACCGCTGTATTTGCGCGTCTTCGGTCGTGCCGCTGTCATGGCGGCCGACGGAATGCGATCCCTGTGCGTGCATCGGACTCGGATGATAACTTGCTTTGACGAGCGATGACAATACGATGCGGTGAGTTCATGGGCAGGGAGAGCGTTCCAGAGTTTACCGTGGAAAGCCAGTGTGCCCTATAGCGCTTCCCGAGAGAGGCAAAAGAAAATGGCAAACTTATCTTGAGTCTCGTCTTGAGTTCGTCCGTCACTCTCACCTCTACGGGCTAGTTCCAACTTTCAGCTTGTTTACGACAGTTTTTTTAACGGTTCGTCCACGTAGATTTAAGCGGTAGTTAGTTAGGATTTAAGCGATCGTGTAAGGCTTCGCAAGTCGGATCCCCAAAGTTAACAATTAAATCTCATTTTAATGTTTTTAATAATTTGTTTTAAATTTGTCTTGTGCTTTTAACTGGTTTTAGTTTAAACGTTTAAAAAAAAAATCTGCTTGAGTTTAAATGAAATCAGTTCTTAAAATAGTTTTTGTTTTATTGTGTGTCTGATTTTAAACTTTAGATGTTTGGTATTTTTATTTTAATGTTTAATTTGTTTTGTGCTTTTAGTCCTAATTTTTTAATGCTTTTAATTGTGCCCTGGACGTATGACTCTCCCAGTCCTCCCGGTCTTCAGCGGCACGGAACGGAACCACGGCTTTCCGCCGGCGTACTTGATGTCGTCGTACCACCTGGCGGGTGATCTTCACACTACGTTTTCCTGTCCCCGGCACGTTAGTCATAAACTCACCATCAACTCATTTTATTGTGAAGACATATTTTTAATATAATAGAGCGTCGTCGGGTGGCCGAGTGGTCTGGGCGTCGAGTGGCTTCTCTTGCGAGAGGTCCGAGGTTCGAATCCAACCGGTGTGTACCAATGAGTTTTTTCTGATTTGAAAAAAAATTACGTGCATACCTTCACCCACTGCTTCATGGATCGGATGTAAAATGTGACCATTGAAAAAATGTCGGTCCACCGGGTTGACTAGAGTAAATTGCCTAAGGCAATAAGCCCGTCCTTATCACGCATTAAGTGGCATAAAGTGTATTATTATTATAAATTTATTTACACTTGTTTTGTATACATCAGAAAAATTAAAGTATTATAATTGGTGGTGGCGTGCCTTGGGAGAGGCCTATGTCCAGCAGTGGACCGATACAGGCTGATGATGATGATGATGATTATAATTTTATTATATTTGTCTTTATTTTAGATAAAATTATTGGAGGCTAATTGCGGATATTATGTCTGCGCTCGCCAGCTTCCATCACATCAACGGCGCTGAAAATGTTGGCGGCTTCCGTAATACCGAATAGAGAGTAAGTAATGAAAATCAAGCCCCGGAGTTAAGGCACTCAATCCGCGGGCGGAACTCTTGCAATAAAAGCCCCAAAGTATTTTTAATCTTGCCAGAAATATCTCGGCACTCTAAAACGTTTCATTAATTAGTGGGTTTAAGCATTTAAGCCTAGCGATTTATTGTGAGCGAAATAATAGAGCGAACTCTGGACAGAGGGGTGCGAGCCAAAACTCGGGCGTGCAAACCGAACGCGGGGATCGATACGAAATACCGATATTTTATTCATTGATGTGTAAAAGTTAGTTAGTTAACGCTTCACACTTTAATTTTATTCACCCGTGGGCATCTTGATACTACAAGTATCTTAATATTTACATACATATATGATTATATAATTTTTTGACAATATATAATACTACATTGTAGTTAACCTAATTAAGTTAATACAAAATACGTATCAAAGTTTGACAAAGGACTTAATTAAGTCTCTGTAGTCAGAACTGTCAGTAATGAGTAATGGTTGTGTTTTCGATAGACTGTAGCGTTGTTATTACATTATGTCACTAAAATACTTGTAATAATATGTATAAAAAAATACCCGGTGAAGTTTATTGCCGGTTCTTCTTCGTGGGTGCAATGGAACCGGATACTACAAATTCTGACAAGTTCGAGTGCAGTTTTAGTACCATATGAATAATAAATTAAACAAAAAACAATAAACGATGTTGACACAACCACGAAAGAAATTTGATTAGGTACTCTGCTAAAGCTTATTATCTGGGTACAGCTCAATAAAATATGTTTTGATTGAAACGAACCCGTCTCAAATATTACTTCTCAGACAAGCGTTTCAAAACACTTCCAATCCAGGATTCGCAAAAAGATATCCTAGCAAAAAAAATTGCAGATACTGTGTTACAATGTTCACTCAAATTATTTTCATTATTACACATTGTACACATTATTTTAATGTTTAATACAGGTGGCCCAGTTATAGTGGTCCAAAAACTTTTTTGAGATAGAGGACATCATGTTGACTAATTAAAAAAATATATTAGTTCTGCGAAAATCAATAGTTTAGAAGTTATGATTTTTTTAAACTTTTTTTGAAATTTCTCTATTTTAGTCACATAAACCGCTCTAGTTCGATATCTGTTCCACAAAATCGAATAAAATTTGGTATGGAAGTAGAGGAGACATGTAGCTAGTACGTAGTGATAGTTTTTAGGTTTACTCCTAGACTGTACTGTTGCTGTTTGATTTTAGAATAAAAAAATCGTCATGGTTACAATTTGTCAATATGGCTGTCAGGAGGGTCGAACTTATTTTCATCTATCGAATAAATTCTAATAAAACATAGTCCTTTCATTGTACATTGGTCCTGTCGAGCCTGGATAAAGGACTAGATAATGCGTGAGTAAAAAGTAGTAGTAAAAGTGGTAGAAGTGAGTTTGATTGTAAAAACCAGATAGTAAAAAATTTTGCAAAATGGAAACAATTGTCGCACAACAGGGGATGTTCAAAACAACCCAAAAGTTTTACTCGAACTTCAAGAAAGCCCCAAAGGAACGATTGACGAAGTCGTATCTGGAGACACGATTGGAAATGTTAGAACAGTATTGGTCCACATTCTTTAAACAACATTGCAACATCACGACTGCTTTCGAAGAAGCTACACTCGAGGCAGATCCATACATATTGAACGATGTGTACGAGAAGTGCGAGGAGGTATATTTAGAAATGAAAACAACAATAAAGGAAAAATTACAAGAGTTTCCTACGCACACAACTCCTCAGCTTCAGACAAGCCAACGCTCAGCTCAACCAGTTTTGACAAAACTTCCGCCAATTCTGATTCCCAAGTTCTCCGGCGATTACAAAGAGTGGAAAACCTTCGAAGATCTGTTCACATCTGTCATTCACAACAACACAAGTCTGTCTGACATACAAAAATATCACTATCTGAAAACAAGTTTGTGCGGTGAAGCTGAACAATTACTGAAGCACTTTCCCCTGACCGAGTCCAACTACCTCAAAGCGAGAGATGTACTAGCACAACGTTACAACAACAAACGAAGCATCGTTCACACACATCTCAAAATACTTCTAGACCAGAAGAAGTTGAACAATGAGTCACCACGTGCACTGAGAGAGCTTCTAGATACAACAAGGGAAACACTTCTTGCTTTAGATAACATTGATGTATGCACAAGCGGATGGGATCCTCTGATCATTCACATCACAATCTCAAAACTAGATCAAGAATCACACAAGCAGTGGGAGCTGTCACTCGGGTCATCAATAGAACTGCCCAGTTTCCAGCAGCTTTGTAAATTTATGGAGATGAGGTTCCGCGCATTGGAATCAATTTCAACATCTGCTAACAAAACTGTCACGAAGACGTTCACGGTCTCTGAGCATGCTTGTTCATATTGTTCTCAGTCACATTACATATGTCACTGCAAAGAGTTTGCTGCACTCGAAGTACCTGCGCGTTCACAGTTTGTCAAATCAAACGGCCTGTGTTTCAACTGTTTAGTCAAAGGCCACGGAGTAAAGTCATGTAAGCAGAATACTTCATGCAGAATCTGCAAACGAAAACACCACTCTCTTCTTCACTTGAAAACGGAAAGAAATATCACAGAAACTACTACTACTCCAGAACAGCAAACTACTACTACAACAAGCACATCACATACATATAGAGAGATGAACCAAGTTATTCTACCAACAACACTCGTGAAGGTAAATACACAGGATGGTGCGACACACGTGTTGAGAGCGCTTGTTGATCAAGGATTTCAAACATCGTTCATCACTGAGGCAGCCGCACAGCTGCTCAGACTAAAGAAAACACCTATCCAAGGAAGAGTGACAGGAATTGATCCAAAGTCAGTTGTAATCATCAAGTCCCAGGTCGCCTTTCAAATTAGTTCCCTCACTAACCCTTCATACCACACTAAGATTGAGCTATATGTAGTGAAGAAACTCATGTCAGTACTACCTGCACAAAATATTCCAATCGACCACTGGCTACACAAACTGAAGAACTTAGCTGACCCTACGTATCACAAGCCAGGAAAGATCGATCTAATTTTGGGTGCAGAAGTATACGCACAAATATTATTGCATGGATTAAAGAAGGACGTTCAAACGTCATTTATAGCACAAAATTCACACCTAGGTTGGCTTCTCTCGGGAGGAGTGACATCACAATGCAATAATATAAACAACAATCATGTAGTCATGCACACTCAAGTTGAGCAACTTCTTAGGAAGTTTTGGGAGATCGAAGATCAGACTACAGAAAAGAGAGAACTTACACATCCTGAGAAGGAATGCGAGAAATACTACAAAGAAACTCACACTCGTACCGACGAAGGACGCTATGTCGTTCGCTTGCCATTTCACACTCCTGATTTGTCATTTGGAGATTCACGGTCTGTGGCAGTGAAACGATTACAACAAATGGAAAAACGTTTTGATAAACAACCTGAACACAAAGAGGAATATGTAGACTTTATGAGAAAATACGAGCAGCAAGGTCATATGGAACTCGTATCAGACGAAAATAAAGAAGAAATCAATAGTTATTATCTACCACACCACGCAGTAATCAGAGAGAGCAGTACCACTACAAGACTGCGTGTCGTGTTCGATGCTTCATCAAAAGATTCTAACGGCTCGTCATTGAATGATATGCTGCATCCTGGACCATCACTATTGAATGATATTCGAGACACAGTCCTTAGATGGCGCACACACCTCATTTGTTTGGTGGGAGATGTAAAGCAGATGTACAGACAAATCTTGGTTGCGAGAGAAGACATACACTACCAAAGAATAGTTTGGCGTGAATCATCGGAAGAAGAGATCAAAGATTACAACTTACTTACCGTCACATATGGCACGTCTTCCGCACCTTATTTAGCCATTCGCACCCTAAAACAACTCGCCGATGATGAAGTGAATAACTACCCCCTCTCGGTTTTGAATATTCTCCGTGATGATTTCTATATGGATGACCTGATGTCAGGCAGCTCGTCTGAAGATGGAGCTATAGAATTATATCACAAAATCACAAGTTTGATGAAGAAAGGAGGATTTGAATTGCGAAAATGGGCTTCGAATAGTCCTACCGTACTTGAGAAGATTCCCCCAGAAGATAGACAACTTTCCCTCTCAAGAAACATTCCCATCGAAGACTCTATAAAAGCACTCGGATTATCATGGAAACCAACAACAGATAATTTCGTGCTGAGAATTGATTTACTCCCTGAACCACCCACAACCACAAAACGCACAGTGCTCTCAGACATCGCGAAACTTTTCGACCCACTCGGATGGTTGGCACCAACTATTGTGATAGCCAAGATTATGGTTCAGAAACTTTGGTTAGCATGTATAGACTGGGACGACGATTTACCAGATGCTTACAGACAAGAATGGCAAACTTACCGAAACGAACTGACTAACATGCAGGAGATCAGCCTAGACCGATGGATAGGTCTCACAGAAAAGTCCGCTCGTTTAGAATTACATGGATTTTCTGACGCATCTACTGCAGCATACGCAGCCGTAGTCTACGCTCGTGTGATCAACGGAGATGAAGTAAAAGTTTCCATACTATCAGCCAAAACAAAAGTAGCCCCTATCAAGCAGATATCATTGCCTCGTCTGGAGTTATGTGGAGCACTTCTACTTGCACAACTACTGAAACGCATCAAAGCTTGTCTGCACGTAGCGGACGAGAACGTGTTCGCTTGGACTGACGCGACGATCGTCATGGCTTGGTTGCAGCGTGCGCCGAGTCACTGGAAGGTATTTGTTGCGAATAGAGTAAGTGAAATATTAGGTGTGCTAAATAGCAATAAGTGGCATCATGTGTCCTCTAGTGACAACCCTGCAGATTGTGCAACTAGAGGCGTGAATCCCTCTTTGCTAGGTTTACATGAATTGTGGTGGAATGGACCAAAGTGGCTACACACAAAAGAACTAGTACTTGAGAAATGTAATGTACCAAGCACTAACCTGGAGTGCAAAGTTACTGCACATACTGTAAAGATTGAAGACACTACATGTTATTTTGAGAGATTTTCTACATTATGTAAACTTATTCGAGTCACGGCATATTGTCTAAGATTTTCTAACAACTGCAAGGCACAGAAAAATAATAATAATGCCCAGAAATGTAATTTTTTGACTGTCGATGAGTTAAAATATTCTATGCAACATTGTGTTAAACTTTCACAAAATCTAGACTATTCAGATGAAATTGCACAGCTAACTTGTAACAAATCTGTAAGCAGACAGAGCAAATTAATTTCTTTGAATCCCTTATTGCAAGATGGCATTTTAAAAGTAGGTGGGAGATTGGGTAACTCTTTGCTTGAACCATCAATGAAACATCCCATCATACTGTCGAGAAATACTCACTTGTCATACTTGATAGTACAAAATGCACATAAGAAAACTCTGCACGGAGGTCCACAAATAATGTTAAATTACATCCGACAAAACTATTGGATTATTGGTGTTAAACATATCATAAAGAAATATTATCACAGTTGTATAACGTGCTATAGACACGCACCCAAACCACTGTCACAACTAATGGGTAATTTGCCTGAACCAAGAGTAGTACCCAATAGAGCCTTTAGCCAATGTGGTGTAGACTTTGCAGGTCCGATATTATTGAAAATAGCTCAAGGTAGAGGTTTGAGAACTACTAAGGGTTACATATCGCTTTTTATTTGTTTGTCCACAAAAGCCATTCATCTCGAACTCGTTAGTGATTTGAGTTCTCAAGCTTTTATTGCAGCTTTTAAGAGATTCACAGCCCGACGTGGTCATTGTGAAAATATGTATAGCGATTGTGGTACTAATTTTATTGGTGCAAACAATGAATTAGATGTTATGTTTCAAAATAGTCAAATCAATTTGCCTCAAGAAATTATTGCATTACTTGCTAATGATGGTACGTCGTGGAATTTCATTCCACCTAGTTCGCCAAATTTTGGTGGCCTTTGGGAGGCTGGCGTTAAGTCAGTTAAGTATCATTTGAAACGTGTAATTGGTGAAACTAAACTTACTTATGAAGAGTATTACACATTGTTAACCCAAATAGAAGCTTGCTTGAATTCTCGTCCAATCACACCGATCAGTGACTCTACTGACGATATGTCTCCTTTGACACCGGGACACTTTTTGGTTGGTCAAGCTCCTATTACGGTTCCCGAAGAAGATTTACTAAATGTACCTACTAATAGACTAAACAGATGGCAGCTCACTCAACGCCTGATGCAAAGTTTTTGGCGTCGATGGAGCTCTGAATATTTGTCAACTTTGCAAACACGTTACAAGTGGAAGGTTAAAACTGCAAATATTGAGATAGGCACACTTGTTCTTATAAAAGATGAGAGAATCCCACCTGGGAAATGGTTACTAGGACGTGTTATAGAGAAACATCCTGGCACTGATGGATTAACTCGTGTTGTCACAATACAATCTAAGAGTAACAAGCTAAAGCGACCCATAACTAAACTTTGCCCTCTTCCACTTGAAAGTGTCGATTAGAATTTTGTTTAACTGTTTTGTCTACTTATATACATTTCGATTTTATTGTTAAGAGTTCACAATACCAATGAATGTTGAAGGACATTGAAGGTCCTTGGCGGGCGGTATGTTTGATTTTAGAATAAAAAAATCGTCATGGTTACAATTTGTCAATATGGCTGTCAGGAGGGTCGAACTTATTTTCATCTATCGAATAAATTCTAATAAAACATAGTCCTTTCATTGTACAGTTGCTATAGCCCTTTCAGTGAATTTTTGTTCAGTTTACATTAAAACTGATACATTTTTGAAAAATCACTGTGAATAAAAAAAGTACTACCGGAGATTTGCCCATGCCCTTAAAAACTACGTATACATATCACAATTCTCCAGACCAAAAATTGTAGTGGTGTTACAATTGTAACATATTCAAAATTAACATCATTTGTACAAAGTCACTACAATAAAAAGTGACGATTGCCTTGATTTTTTAAATCTTGTTTTTTAAAAACATTAATATACAGTTTTTTATGTGTAGATTTGCACTGTTACAGACAGGTTTGTGAATAATGTGAACTAACGTTGTGAAGATTCTATAAAATGGTCACAAAAGGTGAGTTTGATGCCTTGCGGCATTCATTACGAACTAACCTTTGAGATGTGGAAAACACGTAGGGGTGGACAATGCAGTACTAAAGGCAAAGAGTGGACAGTAGTATGACCCAATGAATAATCCAGTTTATTAATATAAATACCTTTTATCCGGATCACTTCATGATAGAATATAAATATTATCATAGAGGATACCAGTTTTCGTACGGGGTTCGGAAACCTGTAAGAAGAATCTCTCTCCTTCCCTCCCTCCCTCGCTCCCCTCCGTCCTTCTCAGCCCTTTCCACCCGGCACTAATTTTCGTTCATACTATACTTTCTTTGATACTGCTTAGCCCTATTGCTATTTAGCGTTTTTTTTAATGAAAATATGCGTGATGTTATAATATAGTCTATAGTGAGCCCCAAGAACTAATATTTACATTGGTCAAATCAAAATCTGTTCAGTGGTTCCGAAGTTTACCTCAAACATACATACATACAGTCATACGTTCCCTTTTATAAGACGTAGAAATAGAGATAGAGATAGTGATAGAGAAGATAGAGAAAAAAAATCGAGGCACACACACACACACACACACGTGGATGAATAACGTGTGAATCCCGCGGTATGTCCAGCGCACATCTTGTCCCCCGTTCTAATCTCACAGCGGGTTCAGCGGCTCGAGCAGTAAGTTTAGTCGCACAGTGGACTGTAAATCTCGTGGAGCCGCCCCCGTTCGCCGCCAGCCGCCGCCACTTAGTTAACTGTCCGGATAAAGTGCGAGCTTGCCCACTGTGCAGCCCGTAGTTCTAATTTGCGCTTCGGATGGGACGATTTTGATTATCGGATCGGAATTTCGATTTAGTTTGTATTTTCGATTGGTTGTGTGCGCAGATTATTAATGTAAGCGTATGAGTCGCGATTAGTAATAAAACCTAGTAGTGTGTATGTACCTACGCTATATTTTTGTCGTTAAAGAATCATAGTAGAGATTCTTTATTACACGATTATGACATTACGATTTAGTCAGAATTTTGAATGAAAGTGATAATTTTTTATTTGTTTTTTTTTTTTATGAAAACTGACACTCGTCAGCACACAAACCGCGTTAACTAGGTGCCATGTCAGTGCTTCCCTTCAATTTCATGTCGGCTACACTTAACTGGACGGAAAACACGAACTATTTACATAGCCATTTCAACCGACGACGTTTCATTCAGTGTGGTGGTAACAACCCGGGGGGGGGGGGGGTAAACCCTACCACCTAGTAAGGTAAGCGAAGGGATAATTAACTTTAATGGACTTATTTTGTATTTTCATAATTTAAATTGTTTAATCAGTTGGTTAAAATTTAAATTTCGAACTTCAAAATCTTATTTAATTTCCGTTATAGGTTATTTCTATTATTATAATGATTCTTATTATGAAATATTTGGATTTGTTAAATTGTACCACATGTTTACAATTCAAAATGGCGGGCTTTAGACTCTAGATTGTCAGACTTTAAAAATCGTCAAAGTGCGGTATAATTGTCAAGAGGCGATTTAAAAAATATAAGCACCCTTAATGGTTTAGAATTAATAGGCATTAAATAAAAAATTATAGAAAACACGACTATGAAAAATGAAGAGTTATTCCCTTCTCAGGGAAAATTGATCAAAAATGTAAAAGGATTCGAATAGACAGATGGCTCGACTACAGAATTTTCGATAAAATTTCCCTTTTCGTAGATAGATAAATATAAAATGCTTTATTGCTCCAGTAAACATTGAACAGTAACCAGTACATTAGAAAATGTACATAAGGTGCAAAGGCGGACTTATCCCTTACAGAGATTTTATACAGTCAACCGTTGGATGTTTGAGATTTGATAATATAGTGGAATGTACGTAGGTGGTAGCAAAAGCGTTGACCGTGAGAATTGAAGATAAAATAAAAATAAGAATACTTAATAATGTATAAAGCGACCGATATCGGCCGCTCCAACGGCAAAAGGTCAATACATATAAGTACATGCTAGTTAAATACTAGCAATACATGTGTTCATGATCATCATCACCATCAGCCTGTATCGGTCCACTGCTGGACATAGGCCTCTCCCAAGGCACGCCACCACACGCGGTCTTCCGCTCTTCTCATCCATCCACTCCCGGCTACCTTATACATGTGTTAGTACATCTAAATTGTTTAAATCGTAGTTGGGTTTTATAATTTACAATATCATGTAAGGCTTCATTAGGCAGAAATTTCATCAAAATGTATCTAAAAATAATGCTCACAAATACCCTAAATAACTACTAACGAAGAGTCAAAACAAAATGAGGGATTACAACGAAACATATCAACATTAAGTAGGCTCGTTTAAGGGTTTCCGCTGATAACGAGGTAAAGGGAAGGTAGAATAAAATGCGGCCCGCTCGCTACGTATAATGAATGAAGGGGGCCGCGGGCCGGCAGTTAAGTGCACCTGACCGTAAAACCGATCCCGGCTCGATAATCTTAATTTGCTGTCCGGTTTTGGAGATCGGTTGAAAGCCCGTCTGCTTGCCGCCACATACGTGGCTTAGGGCTGATTTCGTTCGGCTAAAAAGAGCTTGTAATTGAAAAAAAAAAAAAATACTACCGACCCTTAAAGAGTCAACAATAATTTCAGTTTACTTACTTAAAGGAGCTCTGAATTTTTATATTTTATTTACTTAGTGGTCCTCCGACTCCTTTAAGTAAGTAAACGGTAATTATTTTTTACTATTTAAGGGATGGGGGCTTTTTAAATTTTTAATGCAACTTTTATTTCAAGTAAAAAACGGCATCCAAATCAGTCAATCCGTGAGAAGTAATTTTTTTATTACTTCATAAATTATTTATTAAATTGATTACTAACATTAGCTTAGAACCATCCCCGCGTTAAACCAGCTATCTAATAAAAAAATTAATAAACCGCATCCCAATCGGTCCATCTGTTTGGGAGCTACGATGCCACTGACAGACAAAGACAGACAGGCAGACGGAGGCGTCAAAATAACACCCCTCCTTTGGCGTCGGGAGTTAATAAAAATGTAGCTTAATCGCCGGTTAACTCCTGTCAACTGAACTAGGCACGGCTGGTCTCTAGTTCAATTCTTTTCTAACGTTATTTGCATTGATGGTGACTGGTGGAGTTGTGAAATAGGCATGCAATGCATTCATGTTGATGTTTGCTTTCGTTGGAGTTGCCTGCTTTCCTGGAGTGCTGTTTTTATTATGGTTCCGTATCTCAAAAGAGGAAAAATGGAACTTGAACGGTATTAAGCCTGGAGCTTCTAGGGAAGATGTTCGCAGTGTGGACCGGACACCGTGAATATCCTCCCTGTGAAGCTCCAGGTCACCTATAAGCTGATCACTAGATAACCTGGAGCTTCTCAGGGAGGATGTTCACGGTCTCCGGTCCACACCGCGAACATCTTCCCTGAGAAGCTCCAGGCTAATTTTTAAGTTCCATGTTTTCCTCTTTAAGGAATTTCAGAAGATAGGAAACTACCTACTTAAAAGAACACGTAAAGTAATACGTTATTTGATCCGGCAATCTGTATTCGTGGAAGCAATATATTATAGGAGAAGACAAAGGACAATAAAATAAGGTTAAAAAGAAAACAAACAGGAATGCTTCACGTTGAGTCGTAAGGGGAGCGAATAAAAGACTACCTACGTATTTTTCCATGAAGAAAAATCAATTTAAGGAGCGTACTCACCGAGAACATTCGTTTTACGAACTACGCGGCGCGAACAGAAGTTCACGCAGCGAACAAAATATCGCGCTGCGAAATAGTCTCGCCACTCGATACCTTAATTTTAGCCAAATTTGTATCTGTTTTCTTAGTGAAATAAAAGGTAGGTATATTATTTTTATAAAATGAATGAGATGAATGAGATGAATGAGATGAATGAGATGAACGAGAAAAATGAGACGAATGAGATGAATGAGATGAATGAGACGAGTGAGACGAATGAAACGAATAAGACGAATGAGACGAGTGGGACGAATGAAACGAATAAGACGAATGAGACGAATGAAACGAATGAGAGAAATGATATTAATGAGATGAATGAGACAAATAAGACGAATGAGAAGAATGAGACGAACGAGACTAACGAGAAGAACGAGACAAACGAGACTAACGAGATGAACGAGATGAACGAGACGAACGAGACTAACGAGACGAACGAGACAAACAAGACGAACGAGACGAACGAGACAAACAAGACGATCGAGACTAATGAGACGAATGCGATGAAATATTAATGAAATTAATGACGCATGCCGATTTTTCTGAGTTTGCTCGCTATTTTAGATAACGTTCGTAAAGAAGTATATCTTCCAAAAAAACTAACCAGGGAAACATGTAATTGGTCATACTTTTATGCTATTTTTGTTCGCGGGGCGAATGTTTGTTCGCGGCGCGAATTTTTGTTCGCAGCGCGAATGATCCCCGTGGTGAGTACGCTCCATTAGAGATATTTCGGCCCCTATTTCTTACTTATTTGGCCCTTTGTGAATTTTGATATATTTTAATAACTGGCCCGTAATGCTGCACATAACAACTTGTCCTTTGTCCGTTTGATCTTTTTCACTGTCACTGATTCACTGATTCAGCTACAAATACATTTAGATGGATATAAATACTAATATTGCTAGAAAGGCACGAAGACCCGTCTGCTGCATGACTCGGTGGAAGAACCGTGCCAGGTGAGAAGTGGCTATCCCGTCGCCCTTTAGCACGACACCTTGTCCTTATCCCTAAGTCGCCTTTTACGACATGCGCGGTGAGCGATGCAGTGGGGCTATGCTTTCTAAGTACCGACCCCACACATCATTCAGTCATAATTTATTCATCAATATAACATACTAACTTTTGCCCGCGGCTTCGCTCGCGGTAGACTCGGTATAATAGAAAATACGATTTAAACGAAAATATTATAACAAACAATTTTATATTCTCTCTCTCTCTCCCGTCCAAACTATACTTTCTATGATACTGCTCAGCCCCAAGGCTATTTAGCTTGATGGTATAAAGCCTATAGTGAGTCTCAAGAGCTACTCTTTCCATTGGTGCAAACTGCATAAAAATCTGTTCAGTGGTTCCGAAGTTTACTTCAAACATACAGACGATCCCTTTTATAAGAAGACGTATATAGAGATGAGAATATATTCACTCTGCTACTCGATCCCTGTAGCGATGTATTCCAGCGGCTTCCCTCCCCGCGCTCCGAACACGCCTCTGTGCAGTGGCGGGGCAAGACCTAAATTTGATGTGGGCAAGATATATTTTGCGAGGCTCTCTCTGGTGGCATGGATTTTATGGATTTTAACTGTTGAAATGGATTTCCGGTATACTGATCAAATCAAACATTTTTGTCAGCATACCTTTCGTCGATAAAAGTAAATATAATCAAATTGCAATAAATACAGCCTTCACTGCCTCTGTCCTGCGTTCCCATCTTGTGTCTGAAGGCTTTATAGTAAGCTTTAGTTTTCCTTTGATGAAGTCTAAACATATGTTTAGTCGGGGTCTCTTTTAATAGATCTAGCTAAATATTTTTCATGAATCAAAGCTGCATCAACTTTCGAGGCGCGAGGCCCCTCGGTCCGCGAGGCCACACAGTGGGGCCGGTTGTATGGAGGCGCGGAAATTATTCAATAAGTCCGTAAATTGTTGACATATTTTCACAATTCTTTTTTTGTTACGATTGGGAGATTAATTAACACCCAAATCTTCAAATAAAAAAAAATACAAAACTGCATACGAAATCAAAAATTCGGTCATTTTGAATAACGTGTGATGTCGCCAAAGTAACACGATAAACTGACCGACACCTTATTATTACTGAAAGAAAGACTTTGATTATATTATTTCTGCAATAGTCATTAAGATAACATAATTATTAATATTTTTTAACAGATTTTTAACTAACTAATGAGAGCACGCCTACCATAATCCGCAAGCTTTAACAACGCGCACCCTTACGAGGTCGAAGTCCAATAACTTCTAGAGGGGCAGGTGGGGGCAGCTGGAGTTATATAGAAATCATAGCCTATTAGTTACCTCGTGTAATGATATAGTTCACTGCGTGTAGGTACGTGTAGCTAAATTTGTATGTCTCCGTGTTTTCGAATTTTCATATAAAAATTGTGTACTTATAATAACATAATTTTTTTTCATAAACCAATAAAGACTTATTTGTTTTTTTACGTTGAAGTGAAAGTATAACGTCTAGTGAACAAACTAAAAAAATACAGTTTCGAAATAATAACAACTCTCTGCTTAATTTATTATTGAATTTACAAACTTTCAATTTAGTGAAATTTGCAAAAGCGACATGTGCAATGTTTGAAAATTTTTGTAAAATCACATAATTTTATTTAAAAAAAAGGGCTTCTACAATAAATAGATCATCTATTGAACTGCCGATTGCAATAGTAATACCTACCAAGTTCCAACAAAAATGATTTTTAATATTTTCCGCCTCAGCCCCACTGTGGGCCGTGGGCGGTCGCCCACGTAGGCCACGCCTTGCGCCGCCTCTGACTCTGTACCTCCGCCCTGCGGTCATTAGCGCCCCGGTCACGCACTATGCAAATCCTCTTTATTTTCCCAACGAAATAAGCGGCCGCCACCAGCGATGTCCTTTGGGGTCCTTAAGGAGGGCTTGTTTTTGTTCTGGAACGCGGAACCCTTGCGAATGCGTTGTAATCTAGACCTTGTTACCGCAATGCCTGCCCTAGAACGCTGAATGGGACCGGCATTGCTTTAATAAACGCCGGAATGAACTTAAGAGTCTGGAGGGAAGCCCTTAAAATTGTGCCGCTTGGGTAGCGCGTGTTTACAGTAGGTGAATTAAAAAAAAATTACATAATGTTGAGGTTTAAAAGGGTAGTGCATGCATTGAAGTTTTCAATGAAAACATTTCTTTTTTTTTAATCGCTTTGAACATGTGATTTGTTAAAGCTAGGCATGAAGAGAATATCTATCGAATGTACGTCCGTCCGTCCGTCCGTTCAGTGTAGCCGGTACGACCAAAGAGAAGCACTGACATTTCACCTAGTTCACCAAGGTGTGACGTGAGGAATTTTGTAGGTGATGTAGCCAAGCGTGTCTTGTCAGTTTCCTTAAAAAAAAAATCATGTGCATTACACGAGCTTCGAGGTACATTGAAAATGAACTCAAAAGAATAAATAAAGTATAACATTTATATATTTTTTATTATTTTTCAAAAACACAAGCAGCTTAAAAAATGTCAACTAAAATTTAGAGAGAAAAAGAGATAAGCTTTACATTATGTCTAACTAAAGTAACAAATTAATATATATCAAATATAAAAATACGCGACGCATCTTCTAACATAACCTATATACTTGTGAAGACAAATCCAACGAGCCCAAACACGATGGGCTTATCATGTTTAGTTTAGGAGTTCCTGTGGCTTCCTTCCGGCTCTATCATCAGGACCCTGGAAATCATATATGACTAGAGTACTTGCGAAGAAAAATCCAACGAGCCCAAACATGGTGGATTTATCATGTGTGGTTTAGGAGTTCCTATGGCTTCATTCCGGCTCCATCATCAGGACCCTGGACATCATACATGACAAGAGTACTTGCGAAGACCAATCCAACGAGCCCAAACACGATGGGCTTATCATGTGTAGTTTAGGAGTTCCTATGGCTTCCTTCCGGCTCCATCATCAGAACCCAACTAACAAACTAACAAAGTCACCCGAGGATCTGCAGAGCCGCGATTTGATTTTTCACAATTTATTTCATACATTCGGATATTCCTCCTAAGCTGTTGCACTTCCAAAAGTCGATTTCACACTCTCAGCGAAAATGGGAAAAATATGAGGGACCACCTATACGAACGAACCATCATCGATAGACTAATGTTTTTTTTTAATGTAGCCCAAAGTCCAAATCTAAACAGGTTTTAAAAAAAAAATTCACATTTAGTTTTTGAGATATATAAGAGATTTAGTTCGACAAAAAATAGAACTTTTCACATTTTTGCATTAAACAATTTTTTTTTTAGCTTTTCGAAAAAAAAACGTTTACGATCTTTTAGCCCTAGCCGATACGCGTCTTTTAAGCCCTCAACCACTCGCGTAGCCCCAAAACTCGCGATATCAGGACGATTTCACTCTCAGCGAAAATGGGGGGCTATAATGAAGCGATCGAAAAAACATTTTCAATGTTAAAAATTACTGCCGGGTACTGTACGCGCATTTTATTACCTATGCAGACCTTTATGTACGAGGCTCATTTCAGTGTAGCCGGCATCCACATTTTAACAGTTTCCATAAAAAAAAAATTTAAAAAAGTTTTTAAAGTTTACTGAACTGATCACCTTCAAATCGACCACATTCGTCAGTTAATACAAGTTAGGGCATTAACGTGGCGTACGCTGTAACTCTCTGAAGCTGGGCTGAAGTCTGAAGTAATGCGCATTACGTGTGCTGAAGTTGAATAGTTCCACGCGAAACTTCGTCACAACCTAATGGACGAATGCCTTTCGCATTCCCACTGCACGTACAAAAATCCGATCGGATGCGCTCTATTCCCATTCTGATAAAATCGCGCTGCAATTGTTTTTTTTATATTAAAGTATTTTTATTGAAAGCGCGACATATGGCGACGAGCCACCCACAAGGTGTCTAAGGACGCCCAAGGACATTCGGTTGTATGTGCGAGTTGGGAATGCCATGCCGGTCTGACAGGTGCCCATTCACGCTCCTCTCGAAGGACCCGAGACTATACACTTGGGGCGAAATATATGGGCAGGGAGAGCGTTCCAGAGTTTACCAGTTCCTTGGAGGAAAGATCTGCAGAACCGATTGGTACGCATCCGTGGTAAGTCCAGCGTATAGGGATGTAATCCCTGCCCAGTGCGCGTTGTGCGGAGGTGGAAAGGGGACGGCGACCGAGCATTCGCCATGGAATAAGCAATAGAACACGCTTAGGGCGCCGATATCCCTACGGAGTTGTTAACTAATTGATTCTTAGCACGTTTTTGTATGGGGACTACGCTTAATTTTTAACTATTACCGATTTTTATTATTTGTTGGCACATCATCCAAATAAAATATAGGTATTCTGTGAAAATTTCAACCGCTTACTTGTTACGTTTCAAAAGATAGATAGACGACGTAGGCTTAGTACTTAATAGACTTCTGCATGGATACGGAACCCTAAAAACAAAAACAAAAAAAGCCCCAGTTGCACTCCGGGAGTGCCGCCGGCAGAAGTGAAAACTTTTTGTATTTCAGAAAATAATTCTTAGGTGGTTATAAAAAAAACTAAACACCCTAAAAAAATTTAAACACCGCACCGTAACATTGCTTAAAAAAGAAAACAAAAGAAAAAAAAACCAAAAAATTTTTGAGGGATTCGAACCCATGGTAAAAAAATACAAATCCTACACTCTTACCATTGAGCCACGAAATCACATAAACGACCAAACGAATATCGGATTCCCTTGATTCGCTTTCGGCTCTACTGAGAGACGAACAGAATTGATCCCGAGCCACTCGTAACTTAAGCCTTAATGCAATGACGTATGGTTACATTTTAAATAATAAAAATAAATCTGACGCTTTTCGAGATCTGACGCTCTGACGCTTTTCGAGATCTGACGCGAGTTTAACATTTTTTACCCACCTAAAAAAGTGCCAAGCGCCGCTAAAGAAGTTTTTACTTCAAAAAGTGCACAGGTTATGACCGAACAGTAAGTTTTGGGTAAACATGTGTGAACCAAATGTTGGCATAACGCCACGAAGTAACAGAATCTGTGTTCAAAAGTTTAGCTCGCAAGATGGGAATGTAGCGAGAGAGCGAATCAGGCTTTAAACTTCTAACGACGATACATTAAAACGTGTTTGATATAATTTAAACAGGCGTCATCTCAAATCAGTACTAATAATAAATCTGTAAGGGATGGTCATGGAGTAAGTTACTTTGTCTTATGAGATACTGCGTTTGTAGACTCTATGTATGATACTAAAACTAAATTGACTATTTTTAGAAATCTTTTCTGTATGTATGTATGTTACTCCATAACTCTTAAACCGATCATTCGAAATCAATGAAACTTAGTACGAGCACATTTTACTATAACGGGACACAGGATAGGCTAAATAAAAGTTCCTGTTACGCCAAGATTTGGCTCTCATAGAAATCGTATTGTTCCGCGCGCCGAAATAAAGGTACGGTACGGAAAAGCTAGTAGTGTTAATATACTCATATCATTATACCGTGTGGGGCCGGTAATTGAAAAGAATAGCCCCACTGCATCTCTCTCCGTGCATGACGTAAAAGGCGACTAAGGGATAAGGGCAATATGCCGTGCTAAAGGGCGACATGATAGTCACCTCTCACCTTGGCGCGGTCATTTACACCGAGTCGTGCAGCAGGTGGGCCTTCGTGCCTTACTTGCTGCTTGACAGTTATATTGTCCTAATACTTTGCTAAACTTGGTGGTCGGTGTTGTGCTTTTATTTACTAGCAACACAACACAGATTACTCTGCTTATCCAGATTGTCGGAAAAAAATTGTGAATAGCGGTTTTGTTTCGAAAATAAATAAAATCAAGGAAAGTTATGAACGGAACATATTATGTAGATTATGTAGAAGCCAACGCCCAGTCCATTCAGCCAGCCACCCGCCTTCTTTCTATACTACTTTCGTTAATGGTGAACTGTTGAATAATCTGTATATCAGTGTATCCCCTGTATACCTATTCGCTGAGACCGGGCGGGCCAATTAATTGCATTAGTTTATTTTTTTCCGAAGGCGTAAAATTTTTACTTCCTGCTTTTACGAGTGCTAGAAGGGCGCCGCGCCTTCGCCGCGGAGGGCTGCTTGAGTGACGTTTTATGCCTTATCGCTGGGAGCACGACGCGCGACGGCATCTAGACGGCTGAGCGCTTTCGTGGAAACCCAATACTTGCTTGTAGCCATCTATAATGTGGAATGACAGTGCTTTTATTACGACAGACAGGTAGATACGAGTAGGCTTCCAGGAAAATAGAGAGATACTTATAAAGCATAATTTGTATCAAGTTCCTACAGGGCATATCTTAGAAGAATCGATATTTAAGGTGTATCCATACTAATTCGGGAATCGGTTTCTCATGCGAGAGGTCCTAGGTTCGAATCCGGTCGGCGTGTACCAATGAGTTTTTTCTGACGAAAAAAAATTCGTGCATACCTACACCTGCTGCTGTTGTCGGTGTTGTTTGCACGTAGTTGAGGCCGAATTCATTCTTCGTGAAGTCAACGACATACCTGTTGTGTTGTGGATCGTAATTATTGAAATCACCGCTACGCTACCAGGCCTCACGCAGTCACGCACTCTATGTACCTGCGCGCGCTAACTACCTACCGCCCAGCCGCCGGCGCGGCGGTCTAATTCAGTGGAAATTCGTCAGCCGCGAAGCATACCTACACGCTCGCCCACGCTACTGCGCACAGCTGGAAAGCAATAATCACTTTACACTCGATCGCTTAGGTACATTTTCGCACGCAGCGATTGGCGACGTGAAACAGTAGGCTATTAAGCCGAAGGTATGGAACTTTTTCTATGGAGTGATTTAGATAGATAGATATATAGAAATACTTTATTGCTCCAAAAAAACATTTAACATAAACACACAATAAGAAATTTACATGAGGGGCAAAGGCGGACTTATCCCTTACAGGGATTTCTCCCAGTCAACCTTTGGATGTTTGAGAGTCGTATGTTGCGAGATATAAGTAGGTAGTAGCAAAAGACTTGAGTGTGGGAATGTAAAATATAATATAAGGAAAATAACTATAATATACTATAATATACACTACATATAAGTACATACTAGTTAATTATCTGTTCATATTTAATTCATTCATACATTCAGTTAGTTCATTCATATTTAAGTTTATCTATCTTTTGTATTCCCGTACATCTGTTAAATCATAATATTTAAACTTCTCTTTCCGCCACTCACCTAGCAGTTATCATACCCCAAAGGTATCCTGTTAGGCCCATGTTCTATTTGAGTGCAATAAATATATACAATACAATAAAATCTGTTACAAAGTAACTATTAAGTAATCTGTGACGCTACGGACATTGGGGTACCCACACGTGGCCAATAACCCCCTCTTTCCGATGATAGCTGTGATTTATATTTCTTGCTGGCTTTTGCGCCGGCTAAGGCCGACATATTGAACTTTTATATTTTTTACACTCTCTACTTATTTTTAACAGCAAATATTGTCCAAATAACACTTTTGAATTGATTGTTCTGAATAAACTTTAAATAAGGGAAAGAATCACCGCGCTATCACGTCTTAATCGTGAGTTACACTGAATATAAACTAGCGAGAGAGCGAGTTTCGTTCATTTTACGCAGTGCCCCTCCACCGCTACCCCCCTTGGCCCCGCCGCGAATTCAAGGTCTTAACAGCGAACTGACTATATAAGCTAAACAATGACACTGGATTCATGTTTCAAGACTAATAGTTTTGCAGTTATTAAGATCAGACGATATACCGCTTTTCGTTACGGTCCGGTTTCTGACCTGGTACCACAGAATAGAAATGAGTACCAGAAGCGACACTCCACAAGGCCACATAAAGGAATAGCTACTCTTGCTGAGACGCAATAAAGTGCAATTCAGCTCGCAAAGCGCTGCATGCCTAACTCGAATAATAACCTACATCACGCTTCTCTTTCTATCGCATAACTCTATCTCTTTTGGCGCGTTTCGGATCGTGTTGGGGTTGTCGTCTTGTGTGACGAATAAATTACTGTTAATAATTACTTAGCAGTTTTTTTTTGACAAAACTCTGTGGCTTCTCGGAAGTATAATGATGATGACATGCTAATTTTATTGATTCATTTATTTAATTAGTTTCTTATTTTAATTGTTTTATATTAGATAAGCGCAAAATGCCTATGAATCAGGAACTGCCTCTGCGAGACAGATTCTTCTATTGCAGAGCCTCTCTTTGTAAATGCGTACATGAAATAATGAAATAAATAAATTATTTGATTTGACATATTATTATTATCATTTCTTTATTTTCACATTTTTACTAAGCATTTATATTAATTTTACATATTTTATATTATACAAAAACTTATAAAAATACACAAAATTATCATATTATTATTATCATCATTCGTTCATTACCGAGATAGTATTATTATATTAGTATTAGTAGTCATTATTAATTCTTTATTATCACATTTACAATATTTACATTAATTTCACATATACAAAGTATAAAAATACAAATATATACCTAAAATTAATCATTAAATTAAATTAGTTATTATTAGTATTACGATGCTCCAATTGCTCCATTATTATTATATCGAAGAATAGGCACAGAATACTTCATAGGTACTGAATAAAATAGTTCGTTCCATCCAGGCGATCGACTGTATGCGTGCGCTCGCAAGCGCGGGGCTGCCCGGACTGTTTTGTATTCTCCGAATATCGCGCGCTGTAGGTGATTATCGCGGTAGGTATGAAGGAGTGTCTGAGGCCTGCTGGTACTCACTTTTTTTTTATTGATAGCGCGACATGTGGCATCGTTTCACCTACAAATAGGTCTCTAACGATGCCCATGGACATTCTGTCATACATATCAGTGTTATTTTAAAGACGTTTCACGTCAAAAAAGCTGAAAAAACACGTTTCTTGTATGGGGACGGCTTAATTTTTCACTTTTTAAATTTTTTATTATTTTATTTCTTTATTAACACATTATCTTAAAACAAATTTTGTACATATTAAAAACCTAACATTAAAAACATATACAAAATTAACCTTAAAAAAAATGGAATTTCCACCAACGGCGGCGGGGCGAACCCAGGCTACCGATGGTCGGGTCCCAAAGAGAGGAACCTCCGGACGATGCGTGCAGTGAAATTTTTTATTATTGTTATATCTGTCAAATAACACATATTCTGTGAAATTTTCAACCGACTAGCTATTACGGTTTCAATGATACAGCCATCGGACAGACGGACAGACAGGCAAACTGATGGCGTAGGCTTAGTAATAAGCTTCCGTAAGGATACGGATCCCTAAAAAGCGTTTTGCATATTTAATCTGCAAGTAAGATTATTTAACACTGCATTGGTGGCGCTTCTAAAAGTCACGCGAGTGGTCGCGCGGGGCACATGTGTGCCCCTAAATTGAAATTAATTTTTGTAATGTTTTTTTTTATAAGATATCAATAAATTTACAATGTGGAATGTAAAAGCATTTATTCTAGCCACTCATAACCTAAAAACATGGCACTTATTATTTACATAACTAGAGATAATCTCAATTTACTAAAAAATGGCATCATTTCGACCTAGATTATAGTAAAGCAAAATTTAAGAAATAATTATAAAACAAGACTTATTTAGAGTAACTGAAAACACAGAAGACATAATGATGATTTTATGCTCGCTACACACAGGTTTGAAGCACTTTATGCATACCATACGAGTGCTTCGATCTTTCGCTCTTCCACAGTCTTCTCACCTGGCAGAAATTCGGAGGTATCTGTAGGATGCATCCGCGAATTCCCAAGCCTCACGCGCTACTGATAGGTGGCTCGCGCCGAAACTTGAAGGTACTGAGCGGTGGAGACATGTAGCGGTAAAAGTGAAAAATTTGTGAACAATAACAATGCCCTGGGGCACACCTGTGCCCCGCGCCACCACTGCAGTGTTAAACGCAGCCCGCTTAAGTATTAGAGAGCTCGATTCTGTTTCGGTGAACATAAACCTATAAACCTTTCCGAAAGAATAACCTCGAATATAATCCAGAAGACCATTTCATATAAGTTTAAGGGTCCGTGTTACTCGAGACTAGATATTTCGTTCAATAACTTTAATTTAATTACGAAGGAAGTGCCCGCCCAGTCCCTTCTCGTCGATAATAAATAAGTTAATACAACTTTACATTCTTAATTTAACTTGACCTCCGCATTTATATTTTTGGAGCTAACTTTATTTTCAAATTTAGAATAGACCACAGACCAACAGTTGAGTAGGCCAGACAGGAAAAGTAGGTCAGTCAGTCAGTCAGTCAGCGTGTAGGCGTCCACTGCTGGACATACGCCTCTCCAATTTTCCTCCAGTCCTCCCGGCCTTCAGCTATACGGAACCACTGCTTTCCGCCGACGTACCTAATTGATGTCGTCGTCCCACGGGGAAGACCACGCGGGTCTTCCCACACTCCATTTTTCTGTCCACGGCCGCCAGTGTAGGACACGGTTATTCCAACGGTCGTCTCTTCGGCTGAAAAGTAGGTATGTACATCCAATACGGTAGTATCAACCCAACCGGCTACAATTTGAGCCTACCGCCTAGTAAGGGGCAAGGAAAGAAACCTACGAGTACTGTATTACACCGGTTCCGAACGGTGAAGCCGCAAGTGTGGGTATGTACGTAATTTTTGTCATCAGAATAAAACAACTTTAGCTTGTGCAAACTGTTCTTGGTTTATTTCAATAAAATCTCTAAAGTCCGTTATGGTCTGGTCTCGCCTTAACATCCTAGATTCTGATCCATAGAGCGATGGTTGATACTGCATTCATCGTTATGCCTTTATAGTATCACCGAATGGATTAGTGGCCACACGAACAAGCAAAGAGGACTTCTCAGATATATTTCCGACAAAGATTTTCGTAAATATCCGTAGAAAGTACCAGCGACAGGGTCAGAAGGGATTATGTACTGCAGAACTTTTAGCCAAATGCCCTTTCATCATCTTAGAGATAGGGTCTCTAATGGAGTGACCGCGGATGTATTGGCCATGTTTTTTCTAAGAAAGGGTCGAGGATAAAGCAACATTTCGAGAGCCGAGAGCGCTCAAACGTTGAATGCAAACACTGAAAAAGAACAAACTGAGAGAGGTTAGGATACGGGCGGCGGCGTCCCGCGCGCAGGCGTATTAAGTTTAGTTATAAAGGCTTATCCTGGGGAACGAACTGCATGGTGATTAACCGTGGAGGAACTTTTTCAAGAGGATTATATCGTTATAGAAGCAGAAAGCTTCGACGCGGTTATTTTAATACAATTTATCTGCTCACTCGGTAATCCTAATACGATCAGTATGAATTACTAAAACCTATTATATACAGGGCGTTTCCACAGGCGTGAAGTTATGTATACATATAACTAACAGTACCCAAACATCGATAGATATGACAAGCTCAGCACACAACTGTTCTAGCAAACTGAAACCACAAACCAGGCCTGTTTCAGTTTGTCTCGCATATTTTAACAGTTCCACAGAAATGCGGTCAACGCCCGCCGTCAAGTTTCTAAAACTTAGTACAGAAAGGGTTACCGGGACCTCGTATCGTTAGTGCGAGAGTGCGATTCAATTCCATAAGTTTTGAGATAATGTAGCCTAACTTTAAGATGTTAATTAAGTTAATTATATAATTAAGGGTACTCGTACGTAAGCTAATTCTATATGGACGGCACACAGTAGATATTTCAGGAGTGAGTTTGCCGCAAGAACCAATATTTACCCGCCACTGACCCCAGCGCACCAGCCTTGCGGTCATAGTACCCGCACTGTGTCAGTCACGACTTCATCGTGGAACAATCATTTGAAAGTCGTTGCACGCAGGGAGGCCCGCTGTCGGGATACCACCAATTTTGTCTCGACGATGCGCATTGACTGCGGTCCAGCTGGTATCTGGTATCTGCGAAGGAAAAAAGGTATACCGATCTTTTTTGCGCGGTAAACCGCGCGTAGCCTGTCGTCACTCTGTCTGCCCTATATAAAATAGGGCAGTCGCCGTTGCCGGCTAAGGGCGAGCGGCATCGAAGCCGCTACTGCTGCTGGCACGTTCTGCAGTCTCTCGACTGCTGCAGCTGCCTGTGGTGTCATGCCAATGAGTCGCGTTGTAGTATCATACATAGAGTCTACAAACCCTATATATCATAACATAAAACACTGTAACTTACTCCATGACCATCCCTTACAGATGTATTATTATTATATTGATTTTTCGACTCTAGTATTGATCCATTATTGCATGAAAGTTTAAAAATATACCGATTAATGTACATATAATATGTAAGTTTATTATATACATATATATGCTTATTAAAGTATCTATGTAGTATTCGTACGTAGTTTATCATACATATTTCTTTGATCTAACACATTGTCACAAACTATTCTTGTTCGCCTGCATGTACTTCTCCCACATCCCAAATAGCGGTCCAGCCCCCCGTTGGAAGAACTCAAATCGTTCGCGTTAAGAACGTTCTGAGCCGTTATTGTTTTGTGTTATTCTCTGTATTTGGTGTGCAGTAAACATTTTCTATTCAATAGTGAAGAAGCTGCGACACAGTTGAGCAAGTTAGAATAGGTAAATATTGGCCTGGCTGTAAAGTTGAAAATATATTTACGGTTCCAATTAATTTATATTGTATGCCCTTTGACCATTTATTACCCTTGACGTCGACATTCGTTTGCTGCCTCCTCAGATTCCTAAACATTCTACATATGTATCTACACTAATAATATAAACAAGTAAAGTTTGTAAATTTGTAAGTTTGGATGAAGGAGGTAATCTTCGAAAATACACTCCCGATTTAAAAAAAAAATTGACCTATATTGAGAATGTACCTTCAGGATGGCTATGTAAGCTAGTAATTTATAACCTTACTAAGAAGATAACTTAAAACTTTTAGTATCTACAGGCTGTGATAAATAAGCCGACAAACAGAGAGACAGACAGACGTGATAGATTTATAAAGGCTCTCGAGGCTTTTAAAGCTATAAAGGCCAGCCGTGCAAAAGGTCAAATGTTCTTATTTCAAACTACAAAGTGAGATCGTGAGATTCACTTACGCGGGAAGACTCAAAATCGCCATAAGATGGCACTCCGGCACTGCCGACCCCCAACCCCCGTCCCCCTTCCCCTTCGCTCTCCCCGCAGATATTAAACCGGAGTTATACGCGATCTCTCAGAAGTATTACACTTTTATTTTATGCCGGCCGAGGCGTCCGCGATATTAATATCCATTTTACGAAATTCAATTAGCACGAGTGGGGAACTTGAAGTGTGTTTTAATATAAGTTCTTCGGAGATTTTTGCCGACAGCATCTTCCACGCCGTTAAAAACATATAATGAGAAACGAGATCTAGTTGCCGAGGAGGTGAAAGATATGTACACAAATACAAAATGACCAGGTTACTTAAAGACAATATGTGTTCTTAAGGTCAGTCCAATCTAAGTTCCTGTCTTTGTCGTTTTTTTATGTTTAGATGAAATATACAACACCGGAGCTAATTTTTTGATGTCATGAAGTTAAGCTTTATTGAGTCATCCATCACCTCAGATATTAAAAAAATAAAAAGACAGGAACGTAGATTCGGCTGTCCTTATTACAACAACAACAATTACATACATACATATACATATCGCACACGCTGAATCCCGACAATCGGGGTAAGCAGAGCAATCGGTGTTGTGCTGCAAGAACTCTGCTAAATTACAGCACAACACCGACCACCACGTTTCGCAAAGTATTCGAACAAGACATCGATCGATCAAGCAGCAAGTAAGGCACGAAGAACCACCTGCTGCATGACTTGGTGGAAGTACCGTGCCAAGGTGAGAGGTGGCGAGCCTATCGCCTTTTAGCACGGTATCTTGTCCTTATCCCTTAGTCGCCTTTTACGACATGCACGGGGAGAGATGCAGTGGGGCTATTCTTTTTAAGTACCGGCCCCACACAGTACCAAATCTATTACTACTACTATTGTACAAAATGATTGTAAACATTGGACAAGGTTTAGTTGGGGTAGAAACCATAAACTCGGAAAGACGAATTTGTACAGAGAAAGTTAACGTCTTAATTTTATAACTTTTTTTTTTTTGGAAACTGACACGCTTGGCTACATCACCTACAACATCCGTGATGTCAGCCCATAAAACCTGGTGAACTTGGTGCCACGTCAGCGCTTCCCTTCGGTCGTGCCGGCTACACTGAACTGGACGGAAAACACGAAATTATTTTACATAGCCGTTTCGACTGACCTTTCATTCAGTGTGGTGGTACCAACCCGGGCGGGATAAACCCTACCACCTAGTAATATAAGAAGGGAGTCTTATCCCTTAGTCGCCTTTTACGACATACACGGGGAGAGATGCAGTGGGGCTATTCTTTTAAAGTACCGGCCCCACACGGTACGGTGTGCATGCATACATAATGCTGGTAACAGTGTAATGTCCGCAATGTGTTATAGGGCCGTTTCTACGCATACACTTCCATGATCTATGTACATTCTAGTTATTTTGATCAGGTTGTATTATTATTCTAGAAATTCATGAAAATGATTTTTTTCTTTTCTCTGAACAAATTTTCCTGTTTTTATGTATTTTCCTTAGATAATAAAAGGAAGAACGAACATGTTCAATTCAATTTATGTGTCGAGGATGATCCAGATAAAAGGTCAGTCAGAATGTATGCGTCCACTGCTAGACATACGCCTCTCCAATTTTTCTCCAGTCCTCCCGGCCTTCAGCGGTACGGAACCACTGCTTTCCGCCGCCGTATATGATGTCGTCGTCCCACCTGGCGGGTGGTCTTCCCACACTCCGTTTCCCTGTCCACGGCCGCCAGCCCTGTGCACGGTTACTCCAACGATCGTCGTCTCTCCGGATATCGTACCCAGCCCACTGCCGGCGATGTAGGTTTAAGCGGCGGGTGGCCGAGTGGTTTGGGCATCGGCTTCTCATGCGAGAGGTCCGCGGTTCGAATCCCGTCGTCGGCGTATACCAATGAGTTTTTTCTGACGAAAAAATTTACGTGCATACCTACACCTGCTGCTTCACCGTTCGGAACCGGTGTAAAACTGTAGGTCCCTTCCCTTGCCCCTTACTAGGTGGTAGGCTCAAATTGTAGCCGACTGGGTTGGTACCACCGTACTGGATGTAAGATGGCCGCATAGCAGCCTCGGCTGTGTTGTCCTCTAGTCCAGTATAGCCAGCAATCCAGGGAAGTCTCCGGTATGGCACCTACCTTCTCGGAGGTGATATTGGCTGGTCGGAGCATGCGCTTTGGCCCCTCCGACTCAGCCACCCAGACCGGACTACATAAAAAAAAAAAAAAAACTGGCACTTGAGTTTAGCCACCCGGTGTCCAATATCGACTACTTTTTGGTGCATCGGCGGGATTGGATAGGGTAATTAATTGTCCATCTGAAATTCGTGCGGCTGTGCGGATAGTTGGAACGTAGAGGATCCAGTTCAAGTCCGAGCTTAGTGGCCATCCGCGTTGGCTTTTGCGACAGGTATACCAGACGGCATATAACTTGGACCAGTGCAGTAGCCGATTTTAGGCTATATTTGCTGGACGGCGGGGAGAGCGCCTGCAGACCGCGTGATTGGTTGGCCAGTCGCCCGTCGCCGAAATATTGAACCGGTGTGCATTTAGTGTAAATATATACCATCAATGTATTTTAAACAGAGGCAGGGGCAGTAACGTCGAAAGTTATCGAAGTACCTACGAAGAAATGTACGGGATGACTCAGTTCCGTAGATCTTCTATACCATACCTGTCAAAAAACTATATAAGTCTATCTTTTGTATGTCTACAATGCAAAATATAAAATTTACGGCGCCATCTATTATTAAGTAGCGCGACCCTTCTTAATTTTTTACTTTTTTGTTTTTTTTTATTATTTGTTTGTACATCAGCCATAACAATAACACATATTCTGTGAAAATTTCAACGGTTTATTACGGTTCAAAAGATACAGCTCTCGGACAGACGGACAGACAGACGATGTAGGTTTACTAATTGGCTTCCGTATGGATACGGAACACTAAAAAGAAAAATGAAATGTAAAATTAATTTTTTAAGCTTATTCAAAGAGGAATCTCCACGGTGGTAATCAAATTCGGCCGAACTGGGGCCAAATGCAATGCCAAGGCCGAACCCTTTTCGCGAACCAGGCAGCTTAGAAAAATTCTGTTCAAACTTTTTATCCGGAAAGTGTGAGAATTGCTCTGACGGCAAACATTTAAATCGATCGATCGATTAGACATAACGGTGTGTGTGACTTAATGTACAGTAGTCATCAAGAATGGTACCAAAAGCTGCCTCGTGTTAACAAAACGCTAACGCTCTGCACTCGCGCATCGGCGCGGCGCGTTCCGTTCCGTTCCGTAAAACGACATCTCAACACGCGCGTGGCGCTGCGACTGATGCGAAATTGCCGCATGCGGCCCTTTCATTGGTGACATTGTCTGTAGTGCGCCATGTTATATTATGCCTTATCTATCGATTTACATCTTTGGCTGAGGGCATAAATGCACTACACTGCGTAATCACGCTGTATAGCTACAGGAACATATGAATATTTCTCTGCCTACTGTATAAATACAATATGCCCAAAGGTCCTGACGTAATCACTCTGGTCGCAAATAGAGCGTGCAGCCTTTTTTCCTGCTAACGATCTCTTCAGCCATAATGAGTGACTCCGCGCCCGTAATATATTAATCTAATCTTACCTAAGGAATTCCTCGACGACGGCGGTGGCGTAGGAACTTAATAAATGACGTCAGATCCTGTCTCGCATAACAAGAGAGCGATGACGTCACGCCGCGCGCCTCCGGAAAGAGACGCGGCCGCCGTGAACATTACGCTTACTTCCGGTAGGCTCAGTCGACCGTGGCGTAAGTCGAAAGGCCGAAGGTAGTAGAGAGATCGGTGACATCGTCTAGTCAAAGAGTGAGTGAGAATCTAGAATCGGGGAGAGTTTTCGGTTTTGGGGGAGAAATGAGTGAAGGAGGAAAACGATCGCTTATTCCATGGGGAGCGCTCGGAGGAGCTGTTTAACGTGATCCCGTCGTCCCCTTTCCACCTCCGTACCACGCGAACCGGGCAGGGATTGCATCCCTACACGCTGGACTTACCGCGGTCACGTACTAACCGGTTCTGCAGATCTTTCCTCTACAGAACCGGTAAACTCTGGAACGCTTTCCCTGCCCATATATTTCCCCCCAAGTACAGTCTCGGGTCCCTCAAGAGGGGCGTGAATAGGCCCCTATTAGGCCGGCATGGCATTCGCAACCCCCGCATACGTCCGAATGTCCATGGGCGTCGTTAGACACCTTATGGGTGGCTCGGCGCCACACGTCGCGCTTTCTATAAAAATAAAGAGAAGGGATCTATTCCTCAGTGAGTCACTGGAGCTCGCACTGGAGAAAGGTGAACCCGTGAGCATCCGAAGCGTGAGAGTGAGATAGCGAGCGTAGGATGAAGCGAGAGAGAACAGTCAGTCAGAGTGTATGCGTCCATACGAGTCTTAAAGTTTCCTCTAGTCCTCCCGGTACGGAACTACTACTTTCCGTTGATATAAAGGTACATGTCGACGGAAAGCAGTGGTTCCGTACCGGCACGGATCTAAAGGCATGATCTAAAGCAGGGGTTCTCAAACTTGTTTATTTCAGGTACCACTAAAACAAATATGATTGGCGGCGTACCACCTTTACCTACAACAAGTTAATATTAATATTTGAGGAGAGTTTGTTCAAAAGGAACTATATCCGTTGTAACAGAATTTTCAGTAGAGCCAAAAAACTGATAGCTAATTAAACTTAGGATATTGGAAATAATATACCTTTTTGACCAAAATTTTTGTTTTCAATCGTAATTTTCTATAGGAAATAGTTCCTTTTGACCATGCAAATTTTACAGGGAGATGTATTTGAATACAAAGACTGAGAATCCGCCAAAAAATGCGCAACTCGTCGAAACGGAAATAGGTCGTTTTGAGCAGACGCTCCTCATTTATCTTCTATATCTACATTCTTAAATTCTCTTTGGAGGTTAGAATCACACCAACGTTCAATTTAATGATTATCTTTCCTCAAAGTTCAATTATTTCATCTCGGAATCGAATCTAAAAATTGATTTCTTTTCGAATTTATTTCTAAAAAATCTTCTTTAAAATATTCTTCGGAACTCACTATTAGCATTTGAAAGTGGATTTTTACATAGCTAAGAACATCAGAATCAAATTATATTTATGTTAATCAACAAAACTTTTTAAATTAGGATTATGACACTTTTTATTGCCGCTTATAAAATTTTGTGAGCATAATGTTTAATTTTTTCGAGTAATACCTCGAAGCAGTACGCGTGCCACAGATTGAGAACTGCTGATCTAAAGAAATGTCCACGGGTGTCGTTAGTCACTTTACTGCTAGCTCGGCGCTACATTAAAAAATTATCTAACCCTGACTAACCAGTGGAGTTGACATTTCGTAAACAGCGCACACCGGCACATAATTTTGCCAACCCAACTAAGGTATACTTGTTGAAAATTCGTCCGTAAAACGGCTGAAGCTTGGAGTAAGAGCGGCGCGCGGGCTAATAGGCGATATGAATATTTATCAGATAGCGTGGAGCCGCTGGTGGTTACTGGAGCGATTTGTCACTTGCGCGGTGTCGATGGAATAATTATTTGATTTTGATATTATACTCAGATTACTCGTAATTGCCGATGTTGTAATCGCTTCTATGCGGCCATCAGAGTGAGATATAAAACGCGGGTAGTGTATTTTTTGAGCCAATCCTGCATTTTTTTATACGGTTGGCTACTTCACCTACAACACCCGTGATGTCAGCCCATAACATCGGGTGAACTAGGTGCCATGCATGCATGCCAGCAACGCTGGGGGCGGTCAGTTCTTGGATAGGTGACCGCTCGACCGTTGGAAGCTGACCGTGGTTCGGATTCCACGTTAAACTGTAGGTCCCTTCCCTTCTTACCTTACTAGGTGGTAGGGGTTCAACCCGCCCGGAGCCGCACTGAATGAAACGTCGGTCGAAACGGCTATGTAAATAGTTTGTGTTTTCCGTCCAGTTCAGTGTAACCGGCACGACCGAAGGGAAGCACTGACATGGCACCTAGTTCACCCGGTGTTATGGGCTGACATCATCACGGATGTTGTAGGTGATGTAGCCAACCGTGTCAGTTTCAATAATAAAAAAACCCTAGCCTAACAAAATTATTAAAAGTTTTAATTAAAGCGTCTTAATTACAAATTAAATTACAAATTAAAAAAAAAAACCCGAAACATCAACAACCCTTAAAAAGTAAAAAATAATACCCGCTCAATTAATTAACTGATAAGTAAAAAAATTTAAAACCGCATCCAAATCGGCCCATCCGTTTGGGAGCTACGATGCCACAGACAGAGACACACACTTATAACACCCCTCTTTTTCGTCGGGGGTTAAAAACAATCTACACCTACATATACCTAATGGCAGGCAAGCCTCTTAGCTCTGCTGGGTATATTATATACTTAGTTCTGGTGAAATACATTTTCAAAGACATTAATGAGAAAGGAAAACCAAAGCGTTTGAGGAGAGAAAATTTTTACATTTCCTTTCCAAACTTCTCGGAGTTTATAAATAAAAATACACTCATATTTTTGAAAGTTTTTCTTTTATTTCATTGTAAAGAGTCCTGTCCCCCAACGTTGATTTATATACCAAGAATCACGTTTTGGGCTCATAATCCTTGAAACCTTCCAGCGAATGCTAAATGTTTAATTAAGTGAGCCCTTGGAGCTATTATATTTACGTATATAATTTTTACGCATGTCGTGGGCCTCTTAATTAAAAGGGTTGACTCGGGGGAGCGGCGCCGGTGTGGAGGGGGTAAGGTTTTGTGTTCGTGATGTGATTTTGAATGTTTATAATGTTTACTGAATTGTAATGGCACTCTGTTTTGTATCATTCCGTGGGCGACATGAAATTTTATGTTATTATATCGCTGGAAGCCGGAGCAGTTCGAAAATTAATTCGAGCGAAGTAATTGGAGGCAAATTGAGGCGGCTCGTTAAATTTCGCAATTGACTCTAACATGTTATTTAATTAAACGCATAAACTTGAATCTTTTAATTTACGCTTTTTGATTGAATCTTATTCAATCACTAGCTGTGCCCGCGGCTCCGCCCGGTCTCATATTTGACTTCTCTGCTAACCTCATAAGCCATTTAACATAATGAAAAGTGGCCTATAATTATAGGAAGAATCAAGCTATCCGTAGAAGCAAGCTGTATTAAAATAGCTTCAGTGGTTCTCGAGTTATAAGCGAACAGACAGACATACAGACAGACAGAAAGAGAAAGCAGACGTTGGATTTTTTGATTTGATTTCATAGTACTGACATATATCTTTTTTTTTATGTAATCCTGTATGGGTGGGTGAGTCGGAGGGGCCAAAGCGCATGCTCCGACTAGCCAATATCACCTCCGAGAAGGTAGGTGCCATACCGGAGACTTTCATGGATTGCTGGCTATACTGGACTAGAGGAGAACACAACCGAGCCTGCTATGCGGCCATCTTACATCCAGTACGGTGGTACCAACCCAGTCGGCTACAATTTGAGCCTACCACCTAGTAAGGGGCAAAGGAAGGGACCTAGAGTCTTACACCGGTTAACGGAGAAGCAGCAGGTGTAGGTATGCACGTAAATTTTTTCGTCAGAAAAAACTCATTGGTACACGCCGACCGGATTCGAACCGCGGACCTCTCGCATGAGAAGCCGATGCTCAAACCACTCGGCCACCCGCCGCTATAGCCTCTTTAGCATCTTTAGCCTAGCCTCAAATTTCAATATTGCGAAGACACTCAGTGATCAGGTCGGGGGTTGGCTCTAACGAATAAATACATTCTACGCAATGTGCTATTATTGTGCGTATAGTAGTAGTTTGTCAGCGTCGGTAGCTCAGTGGTGCGGGCGGTCGACTGTGGGTCGTGATCGTAAGCACACCTGCAGGTCTATTCTTGTAAATTCTGATATTCTTGTAAATTCTGACAGCGGAATCAGCGCTGATGTGGCGCTGAGAGCTACTTTGGTAAGTGGCTCTCAGCGCCACAACAGCGCTGATTCCGCTGTCAGAATTTACAAGAATAGACCTGCTGTACTTGGATAGGTGACCGCTCGACCGCTGGGGGCTGACCGTGGTCCGGATTCCACCTAAAACTGCAGTTCCCTTCCTTTCTTACTTTACTAGTTGGTAGGGTTTAACCCGCCCGGGTTGGTACCACCGCACTGAATGAAAGATCGGTTGAAACGGCTACATAAATATTTGTTCTTTAGATAAAATGCAAAGCCGAAAATGAAGACAAAAAAGGCTACGTAAACAGTTCGTGTTTTCCATCCAGTTCAGTTTAGCCGGCACGACCGAGTGAAGGTGTTATGGGGTGGCATCAGGTGATGTAGCCAACCGTGTCAGTTTTCAAAAAAAAAGCACACAGATTGAAACCCTGAGATAAACCCGCATTCATGAATAAGATATTTATTTTTCACTTCCAAATTAGGTAGAACCACTAGACTAGACATGTTAAAGTGGTATATTGGATTAATATAACTCAAGGTTTAAGCGTCACTACTGTAGAGCTCTTGTTCCACTTATAGCACTTACAAACGCTATTGTAAAGTCACTAAAGAACCTTAACCTGTATAAGAATGGCCTCTTTCGGGGTTACAAGAAAGCTAGAGCACGCTATAACACCAATTATTGTTAACACCAATATACCAGTTCAGCCTCTCAAAATAACTATTAAACAGCTCTTATAACGCCTGTCTTAACACCATAATGTTAGTTGGGTGTGTCTGTATGTTTACTACGAAATTTTGTATGATGATAGATTACTACACAAAAAGTATCCCCGAAACTTGTGCGTCTAAAATTATAATATAGAAATGAAAGTAAAAACTCTCTCCTATAGAGAATGTTTTATTTTCAATACTTTCTAAGATATAGTGAATTTACGGAACACTCCTCAAACTCCTGATGCTTGACTTGTTTTTATTATGGAAACGTGAAAAGATATTGTGCCTACGTAAAACATAAATGTTAGGTTGTCTGGCAATGTTCATGCCACCGCAAACAGAAGAAAAACAACATTTTGTTTGATTAGCAAATTGGGCGGCCGCCCCACTCATAACAAGCTTTCATTTGGCATTCAGATCATCTGTCGGAGCTATAATGAAAGGTAAACTTCAAATTATCCCTTCAACCATTATTAACTTCATCCAAACTAAAAAGTTTGCTTTTCGTTTTGCCGTGTGAGATTGCAGATGTTTCAGTCTGTGCATTTGTTACTGGTTGCAAATAATTTTATAAAAAAAAATATATAATCAAAATTATAACATGTCAAAAAATAACAAGAAATAAAAAGTTCAATGAAAAAAAAAGTTTATTTTAATTTTCCATCAACAATATTGGTGTCAGAATTGATTAAAAAACGAACTTAAAATGCTCACAAGAGCTGCAAAAAAACGAGCTAAAAGTGATGGGGCAAATGCAGATCCGGTCAACGGTAATATATTAGCCGCAGGAGTGCTCCCTGTTGGGGGCACCGGTGAAAACATTACAGGCGACGAAGTCACCGCAGTCGCGTTACCCACCACCTCGGGGAACGCCGGTGACCGCCTTAATAGATCGCGACGCACATCAAATACCACCTCAAAGTCATCAGCCACTTGTGTGGCACAACAGCTCGCAGCCAGAGCGCAACATGCACGTCGTATGGCGGAGAGGGAAGCGGAATGGGAGCGCGCCGCAGCGGAGCGTGCCGCCGCAGCCGAGCGCGCCGCAGCCGAGCGCGCCGCAGCCGAGCGCGCAGCCGAGCGCGCAGCCGAGCGCGAGCGCGCCGCAGCCGAACGCGAGCGCTCCGTCGCTGAACTCGAGCTCCAGGCACAGCTGGCCTTAATTGAAGCAGCATGCAGTACTCGGGGATCTTCGTTGGCTAGTCGGCGAGGTATACAGCAGTGGTTAGAAAATAACGAAAGTACCACCTTGGAGGCAAAGGAGAAGGCTGACCACCCATATGAGCCTCAACATTACGCACCTGCTAACCCTGAAGTCGTGGAAGAGTCAACAAACCCAGTTCTGCAGCATGTCCTCGAGCAGCCAGCGGTCCTCGAGCAGCCAGCGCCCACTCACTTTCCCATGCTGCCAGCGCCCGCTCACTTTCCCATGCAGCCAGCGCCCGCTCACTTTCCCATGCAGCCAGCGGCCGCTCACTTTCCCATACCTACACCTACTACACATACATCGGCACAGGCTACCAAGCTAGGTACACAAAAAAACTGTGAATGTAACCAAAATAAAAATATAGATAGAAATAGGGATACAGAGCAACACAATGACTTGAGGAAATTGGCCCAAGTCATTACAGACCTAGCGAAGAAGAAGCCAAAGGTGAGTGATATAAAACTACCATTCTTTGATGGTCATGCAAAGGACTGGCTTGGTCTCAAACGGGTTTTTGATGAAACCAAGTGTGGTTACACTAACGCGGAGAATTTTGCTAGACTAAATTCAGCCATTCGAGGTTCAGCTCGTGAGGCAATTTCAACCCTCTTGGTTTCAGCGCGGGAGCCCGAAGAGGTCATGACAGCGCTGGAGCTTAGATTTGCCAGGCCAGAGTACATAGTCCTGCAAGAAATTGCCTCGGTGAAGGCACTACCGAAATTGCCTGTCGAGGGCAGCAAAGAATTGAATCAGTTCGCCTGTCGTGTGCGAAATTGTGTGGAGACCATGAAATTGCTAAACCAAAGCAATTACTTGGCTTCCCCAGAGCTCTACAATACAATCATTGGTAAGCTCACTCCATTATTGCGATCGCGATTGACTGATTTTGCATACTCGCACACTGGCAACAAATCTAAGCTCGAGCTTATTGTAGATTTCTTAGTACGAGAAGCCGAATTGCAGATTAGGTTCGGCCTGATTCCCGAATCCAGTGCTCATCGTGATGGCGCCAAAGACAAAGTACATGCTCATCGTGATGGCACCAAAGACAAGGTACATGCTCATAGTGACTATACCAAAGATAAGGTACACAGCGTCTCTCATCAAATGTCAACTTCAAAGTCATCGGCGCAGTTCGACAGTGACGGCAAATGTAAGTATTGCCAGGAAGGTAAACATGATGTTGCAATGTGTAAGAAATTTGAGTTGCTTCCTATTGATGAGAAATGGCAATGGGTAACCGAAAATAAAGTATGCCACAAATGTCTGATCCGTGGTAAGCACTCATACAGGAGATGTAAGATTTCATGCAAAGTGCCTAATTGCAAATACAGCCCATATCACAATACATTACTTCATAGGCAACCAGAGGTGTCTGCTCACCTTGCAGAACAAGCTACTTCAACTTCTTCACAGCCGACATTCTCTGAGGCTGCGGAGGTTGTGAACCACAGTTTCTCGGACACAGGATCCTTGCGACCATTGCTAAAGGTAGTGGCAGTTACCGTGTCAGGTCCTCAAGGCAGCGTAGATACCTACGCCTTACTCGATGATGGTTCCACGGCTACTCTCATCGACTCTGATATTACAGATATCATTGGTGCTCAAGGGCCCAAATCGTTAATCACTGTCGACTGTATAGGTGGTTTATCAAAGACATCTGAGGTAAACTTTGTTAATATTTCAATCAAAGGTCGCCATAGTTCAGAAACTCATGTAGTAAAAAATGTTCGCTCAATTTCCAACCTCGGCATTAGTCGACAATCGTTGGATTCTGACGACATCAAGAAGCATAGCCACTTGGCAGATCTCACTGACTTTCTGTGCTATAACGATGCGAAGCCTAAGCTTTTGATCGGAACTGACAATTGGCATTTAACAATCGCCCATTCCACTCGCCAGGGTAACAGACATCAGCCGGTAGCAATCCTTACCGCTTTGGGATGGGTGCTCTACGGATTCGCTTCCAGCAAAACGGTGCCAATTCACTTTGTAAATCACGCTACAATTTCGAACGAATGCGAAGCGTACGAATCCCTGGAAACCCTAATCAAAGAGAACTACAAGCTAGACTCTATTGGTATAAGTAAGAATGAATGTCGAAGCATGAGTGAGGAGCGTGCATTAAACATTTTAGACACTACATCTCATCGCTTACCGACAGGCCGTTTTGAAGTAGGTTTATTGTGGCGATCCGATATCAAATCCATTCCTAACAGCTACGACCTCGCTCTCTCGCGCTTCCTAAATTTAGAGAAGAAATTCAAAAGGGACCCCATGTATGCGAAAGCATATATAAAAAACATGAACTCAACATTCGAAAAGGGATACGCAGAAATATGTGCTGACGATCAATCTGAAGAAGGTCTGACTTGGTACCTCCCACACTTCGGCGTGTTTCACCCACAAAAACAAAAATTACGCATAGTATATGATGCCGCTGCCGCTAGCGGAGGTGTGAGCCTTAATGATTTACTGCTACCAGATCCAGATTTGCTTCAGCCACTCTTGGCCGTACTTATGCGTTTCAGGGAGGGTCTCGTGGCTATGACTGCTGATATAAGAGAGATGTTCCCTCAAATAAAAATCATTCAGAAAGATAGGAATGCGCAACGTTTTTTATGGCGCGACGATCCTAGCACACCCCTAAAAGAGTACAGAATGTCTTCCATGATGTTCGGTGCTACCTCCAGTCCGTGCTCAGCTATCTACATAAAAAACAAAAATGCAGATGAGCACAAGATTCGTTACCCGGAGGCAGCTCACTCTATTATACATGACCATTACATGGACGATTTCCTGGGAAGTGTTGAGGATGTTACTCGTGCTGCTCAACTGATCGCTGACATAACGAAGGTTCACGAAGCCGGATGCTTCGAAATGAGATCTTGGGTATCAAATCGAAAAGAAGCGCTTTGCTATTTACCACCTGAGTTATGTGCGAATAACGTATCTGAGGTCAATCTAGGTCCAAGTAATGGAAATGTACGAGTATTGGGCATGACATGGAACATCATGGAGGACACATTATGTTTCTTGAGAGATCTACCTGAAAATTTACCGACAGAATTGACAAAACGCTCAGCATTGTCGCATCTAATGAAGATTTACGATCCCCTCGGTTTCCTGACTCCAATTATAATTTGGGGCAGAATCCTTTTTCAACAAACTTGGAGTCTGGGAATAGGATGGGATAGTAAATTACCAGATAACGTCGTGGAAAAGTGGACATCATGGTACGACAATTTAAAACTTTTAATCTTAAGCTCCATACCACGATGTTATATCACTAAGAACAACCCTTTTGAACGCCAGCTACATGTTTTCGCTGACGCGAGCGAGCTTGCATATGCATGTGTGGCCTACTGGCGTTTTATATACGATGATGGTAGCGTGACTATGTCATTAATAGGTGGAAAGGCTCGGTTGGCACCATTGAAGCCAACCTCCATTCCCAGACTAGAACTGCAAGCCGCTCTCATAGCGGCCCGTTTTGCAGTCTACTTAACTGACGCTCATCGATTTAAGCCCTCAAAAATAACCTTTTGGAGCGACAGTTTAACTGTACTAAAGTGGCTGCGTAGCGACGCTCGCACATTCAAACCTTTTGTCGCACATAGGATTGGCATTAAATAAAACCTATTTATATTTAATAGTTATATGACCTCTTCGTATTTTCGTATTCAACTGTACTTTACTAAATCATGAGCTAATCTAACCAATGGGAAAAAAAATCCCGTTGGCCAGACTAGTCTGACCATCAATCTGACCACTGGGAAAAACCCGAAATTTTAGAATCAACTGATATCGCCAACTGGAAATACGTCCCATCAGCGCTAAATGTTGCGGACGACGCTACGCGAGCCGAACACAAACTTGTTACTTCCTCTCGATGGTTCTCTGGTCCCCCCTTTTTGATCTTACATGAAAATTCTTGGCCCTCAGAGCCATCGACAACGATCTCACCAACTCATGAGGAATTAAAAAAGAAACCTGCTTGCTCAGAGGTGGTGGGGTTGATCGCGAATAATCAACGCAAACTACCTTCACCGGTAGCAGCGGATCCTGCTCGATTCAGCTCTTGGTTACGGTTGATACGCGCTACTGCACGCGCGCAACAATATATTAGAATTCTACGAGAGAAGACATGTTCCAAATTAAATGTTAGTGCATCACTTAGCAGTGAACATGCTTTTGTAAATCCATTACGCACTCGCGTGCAAAAATCTTTGTCCAAACGTCCACTGACTTCTCGACATCCGCGGCCGCCACTAGCTCGCACTCTCGACCCGCTCAAGTTGCAACCTCTCACTGTTCAACACCTAGAATTAGCCGAGATGCAAGTCCTACGCCGCTGTCAAGAAGACACGTTCGCTGATGAAATCCACTGCTTGTCCTCCCAACAGCCTATATTTCCTCACAGCAAACTGCACAAACTCTCCCCGATCATAGCAGAAGATGGACTGCTCAGGCTGAAAGGACGAATAGATGCTGCTCTCTCCGTTCCTCATGAAGTAAAACGACCAGTTATTTTGTTCGGCCCGCATCTCTCGGTACAACTTCTTGTTTTGTACTACCACCGAAAGGCAGCTCATGCGAACACAGAGACTGTTGTCAATCAAATACGACAGAAATATTGGGTCATAAAACTAAGGAGCACTCTAAAAAAGGTGGCATACAACTGTCAGTGCTGCAAAATTCGAAAAGCCACACCGATCGAACCACCCATGGACAGCCTTCCAATGGAGAGGTTGGCGCATCACCTGAGGCCATTTTCGTTCGTCGGACTCGACTACCTGGGTCCGGTGCAAATCTCCATTGGAAGGAGATTAGAGAAACGATATGTAGCACTGTACACTTGTTTAACTACACGAGCCATTCATCTAGAAGTGGTCAACTGTCTATCTGCGGACTCCGCAATTATGAGTCTTAGAAGATTTATAGCCCGAAGGGGCTCGCCCACAAGAATATTATCTGACAACGGCACTTGTTTCGTCGGCGCTAATACCGAATTGGCCAAAATATATGCCGAAGCAGCTGTAAACTTTTCGACCAACGAAGGCATTGAATGGAAATTCATTCCTCCTGCTTCTCCTTTCATGGGCGGCGCCTGGGAAAGACTGGTGCGAAGCGTGAAATCTGCTCTTGCTATAACCCTAAAAGAAAGACACCCGAAAGAAGAAACCTTTACGACATTATTATTGGAGGTCGAAGCACTTATCAATTCGCGACCTTTAACGCACATCTCTACGGAACCGACGGACAGCGAGTCATTAACTCCATTTCACTTCCTCCTCGGATCGGCGTCTGGCGCACCCCTACCGCTTGAGTTAACCGACAAGGACTTGGTTGGACGGAGCCACTACAAGAAAGCTCTCAGGTTAGCAGACCACTTCTGGGCACGCTGGATCGACGAATACCTCCCGACTCTACAGGAAAGGGGACACAAACGGCAGAAACGAACGTCCGCAACAAATTTAAATGTGGGCGATCTAGTGTTCGTGGTCGACGGCACACTTCCTCGAGGAACATGGCCCCGCGGCAAGATCGTGAAGCTGTACCCCGGAAAGGACGGCATAGTAAGGGTGGCGGATGTAGAGACGGTCGCTGGATTACTACGAAGGCCTGCGAAAAAGCTAGTCGTACTACCCGTTTAATGATAAGTAAGGGTTACCAAAATAATGAGTTTTGACACATGTATAACGGTACGTATGAAAGGACAGAATTGTATATTTTGTTTTTTTTTTAAACCAAAAAAAAGGGGACCATGTTACTGGTTGCAAATAATTTTATAAAAAAAAATATATAATCAAAATTATAACATGTCAAAAAATAACAAGAAATAAAAAGTTCAATGAAAAAAAAGTTTATTTTAATTTTCCATCAACAATAGCATTATTAAAGCAAGCTGTATACAAATAATTTTTTTACATTGAACATTTCTTTTCGATCGCTTCAGTATAGTCCCCGATTTCCAGCGAGAGTGCGAATTCGCCCTGGGGTCGTGAGTTTTAAAGCTACGTGAATATTTAGAGTGTCAAAAGACGCGCATCGACGAGGGCCACACAATGTGGAAAAAAAAAGTTTGAGATTTTTTGAGAAAATCGCAAACAACCGCTTAAAATAACCGTTCTTAAAGGGTTTAAAAAGGGCACTTTTTAAGCATATTTCTAAATATATATTTTAAACTTTTATATTTGTATATTGTAGATTGACTCAATATCTGGGGACGTTTTTTTTATTTTATGTTATGTTATGTTTTGAGAGAGTTGAGTTATGATTTTTTTTATTATTTTCGGTTAGGTACGCGAGTTTCGATTGGTCTGTATATTGCAGTGTGAGTAGTTAAAATGGTTTTCTCGTATGCATATACTTGAAAATTCCAATGGTGGAACGGTCAGCCATTCAAGGTCTGATCGTGCCCAGGTGTCGAACGATAGTCGACCGATCCTGCCCCTAGATATTATAAAATCCACCCATAAGTACATCACTGTTAGTTTAATAAACCCAATTTTCGTTGTAAATTCAAAAACAAATCAGAAACCATTCTATAAATATTAATCGCTTTTTGAATATTTATTAGATAATTTATGGCCTAGTCGGAAATTGATTATTAATAAAGAACACGATAAAATTTTATCCTTATCTTCAAATAAACATTCCCGTAACATCCTGAACACCGGCCCTTAATCGGCTTAGTGCGAGCTATGTGAGCTTACACCGTCCGAACAGACGAACATAGCGCGAATGTGACGAATGTTAGAAACGAACCACGAACGAATAATATGTAAGTAATAAGATCGTTCAAGATCGAACGTTGGAATGATAGACAAGTCACACACACACACATGCATAAGTTAAATTAAAAATTTAAAAAAAAAAGTTTTAAAAAACATAAAACCGACTTCCTAAAAAAAGTAAAACTAAAAAACTATTTAAAATAAAAATATAAAAACCGCCTTCAAAAATATATGAAATAAAAACCTAAAAAAAAAACGAACCCTAGAGTTGAAGGCGGTGCTAAAAAGGCTACACAAATCACAAAGGATATTATCATCCGCTCATGTTTTCTTTCATGCATCATTTTTGCTTGCTTTAGCACCGCCTTCAACTCTAGGGTTCGTTTTTTTTTTTAGGTTTTTATTTCATATATTTTTGAAGGCGGTTTTTATATTTTTATTTTAAATAGTTTTTTAGTTTTACTTTTTTTAGGAAGTCGGTTTTATGTTTTTTAAAACTTTTTTTTTATTTCACAGTTTTTTTTAGTAATTTTTTGCTATTAATGTACTCGGCGGAATCGCTCGGCCTTCGGCCTCGCGATTCCGCCTCGCTTTCCAATCCGATCTTGACCCAATTAAAATAGGACCACGTCAGCTTCGATAGCTCAGTGGTGCAGACAGTCAACTGTCGCTATTGAATTTTAAGCAACGCTGGGTGCGGTCAGTACTTAGATGGGTGACCGCTGACCGTTGGAGGCTGACCAAGGTTCGGATTCCTCGTAAAACTGTAAGTCCCTTCCCTCGTAATTTTACTTGGTGGTAGGGTTTAACCTTCCCGGGTTGGTACCACCGCACTGAATTAAACGTCGGTCGAAACGGCTATGTAAATAGTTTGTGTTTTCCGACCAGTTCAGTGTAGTCAGCACGATCAAAGGGGGAAGCACTGACATGGCACTGGTGTTATGGGCTGACATCACGGACGTTGTAGGTGATGTTGCAGAACTTAGTAGAATGGACAGACATAAACGTGTTACGGAAGCCTACTTTTATTATAAAATAACCGTCGGAGGACCTTGGTTGAAAATTGTAAAATTTAGTAGAACGGATAGACATGCATATGTTACGGAACCCTACATTCATTTTGCAGAACTTAGTAGAATGGACAGACATAAACGTGTTACGGAACCCTACTTAACAGTTGCACTCCGGGAGTGCCGGCAGATCCCGTGCCACTCTAACTTAACCCTTAACGCAATGACTTAAGGTTTCATTTTAAAAATGACGCTGACGCGATGTCGCGAGTTATACATTTTTACCCACCTAAAAAAGTGCCAAGAGCCGCTAAAGAAGTTTTCACTTCAAAAACCTCAGGGTTATCCCCTTTCAAATAAAAAAAAAAAGAATTTTCAAAATCGGCCCACAATTGACGGAGTAATCGCGTAACAAACATCCAAAAAAAGAAAACATACCGTCGAATTGAGAATCTTTTAGGTCTAAAGTAAATTTCTCGTGAAGACAAATGCAACGAGCCCAAACACGATGGGTTTATCATGTGTAGTTTAGGAGTTCCTATGGCCACCTTCTGTCTCCATCATCAAACCAGCTCGATGGTACTCGGTACAGTAGGTACTGGCCAGGTACCATAATAAATTAAGCGCCGGTCGGAAAAGATAAAAAAATTTCAAATTTAGAATATTCATGAAACAAGGGTCCGAATATGTATCACTAGTATATCGATTCATGTATTTCAACAGGACAGAGAAAATTTCAAAATATTAGGTATTTAATACTTTTTAGTTTTTTTTTTTTTTGTTTTTTGGAAATCGGTTTAATATTTTTTAAAACAGTTTTTATTTCATTCTTTTTAGTAATATTACATAAAAAAGAATAATCGAAATCGAATAATCGAAATCGATTGAAGTGGTACAGAATTATTCGCCATATGTGTCAGACTGCAAATTGCTGAATAAGTCCACATCACAAATGTTTTGCTGAAGGTAACCACACACCATACTAATTTATCAAACTGAAAATTGCCGAAAACGACCACATCACAAGTTTTGCTGAAGGTAACCACACACCATAGTATTATGCTGATTTTTCGAAAACCACTGAACCAATTTCGATAAAATTGAAATGGGACCACCTCGGAAGTATGACCTAACTAACAAAAAAAGAATTTTCTAAATCGGCCCTCAATTGACGGAGAAATCGTGTTACAAACATACAAAAAAATAAAAATAAAAAAAAAATAAAAAAAAAAAACATACAGACGAATTGAGAACCTCCTCCTTTTTTGGAAGTCGGTTAAAAAACCCCCGAATCCTTAAATAGTTATAAGTAATTTTCGTTTAGGTACTTACATAAAGGAGTCGAGGGACCGCTAAGTAAATTCCCGCTTAGTTCTGAGTTTTATATTTTATTTACTTTTGTACCGCGTGGGGCCGGTACTTTAAAAGAATAGCCCCACTGTATCTCTCCCCTTGTATGTCGTAAAAGGCGACTAAGGGATATGACTCCCTTCTTATATTACTAGGTGGTAGGGTTTAACCCGCCCGGGTTCGTACCACCGCACTGAATGAAAGGTCGGTCTAAACGGCTATGTAAATAGCTTGTGTTTTCCGTCCAGTTCAGTGTAGCCGGCACGACCGAAAGTAAGCACTGACGTGGCACCTAGTTCACCCGGTGTTATGGGCTGACATCACGGATGTTGTAGTTGCTGTAGCCAACCGTGTCAGTTTCCATAAAAAAAAAAACGAAAGAAATGTACCTAAGAATATCGAGAAGCTAAAATTATTTTCGTGGGACGATATTCCGGGGAGAATTTGATCAGATTATTAAGCCATTGAGCAGTTGAGATTACCTACTCTAGTTTAAATCTACGTTTTTTTTTTCTAAATTGAGTGCCTTCTGTCTCGAGAGAGGGAATCAATAATGGAATCTGATCTGGGACGAATTCATACGCAATGCGAATTTATACGCATTGCGAATTTATACGCATTGCGAATTCTCGAATGCTCGCGAACAAAGAGTGAGGCCGATTCTTAAAAATATAACCCCACTGCATCTCTCCGCGTGAATGTAGTAAGAGGCGACTAAGGGATAAGGACATGATGCCAAGGTAAAGGGCGACAGGAAAGCGCCTCACACCTAGGCACGGTCCTTCCGCACCGAGTCACGCAGCAGGTGGGTCTTCGTGCCTTACTTGCTGCTTGATATTTAACTTGTCCGAATATTGTGCGAAACGTGGTTGTTCTGTAATTTACCAGAGTAGGTACGTGCAATCGATTCCGCTGCTTTTTTAGGGTTCCGTATCCGTCGTACGGGACCCTATTACTAAGCCTACGCCGTCTGTCTGCCCGTCTGTCTGTCCGAGGGCTGTATCTCTTGAACCGTAATAGGTAGCCTGTTGAGAGAGCAATGGCGAAATAATATTTGACTGTTTGTTAGCGTCTATAGACACGATATTAGTAAATCTGCTTGGAATAATTTTCTTAGTTTTTAGCAATAATTGCTTAGATTTATAAAAGCCACATAAAATATATTCTTATTATAAGAAGCTTTATTGACTTCTAAATGAATGTGACCTATACTCAAACAAAGATTATTTATTTAGATATACTGTTGCACCTTACAGTCTCACAGATGTAGATCCAGTGCACCTCAGAGTATCACAGATGTAGATCCAGATGTCTTACCACCACCGCTGCGATGCGAGTTAATATCACGAGAGAACGCGGCAAAAATAAATAATTTACCTAATTACTTATTTATTACTAAGTAAGTAACTACATAGCAGGGTATTGAGAATAGACTGGAGAGACCCAGTCAAACATAACCTAAAAAATAAAAACCTTAATAATATTTTTTGTGACTTCGTCCGGGAAAAATAAATATACACCAATTTTAAGAGGCTTTAACTAGACGATGACAAATAATGTCAACTATTTTCATGTATGGGAGCTCGCCATTGCTCTTTTCACAGAATATGTGTTATTTATTATCATGGCAGATATAACAACAAATAATAAAAATAAGAAAAAGTAAACAATACACGGGGTCCCCATACAAGAGACTGTAAAGTGTATGCGCGCCATCTACCGAAAAGAGTATGAAGCATTTTAACTAATCCATAGACGGCGTGAGTGGCGCTGGCCATGACATGGCGTTACGGAACCCTCGGTGCGCGAGTTCGACTCGCACTTGGCCGGTTTTTTACTGGTGAACTGGTTGAACTGGGTGGCTGTTCCCGAGGTCGAAGCCTCAGGCGCAGTACGTACGTTTTAAGCGGCGGGTGGCCGAGTGGTTTGGGCATCGGCTTCTCATGCGGGAGGTCCGAGGTTCGAATCCGGTCGGCGTGTACCAATGAGTTTTTTCTGACGAAAAAATTTACGTGCATACCTACACCCGCTGCTTCACCGTTCGGAACCGGTGTAAAACTGTAGGACCCTTCCCTTGCCCCTTACTAGGTGGTAGGCTCAAATTGTAGCCGACTGGGTTGGTACCACCGTACTGGATGTAAGATGGCCGCAAGCAGCCTCGGTTGTGTTCTCCTCAGTTCCAGTTTAGCCAGCAATCCAGGGAAGTCTCCGGTATGGCACCTACCTTCTCGGAGGTGATATTGGTTGGTTGGAGCATGTGCTTTGGCCCCTCCGAATCAACCGGATTACATAAAAAAAAAAAAAACCTGCGACAGGGATGATGCTTTACAACCTCATTATCTCTTCCTAATGATCGAAGAGTACTGTTGGTACTGTGTGGGATTGGTACTTAATAAGAATAGTCGCACTGAATCTCTCCCCGTGCATGTCGTAAAAGGCGACTAAGGGATAAGGACAACATGCCGTGCATAAGGGCGACATTATAGCCACCTCTCACCTTGGCGCGGTCTTTCCACCGAGTCATGCAGCAGGTGAGCCTTCGTGCCTTACTTGCTGATTGATAGTTATCTTGTCCAAATAATATGCTAAACGTGGTGGTCTGTGTAGTGCTGTAATTTAGCAGAGTACTTGCAGCACAACACCGATTACTCAGCTTACCCCGATTTTTTTGATACGGCGGCGTGTGGCGGTGTGTATAAGATCGATGCTCATAATTTACTGGCGTGTACTGTAGCTGAATAAGTACATTTAATAAATAAATCATGCATTTTGGGCGTATTGGATTCGTAATACGATCAGCCTGTTAACCGGTTCAGTACACAGCGTGCGTACTCAGTCCATGCGGAAATGATCAATGGACGAGAGACGAGTTTCCATCGTGCACGGCGGCGCGGGGCATAATTTGGGCAATTAGTGGTCATCGTTTTATTTTGGGCTTAACTACAGTCCAGGGGTTAACTTATTACACTGACTTTAAATACGATAGATACTCGTAGTATCAACAATTTCTAACAAAGTATCTACAGGGTGTTGTAACGGCCACTACATTAAATTTAGTAAAAGATTATTGGGATCAATAGTAACAAAAAAGTCAAATAACTTTTTTCTGAATTCCCTTTAAATAAAAAGTTACAGTTTTCATGCGAACTAATTGATTTATTGTAGTGTAAAAGGATCTAATGTACCGCACGAATGTGGGAATGAAAGGCGCGCGGTGAGTGAGCGAGCGGGGATTAGTGCGCGGAAAGAGGAGATGCGCGGCGGCGCGGGCGGCGCGGCGTGAGTTTTTCGATCCCGACCGTTCCCACGCGCGCGTCCAATTACACTAGACGAAAACGTAAATTTCAAAAATTAATATCTCCAAAACTAGACACTTTAGAGAAAAGCTTTAATGACTTTTTTTCTCGGACAAACATGAGGATTGTTCTGGCGAAATTAATGTACTAGCCCTTACAACACCCTGTATACGCCTGATTTTATTATACTTTTGATTTTATGTGGTCAGAATTATCAAGCTTAAATTATATTTGTTATAGCTCTAAAATTGTATCTTAACACTATGAGTGGTGTCTATTTTGTAGCTAGTCACAATGTATTGTAATCGAAGACGTTAAAAAATTGGTTGTCTGTAAAGTCGGTTTACGGACGATAGTTTTACGTGATGACGTGGAATAATCGTAGTACATAGAGCAAAGATAAGTAATTCTATTTCCAGTAGAAAGATTAATCATCTTGTGACTGGCCATCAATAAACTTATGTTGTCTGATCTTGACAGTTTTACTTCTTAAGACGTTTCCATGGTAACTTTGACTATACCGATTGTGCCTCTCTATCGCTTGTTATGAACTCAGATGGAACGTGACATTTTTTCGTGCGTGCAGCCGGTGTTTGTCAATTTATAAGACGTGACGTCATCACGTCAAAAACCCCACGAAGTTTCTTGCCGGCTCTTCTTTGTGGGTGTAATCGAACCGGATTGTAAAAACTAAACCGGACAAATTCAAACGTAGTGTACTACCATACGAATGATGGATAAAGAATAAAGACGCCAGTTGCGCATCGCATGCACGAACATACTTGTGAATATGAAAGCTCTAAAGGATAGTAAAAAGGTTAAATTACAATTACAACCTGTTAAAAAACCCCCGACCCATACAAAACTTAAAATAATTTCCGCTTAGTTAAAGGTGCCGGTGGACCGAGTTGTTTTTTTTTACTTAGCGATCCCCCGACCCCTTTAATAAACTAAACGGAAATTATTTTTTACTTTAGAGGGTTTTTGGTGTGTACATGTGCACGAAGACCCACCTGCTGCATGACTCGGTAGAAGTACCGTGCCGAGAGAGATGAGAGGTGGCGAGCCTGTCGCCCTTTAGCACGGCATCTTGTCCTTATCCCTTAGTCGCCTTTTACGACATGCATGGGGAGAGATGCAGTGGGGCTATTCTTTTTAAGTACCGACCCGACATTACTATAATATTGTATTTTAATATTATGTTTCTAAGTGTGTATAATTTCAGTCGTTTTCCTAATGCACTGAAAAATTTCCTCAACGTTACTAGAATCACGCGCATAGGTTAATATTGGTAATCAGTGCGACTGAAACTACGAAATATAATTCAAAAAGTGTCGTTTCGGTCGGCAGTACTCACTCCCTCCCCCGCGCGCCCTCCGCCCGCCGCGCAGTCTCCGTACCGCGCTCCGCTAAACTACCCTACAGCGTTGCTACTTCGTACTGTTACGTACGAAATGCGTACTATTTGATCAGTGTCGCCCCTTTTTAGGGTTCCGTATCAGGTACGGGACCCTATTACTAAGCCTACGCCATCTGTCCGTCTGTCCATCCGTCTGTCCGAGGGCTGTATCTCTTGAACCGTAATAGGTAGCCCGTTGAAATTTTCACAGAATATGTGTTATTGTGGCCGATATAACAACAAAATATAATAAAAATAAGAAAAAGTAAAAAATTCACGGGGTTCCCATAGAACAAATGAATCATTTCATAACACGCCATAGATGGTGTGAGTGGCGCTAACCATGACATAGCGATACGGAACCCTCGGTGCTCGAGTTCGACTCGCACTTGGCCGGTTTTTATTGAAAGCTCGATATATGAACCCGAGCCACCCATAAGGTGTCTAACGACGCCCGTGGGCATTACTACATTACCTAATGGCGTACTTCGCTTTCCGACATCATTCAGTCAGTCAGCGTGTATGCGTCCACTGCTGGGCATACGCCTCTCCAATTTTCCGCCAGTCCTCCCAGCCTTCAGCGGTGCGGGACCACTAAACCACTTTCCGACGTACTGCAATTTTAATTAAAATTAAAATTTCAAAGCATCGGACGTTTCCGAACTGGGTGGCTCTGCCCGAGGTCGAAGACAATTTTACCGCCGAGGAGGTACCAGTCCGGCTTGGAGGTGGGCTAAGGTCGCTAGGGAAAGGCTATTAACCCGCGATTTGAAGATCCGTGGATTGAAGTGTCGTCCCCAAATAAGTAACACACATTAAAGATTGTGTATGTGCGTGTTATCATCTCGTTTGTACAATTTTTTTTTTGTAATCCTGTGTGGGTGGCCGAGTCAGAGGGGCCAAAGCACATGCTCCGACCAGCCAATATCACCTCCGAGAAGGTAGGTGCCATACCGGAAACTTCCCTGGATGTTTCTATGTTTCTATGTTGTGGTATTTATAGGCCGCGCGTACCTATTAGGTTAATTTTCGTACTATTTCAGGCACCCCGCGTACTATAATCGGAATCGAGCCTTCCAACACTGCTAACCAGCCGGGGACCGTCTTTAGTCCACCCTCAGTACGGCCGCGGCCAGAATGGCTGATGCACGCGCGCTCTCGCTTATCCGAAAACTCCCGACTCCCTCTAACCTCGCTCATTCGATTATCGGAAAAAACCGACCGAATTTAGCAAACTCCACACGCTGAGTGCCAGCCACCGCGTCGCGCGTTCGCATAATCGAAGTATTTTTTTTTGCACCTGACAAAATATCGAACATGTGCGCGTACGGACAAAGAGTTCGCGGCGGATATTATTTGAAACGGTGAAATTGAGTTGTGCATGTGAGTGCTCGGAAGTGCGTAAGTGTTTTTGCGGCACGCACGGCGGGCAAGTTGTGGGAGTTTGTGAATAATATATCCTGTACAAGTTGAGAGAGCCAGCGCCGCTCCCTCAGGTAAGTCGCTCATTAAAAATGCATCTAGGCTTTGTTCAATTATGGAGTGGTTGGCCTCTGACGCGCTCCGCCAGTTGCACTGAAGTGGGTTCCGATTGGAGATACGATGTACCTACTTCGTTTATCTAGTGTAACCTTAAAATGTTATATGTTACTTGCTTTTACCGTCGGCTTCGCTCGCGTGAAATTCGTATTTAAAAAGAAGAAAGTAAGTAACAAAGAAGGCCGAGCTGCGTTCTTGTGTTACCTTTATTTCGGCGCGCGGAACAATTCGGTTTGTATGAGAGCCACGTCTTAGCGTAACCGAAACTGAATTTTATTTACGCTATCCTATGTCGCGTATAGTTAAATGTGCTTGTACTAAGTTTAGTCGAATTCGGATGATCGGTTTAAGAGTTATGGTGGAAAATACATACATGCAGAAAAGATTTCTAAAAATCGACCATTTAGTTTTAGTATCATGCATAGAGCCTACAAACGCATTATCTCATAAAACAAAGTAACTTACTCCATGACCACCCCTTACAGATGTATTATTAGTATTTTTTTTTATGGAAACTGACACGATTGGCTACATCACAACATCCGCGATGTCAGCACATAACACCGGGTGAACTAGGTGCCATGTCAGTGCTTCCCTTCATTTCATGTCGGGTACACTGAACTGGACGGAAAACACGAACTATTTACATAGCCGTTTCGACCGACGTTTCGCTCAGTGCGGTGGTACCAACCCGGGCGGGATAAACCCCACCACCTAGTAAGGTAAGAAGGGAAGGGACCTACAGTTTTAAAAGGCGGACTTATCCCTTACAGATATTTCTTACAGTCAACCTTCGGATGTTTGAGATTCGATTTATATAGTGGCAAGTACATGTATGTGTGTTAATACATATAAATGACTAAATATATAAATATACATACATAGGTAGGTACCTATTTGTCCGTCCATCCAGGTATGAATCAAAAGCTAAGTAACTATACTTAGCGATACGATACTTACGATAGCTCGGTGATGCTTTGCATTGGTGATCGATCGTCGAAGATAAGCACACCGGTCGAAGTAGTAATTTGGATGGGTGCCGTCAGACCGCTGAAGCTGGCCGTGTTTCAGATTATATCTACAATAATACTTACAAATTATTATATTTTTTTATGGAAACTGACACGGTTGGCTACATCACCTACTACATCCGTGATGTCAGCCCATAACACCTTGGTGAACTAGATGCCATGGAAGTGCTTCGAAGGGAAGCACTGAAGCACTGACGCTGTCGTGCCGGCTAAACTGAACTAGACGGAAAACACGAACTCTTTAAATAGCTGTTTCAACCGACCTTTCATTCAGTGCGGGGATAACAACCCGGGCGGGTTAAACCCTAGTAAGGTAAGAACCTACAGTTTTACGTGAAATCCGAACCACGGTCAGCCTGCAGCTGTCGAGCGGCGACATTCGACCGACCGCACCATTGAGCTACAGATGCTGACAATTATTAGACCTTGCTTTTTCCTTCTCCGTAGTTGGGTAAAAAGGCTCGCATAAGCCTTTTGATGAAAAACTTTGCACCTGATTTCTCGACCAATAAAGGTGGGTTTTGGGTCAGCGAAGTAATCCCTTAAACCATATCGTTTAAGGGCGCGCGCTCCGTTCATTTGTCAATTAAGGCGAGCACAAATTTGTTCGCGCTTGAGATGAAGTCTCAGTTTGGGTCACGCACGCAAGCGGTGACCGTAGGTAGGTAGACCAAATTGCGGACCCGCCTCCGATCTCTCCCTTCGCGACTGTATTGGAATTATTTTCACATTTTGCGGGATCTTCTGGATTATATTTCCGTTCGTTCTGTATTGGATTTCTCTGGTTTTCTGAATCGAAGCGATTGGCGCGCGGTGAACGGAGATTTACTTTTAATCGCGGGTAAGATGGGGGAATAAGCGAACATTTCATTGAAAAACATTTGGTACCGCGTGGGTGGGACCGGTACTTTTTTAATTTTTTTTTTATGGATACTGACACGGTTGGCTACATCACCTACAACATCCGTGATGTCAGCCCATAACACCGGGTGAACTTGGTGGCACGTCAGTGCTTCCCTTCGGTCGTGCCGGCTACACTGAACTGGACGGAAAACACAAACTATTTACATAGCCGTTTCGACCGACCTTTCATTCAGTACGGTGGTATCAACCCGGGCGGGTTAAACCCTACCACCTAGTAATATAAGAAGGGAGTCATATCCCTTAGTCGCCTTTTACGACATACACGGGGAGAGATTCAGTGGGGCTATTCTTTTAAAGTACCGGCCCCACACGGTACAAAAGAGGTACACACGGTACACAAGATAATAATAATAATAAAGAATGCCAACTCCGAGTATTTGCACAGGCACAACCTAGTAGCCAGGATCATCCATCAGCAACTTGCTTTGAAGTTCAACCTTGTCGGCTCGGAGGTGCCTTACTACAAGTATAACCCACAGCCAGTTCTCGAAAATGCTCACATCACGCTCTACTGGGACCGGTCGATTATCACTGATAGGACTATTATGGCTAATAGACCTGACATAGTGATAATCGACCGGGAGGCGCGGCGCGCAGAGCTCGTCGACATCACGGTGCCGCATGACGAGAACCTTGTGAAGGCAGAAAAAGACAAGATGTTAAAATACATCGATCTGTCTCATGAGGTTACCGACATGTGGCCCGTGGACTCGACGATCGTTGTGCCCATAGTCGTGTCTGCGCATGGGCTGATAGCGAAGAGCCTTGACCATCATCTCAAGAGGCTCTCGCTAGAGCCACTTGCTTGGATCAAGGGTCAGATGCAGAAGGCGGTCTTGCTCGACATCGCTCGAATTGTCCGGAGGTTTCTCTCTCTCGGGTCCGACCATCGGTAGCCTGGGTTCGCCCCGCCGCCGGTGGTGGAAATTCCATTTTGTTATTTTGTATTAATTTTAGATTTAGGTTTTATTTGTAAAATTAATATAAAAAAAGAAAAAAATGTGTAAATAAACGAATAAAGGAATAAGCGAGCATTTCATTGAAAAAACATTTGGTACCGTGTGTGGTCGGTAAAAGAATAACCCCACTGCCTCTCTCCCCGTGCATGTCGTAAAAGGTGACTAAGGGATAAGGACACGATGCCGTGCTAAAGGGCGACAGGCTAGCCACAGGCATAGTCGTGCAGCAGGTGGGTCTTCATGCCTTACTTGCTGCCTGATCTGAGTTGTCGGTATACTTTACTAAACTGCGGTGGTCGGTGTAATTGCTCTGTAATTTACAAGAGTACTTGCAGCACAACACCGATTACTCTGCTTACCCCGACTGTCGGGATGTAGCGTGTGATATGTGTGTGTACATTTGGTATGATGTTTTATTTGAAGGTGAAATAATAGCTAATGTTTTTAGGTTTCAGTACCTACCGTACGGAGTCCTATTTACTAAGCCTACGCCGCCTGTCTGTCTGTCTGTATTTTACGTGGTGGTGTGGTACGGAAACGCCGGTGCGCGAGTCCGATTCGCACTTGGCCGGTTTTTATTTTTAATCTATGAGCAAGCACGAATAAATTGTATTTTCTAAATATATTTTGCATTTTGCGTACAAAAATTATGCTCTTAGCATTGAAATATTCATATGGAAGTAAAGATCTTTTGAAGAAAACTCGTATACAATAAAACGTTTATCCCATGGCAAATAGTTTAGAAATAATCGTTCGATTAAGTTAATATGGGAAGACAGGCCTATCGCTTGCTCTTAAGTTGACAAAAAATCTTTACACCAGTCACCTGATACACTTTTTTATGGATAACGCGACATATGGCATCGTTTCACCTACAAGTAGGTGTGCAACGATGCCCATGGACATTATGTGATGCGCGGGGATTGCTAATGCCATACCGGCCTGACAGGAGCCTTTTCACGCCCTTTTTGAAAAACCTCAGGCTGTACTTGGGAGGAAATAGATGGGCAGGGAGTGCGTTCCACATTTTCCCGGCTCTGTGAATACTTAATTATAACCTGTGATTTCATCCTCTTTCATCCTTTTCATCCTCCATCCCACAGTCATTGAAGACGAAGGTTTTCAATCAGTGCGTTCTGCCAGTAATGACGTACGGAGCGGAAACGTGGACCCTGACGATGGGCCTGGTCCACAAATTTAAAGTCGCTCAGCGAGCTATGGAAAGAGCAATGCTCGGCATTTCTTTGACCGATAAAATCCGTAACGACGTGATACGTCAAAGAACTAAGGTAGTCGACATTGCTAAGAAAATAAGCAAGCTGAAGTGGCAGTGGGCTGCTGGGCACATCTGTCGTAGACCCGACAACCGATGGGGTAGACGGGTGCTCGAATGGAGGCCACGTACAAGCAAACGTAGCGTGGGACTCCCCCCGGCTAGGTGGACAGATGACCTAAAAAAGGTAGCCGGGAGTGGATGGATGAGAAGAGCGGAAGACCGCGTGTGGTGGCGTGCCTTGGGAGAGGCCTATGTCCAGCAGTGGACAGATACAGGCTGATGATGATGATGATGATGATGAACCTGTGATTATAACCTATTACGGTTCAAGAGATACAGCCCTCGGACAGACAGACAGACAGACGGCGTAGGCTTAGTAATAAGGTCCCGTACCGGATACGGAACCCTAAAAAACAATAGGAGCAGCTCTAAGTGAAATGGGAAACGATAAAAACAATATTTGATTTGTTTTCGTAGGCAAATGGGACTTGAGACTCCCAAAAGCACTCTGCGTAATATTTTTATTGGAATTTTATCTTCCGATTTTTTTTTTTTTTCAAATACAGTTTATTTACATAATACGCCCCGTCTATTCGCTGACCCAACAACAATTTGATAACTTTCATCTATCGCGATCGCGACCCTACCGACCGACCTCTCGACCTTCCATGGACGAAATCTTTCTCAATATTGAAGGTAAATAAAGTCAGCTCAGTGTCAATACATTCTTCAATATTGCACGTCGGCCCTCACGAAAAGGTTTAATTCATTTTTAGGGTTCCCTACAGGACCCTATAACTAAACCTACGCCGCCTGTCTTACCCTTTTATTTTTTATGGAAACTGACACGGTTGGCTCCGCAGTTGCACTGAAGTGGGCTCCGATTGGAGATACGATGTACTTATTAATTATTATTCTTGAGTTATGCGACGATTACCTAGTGTAACCCAACGACATTCTACTTTCTGGACGGGCACTCGTCATACATTTTACCGGTAGAAAGGTGCGATTGGAGTTGTTCTATATATTGCCAATATTTAAAACAGCGTAAGTGCGCGAGCGCCTCATACATCACGTTACGTTTCCGCTCTGTGAACGTCGATAGAGTAAGACGGTTAAATGGCAATTTGATACGTATAAAGGAGAGACAACGATTGGAGAGGGTGCTGAATGCTCACCAATAGCGCGCCTGAATTCGGTGCGTTGTATGCCACTTCCCGATAATTTAATTCGTTGGTGTAACCTTGAAATGTTACTAGCTCGCTCGCGTGAAATTCGTATTAAAAAAAAAAGAAAGTAAGTAAGAAAGAAGGCCGAGCTACGTTCCTGCGTTAGCTTTATTTCGGGGCGCGGAACAATTCGGTTTGTATGAGAGTCACAATGTGACTCTCATACAAACTGAATTTTATTTAGCCTATCCTGTGTCCCGTATAGTTAAATGTGCTTGTAGGTACTAAGTTTAATCGAATTCGTATGATCGGTTTAAGAGTTATGGAGGAACATACATACATAAAAGATTTCTGAAAATCGTCAATTTAGTTTTAGTATCATACCTACATAGAGTCTACAAACGCAGTATCTCATAAAACAAAGTAACTTACTCCATCACCATCCCTTATAGATGTATTACCTATGAGTATTTTTTTTTATGGAAACTGACACGGTAGGCTACATCACCTACAACATCCGCGATGTCAGCTCATAACACCGGGTGAACTAGGTGCCATGTCAGTGCTTCCCTTCGATCGTGCCGGCTACACTGAACTGGACGGAAACCACAAACTATTTACATAGCCGTTTCGACCGACGACGTTTCATTCAGTGCGGTGGTACCAATCCGTCGGGTTGAACCCTACCACCGAGTAAGGTAGTACCTATAAAGGGCTTTGTATCTTTTGATTGGTAGCCAGTTGAAATTTCACGAAATATGTGGTATCAAGGGTTACCCCGATTGTCAGGATACAGCTTGTGTTATTTATGTACATATGTATCTAGAACGATAAAAAAGGTATGGACCCCGAACCCTATCCTCGCCAGTGTAACACGATATAAGTAAAAGCATACTTGTTTCATTGGACGGTCGCGCGCTGGCCGGTCAGTCTGTCATCGGCTTCGTTCGCAAAAACCTGTTTAAAATGCCCGCATGCTCTGTGTTTTCGTCTAAAACACTACAGCCAAGTATAGTGTGCACAATAGTGGAATATCTTATCACCGGTAAGTACACTCCGCCCCCCGCAACTCGGCGACGCTAGTTCTCATACAAGCATTTGACAGTCCGGCGTCCATACCTTTTTTATCGTTCTGGATATGTATGATAGATACCCGTGCACCATAAAGCATGTAGAGATAGGTCCCAACTAACATTATGGGGTTAAGACAGCTGTTATAAGAGCTGTTTAATAGAGGCCCATTCTTATACAGGTTAACGTTCTTTAGTGACTCTACAATAGCGTTAGTAAGTGCTATAAGGGTGAGACAAGAGCTCTATAACAGTAGTGACGCTTTATATTAATCCAATAAACCACTTTAAGATCTAAAACAACCTGCCGTTAGCTAGCACCAATTTGTTTGTTGGGGTATGCTGATGTGGGCGGGTTCATTCAAACATTCAAACATTCAAGGTCCATTGTTCTAATTTCTCATGACGCAAATAAATTTTGTATTTCACTTTACTAAATTAATGGGCGAGTCAAAGTTGTAATTACAACAAACTTATCAAAGCTGTCGCCCCGCCGCGCCCCGCCCCGACCGGATGAAGGAAGATAAGCGACTGCTTACCTGAAAAACCGGCCAAGTTCGAGTCGGACTCGCGCACCGAGGGTTCTTTGTGTTGTGTATTTACCAAAACAATTGTCTACCGTGTAGGGCCGGTACTTAAAAAGAATAGCCCCACTGCATCTGTCCCCGTGCATGTCGTAAAAGGCGACTAAGGGATAAGAACGAGATGCCGTGCTGAAGAGCGACGGGATAGGCACCTCTCACCTTGGCACGGTCCTTCCACCGAGTCGCGCAGCAGATGGGCCTTCGTGCCTTATGGGTAAAAGGAGTTAAATAAAAAATAAAATAAAAACTGATAAAACTACGATCAAAATAAATAAATAACAAGGAAAGTTGTTCGAAAATGCTGTAGTCGGGCGTGTAGAAAGATTCGAATGGACAGACAGGTTATTACAGCATTTTCAATCAACTTAGTAAAATACTAGATGAGTTATAAATTTTGAAATATTTTACCCAATGCCCTGACATGTTCGACTAACCAAAAAAAAAACCGGCCAAGTGCGAGTCGAACTCGCGCACCGAGGGTCCTGTTTTTCCATGTCATGGTCAGCGCCACTCACGCCATCTATGGCGTGTTTTATGAACTGCTTCATATTAGTTAAAATTCATGGTTAGTTAAAATGCTTCATACTCTTTTCGGTAGATGGCGCGCGCGCATACACTTTTTAGTTTCTTCTATGGGAACCCCCGTGAATTTTTGGTACTTTTTCTTATTTTTATTATTTGTTGTTATATCGGCCATAATAAATAACACATATTCTGTGAAAATTTCAACAGGCTATACCTATTGCGTTTCAAGAGATATAGCCCTCGGACAGACAGATAGACAGACAGACAGACAGACAGACGGCGCGGCGTAGGCTTAGTAATAGAGTCCCGTACGACGGATACGGAACCCTAAAACTTCCTGTGGTGGTATTGTCTAAAAGTAATAATGAAAAAGAAAGAAGACTCGCGCGCGCGACCCTTCAAAAAATATATTTTTTATGAAGTGGACCCTTTTAACGCCCACGCACGCAAAACTTCACAGATATAAAACATCTCAGCCTCTGTAGAATTACAAAGTGCTCTCGACGTGCGTGTTTCATCCCCAATCAACACGTCACAGTCGATCGCCCCTCGAGACGCATCCCCGCCCCTCCCCCAACACCAGCCCCAACCGCCGCGCCCACCATCCCTCGCATCGGCAATATTTCGTGAAGCATTTTGTAAAATAGACTTGACGGCTACAAACGCTTCAGCTCCCGGTCACTATGTACGGTAAATAAACGCTGAAATAATAAAAAAGAAAATAAAATATGTTACAACTTACATAGTTATATTTATTTTGTTATTTTATGGAAACTGACAAGGTTGGCTAAATCACCTACAACATTCGTGATGACAGCCCATAACACCTTGGTAAACTAGATGCCGCGTCAGTGCTTCCCTTCGGTCGTGCCGGCTACCCTGAACTGGACGGAAAACACAAACTTATTACGTAGCCCTTTTAATCGATCTTTCATTCAGTACGGTGGTTTTAACACGGGCGGGTCAAGCCCTAAAAATCCTAGTGAGGTTATTTATGGTTATTAATTTTTATATAATATGGTTATTTTTTTACCACATAAAAAACTTTATTTTGGGAAATACTTACGAAATTTATATTTCCCGCCAATGTTTCTTGCTCACTGACAACGACCAATCAGAGCAACTCCCGCAGTGGACTTTGGAAATATGCTGCCCGGTGCGCGTGGTGCGGAGCTGGAAATTTTACACATTTTTACACTTATTTATTACACAATAAACAATAGAGATATAAATAATAAAACCTGACTAAGAAAAAATGATAAGATAACAATGAAAATTGATCGAAAATGCAGTAGTCTGCCTCCGTGTCTGTTCGAAACCTTCAACACGTCCAAATGTTGAGTGAAAATGTTTTGGAGCAATAAATTTCTATATTTAAATTTGAATTAAAATTATTAAATAAACTATAACTAACTATCAAGTAAAATCTACCTACAAATATAACTAATTAAAAAACTATAACTAAACACTAACTTATAAATTATCAATTTCCTCAAGGGGCGTCGTCGTCCCCGGGATGGTTCCCAGGATGGCGGCCGCGTTGCCCCTTTGTATCCCCAGACTAACTCGTTGCCGGAGATACGAGAGGCAACACGGGTTTCCAGTTGCGGTCACCATCCTGTAACCCACCTCAAGGACGAAAGCCATGGCCTTCTCCGACCACATCCCAAATGTCTCGACGGCGAAGGCCACGAACCAGTAGTTGCACCTAATAATCTTCGTTTTTTTTGTGCTTCCTACTGGCGGCGGCTTCCGCAATAAAGTATTTTTATCTATCTACCTACAAAGCACTTGCACAGCTTCCTTAGTAGACTTACTCGTATTTACGGAGTTCCCTTTCGAAACATTATTATTCTCAAATGATTCAACGTCACCATTAAGTTTGATGGATTGGAAACTGGCGGGGTTCTGCCGAAGGGCTCCGCGTCCGTTCGTACCGCAGAACATTGAATCGCAAACGCCTTTTACTAGAAGCCAGAGGCGTCCGATCCGGCTGCTCGCGCACGATAACGGCACGGTACCGGCGGCGGTACGGCAACGTCGACGGCACGACAAAATGATTGTAAAAACTGAACAGGACAAATTCAAGCGTAGTGTACTATCATACGAATGATGAATAAAGAATAAAGAATAAAGAATAAAAGGCAGCAATGAGGCAAAAACGTATGTCATGTACGATATGACTGACATATAACGCTATGCCCCCACGGTAATTCATACATTTTTAAGCCCCAACGCAAAATGAGGGGTGTTATAAGTTTGAAGCATCCCTCGGTAGCTCAGTGGTGTGGCCGGTCGAATGTTATTTATTAAGAAACCCTGTTCGCGGTCAATACTTGGATGGGTGACCGCTCGACCGTTGGAGGCTGACCGTGGTTCGGATTCCACGTTAAACTATTAGGTCCCTTCCCTTCTTACCTTACTAGGTGGTAGGGTTTATTCCGACCGGGCTGGTGCCACCGCATTGAACGAAACGTCGGTCGAAACGGCTATGTAAATATTTCGTGCGTTTTCCGTCCAGTTCAGTAGTGTAGCCGACATGAAATGAAGGCAAGCATAGACATGGCACCTGAGTTCACCCGGTGTTATGGGCTGACATCGCGGATGTTGTCGGTGATCTAGCCAACCGTGTCAATGTCCATAAAAAAAATAATAAAAAAAACTCGTTCGATAACTTAGACGAAATATGCCATTTCCATACATCTAATGAATGTTTGTTCAGTGGTCCGTCGGCGCGGGTGGAAGTAGACTGGTGCGCGCGAGACGCCCCGCCGCCGCGCCCGCGCCGCCGCGCCGCCCGGAGGGAAGCCGACAAGAAGGATGGCCTCCGCCTTGCGGCAGTAATATTTATCGGTTTTCCAACTTTTCTGTTGTTTCATCTTGTCTCGCACTAATTACTGTCGAAATAGATGATTTTTTATGGTTCCGTATCCGTCGTACGGGAACATATTACTAAGCCTACGCCGTCTGTCTGTCTGTCCGTCTGTCCGAGGGCCGTATCTATTGAACCATAATAGGTAGCCCGTTGAATTTTTTACAGAATATGTGTTATTTATTATGGCCGATATAACAACAAATAATAAAAATAAGAAAAAGTAATAAATTCACGGGGATCCCCATACAAGAAATTAAAAAGTGTATGCGCGCCATCTACCGAACACAGTATGAAGCATTTTAACAACCTCACCTAACCTAACCTAATCCATAGATGGCTTGAGTGGCGCTGACCATGACATGGCAATACGGAACCCTCGGAGCGCGAGTTCGACTCGCACTTGGCCGGTTTTTATTTCCAACGAATTGGACGTCACCGCTTGCAAATGTTGAGTAAGTGAGCAAATTTTGAGGTAGCTCAGCGGCGCGGTTGGTCGACTGTCAGTCGGATCACAAGCACACCTGGGCAAGGTCAGAGTGGATGGATGGGTGAACGCTCGACCGACGGAGAGGCTGACCGTGGTTCGGATTCCACGTAAAACTGTAGGTCCCTTCCCTTCTTACCTTACTAGATGGTGGGTTTATCCCGCCCGGATTGGTACCACCGCATTGAATGAAAAGTCGGTTGAAACAGCTATTTCGCGTTTCCCGCCCAGTTCAGTCTAGCCGGCACGACCGAAGGGAAGCACTGGCATGGCACCTAGTTCACCGAGGTGTAATGGGCTGACATCGCGGATGTAGTAGTTGATGTAGCCAACCGTGTCAGTTTCCATAAAAATAAAAAAAATTTAAAAGGCTGTTTGACTAGTCAGATAATTACTAACATCAACACAAGCTCGGAAAATAAATTAGTGAGTAAAACATAGTTATATTTTCCGAATACCTTGCTCAACGTGGTGGTCGATGTTGTGCTGTAGTTTAAGAGAGACTAACAACTCTGCTTATCTCGATTGTGGTCGAGGTATAACGTGTGGTTATCTCAAACTTCAAAACTATTTATTTTTAATAGTGTAGATTAGATGTTTGACATCCCTACACGCTGGACTTACCGCGGATGCGTACCAACTAGTTCTGCAAATCTTTCCTCTACAGCAGTGTTTTTCAATCTGTGGGTCGCGACCCCTAGGGGGGTCGCGAAGCCTTACTCGGGGGGTCGCCGGCAAAAGGAAAAAGGCAAGGTTTTACACTACATTAAAACACAATTTACACAATTTCAGTAAGAAGGATAGGCCTGTTTATTTTTCAAAAATTTGTTAAATCGTGGTGCTATTCTTGAAAATATGTAGCAATCAAATCATTTTCTAATAGAAGTCTATTTCTCTTTTTATTAGTTTTAATGTTGAATTGAAGAGAACGTCAGTTCACATAGTAATAATGAATATAGGTATCAAAAAAGAGAAAATCATAAACGTAGTGTTATAAATTACTAACTTTTTTCTGTCTATGGCCCAAGGGGGTTGCGAAAATTTTTCACCTGTAAAGGGGTCACGTATTCAAAAGGATTGAAAAACACTGCTCTACAGAACCGGTAAACACTGGAACGCTCGGGAGAGCGTTCCAGTGTTTACCGGTTCTGTACAGGGATGCCCATATCTGCCATACCTATGGGCAGGGATGCCCATAGGTATTTTTCCCCCCAAGTGCAGTCTCGGGTCCTTCAATAGGGGCGTGAATAGGCACCTGTCAGACCGGCATGGCATTCGCAACACCGCATACGACCGAATGTGCATGGGTGTCGATAGACACCTTATGGGTGGCGCCAGATGTCGCACTTTCAAGTAATATTACATTTCTTTTCTGTCCCACCAGGCGGGTGGTCTTCCCACACTCGTTTTTCTTGTCCACGGACGTCAGTATAGGACACGGTTACTCCAACGGTGGTCTTCGGTCGATCATTTTTGCAGTACCACACGAATACGTCCTCAAAAAGGGATGCGTTTTCGGCAATGATATTATAGTATGTTTAAAACGGGTAGATACGTTGTCTTCACGAAATTTGGCTCTTACAAATGGCACAACATTGAGTGAATGAACCACAATGTCACGACATAATTTTAATGTTACAATTTTGCAAGAGTAAGAAGGACGGCATGTCTGTTGAGAGAAAAAGTATATATTGCTCTGCATCGTTCGAAAATGTCTGAACACGTGTGTTTTTGGGACTGACTCAGGTAGAACAAGGTGTCCCGATTTTAAAGTGCCACTTCCGGAGCTCGGATAACACATCTACCAATAAGCCCAAATACTTCCTCTCAGTGCGTCAGGCCGCTGGTGGACATGCGAAAGTGTTAATTAAACCCAGACTTGCGACAAGCTCATTTCAGATGCTACGTACCCGTACAGACAGAGTTTTTTATGTAAACCAACATGGGTGGCTGTTCCGAGGAACCAATGTTGCAGTCGACAGAGCCAAAAACACCTCTCCTCGCGAAACCACACTCAACGAGGCGCCATGCCAGCAGATTTGCGGACTGTTGCTAGAATGTCTAGGCCTTTGATGCGACGTTCAATACAGCCAGGTTAAAGGATTCGGAAAACATACTCACCGGAAGACAGTTCCACACCCAAGCGATGCGACAAATAAACGATTTTGAAAACCGATGGGTCCTCCCTCAAAGCCCAAAGTCAAGAACAATACGGTGCTCAGTTTATCTGCGAAGATAGGTTGGATGGCAAGGAATAAGGGAAGCAAGTTTCTCTAAGCAGCGTTCATGATAGTACCTGTAGAATAGACTGAGTGACCCTACAGATCGTCTGTTACTGAGAGACTCCAGATCATCAGTCAGTTTCGGTTCTCCCACCAGACGAACGGCTCGGTGCTGTATTGAATCCAAGGACACCAACAGATAGTGAAGGCTACCGTCACTACAGTATTCCATCACCTAATCTGCGATTTGTACAACATAAAATATAGAAGAAACTCCTATTTCTGTATAGGATCCCCAGTTATCGATAAAACTACGGCGACACCGTTTTCATGGCACGCACGGCGCGGCGTTTGTTTGTCGTCTACACAAGCAAGACGCCCTCGGAAAGTAAATAAGGTAAACAGTTCGCAAGAGCCAATCCTATTCGCATTTTATTCAATTTTCTTTCCTCTGTTTACCGACATCTTTCATTCAATCATTCGCAGTTTATTGAATTCCAACTCGTTTACGTTCTGGACGGTGCTCATCAAAACATCGCCCGAACTCGTTTAACGTTCGCTCATCGTCGAATATTTAAACACTGTTAAAAACATTCGAGTGCTGAGCAAACATTAATACTTTTACAAAGTCGAAATAATGAAAGAGCGAGTTTTCGGGAACTTCATTTATTTTTATGTCTGCTTGATTATCGTTACTTTATGCACGTTACAGCTTGGAAAGTAAGTTTACCCTTTCTTGACAATATATTATATTACTGAATTATCACAATGGGAAAGTGAGTGACAATAAAATGCATTGTTATGAAATAATAACAAGGTGGAGAAATATATCTGAATTTCTATCTTTATTCTTTATTCATCCATCATCCATAGACCGTGCACTGCACTCGTATTCGTCATATTTTAACATTTTGCATTTTGCCAGTTCGATTATCACAGCGATGAAGAACTGTCAAGAAACTTCGCTGGATACTTTTTTTACGTCCACTTAGTTTACATTTACAAAAATGTTTGCCCCAACATAGTACGATCACTATTTCTAAAAATGTATCCCAAACACAACATTTTTTCTATAAGCGTAAACCATTTTATATATCACGTTGGATGGAGCCAATTGGAGCAGGCCAGTCTCCACAAACAGCACCCGTTCACAAGCATCACGCCAGGGCCAGCCATCGCCTCCCTCAACCAATATTTAAGTGCCAGAGGATGGTCGGAGGCGACCCGGATCTCTATCTCTACTTCTTATAAAAGGGAACGTCGTCGGTCTATATATATGTATATATGTATGTTTGAAGTAAACTCCGGAACCATTGAACGGTTTGCACCAATGGAAATAATAGTTGCTGAGGCTCACTATAGACTATATACCATCATGCTAAATAGCCTTAGGGCTGAGCACAAAGATAATGGAAGTTCTGTGGCTGAGCAGTATCAAAGAAAGTATAATATGGTTAATAGTAATTTATTTATCGAGAACGAGGGAGAGAATATAAGAGAAGCGATCGTTTATTATCATATTTGCATATTATCTGTTCAGTGGTTCCGGAGTTTACCTCAAACATACACAGAGGCAGACATTTCCTTTTATAAGAAGTAGAAATTTAAATTTAACCACAAAAAAAAATGTTTGATGAGATTTCACCGGGGATGGTGAAAAGAGCCAATGCGGAATTGCAAACCCTAGGCATAAAGATCTAGGTAATCGAAACTTCATTAGAGAAGCTAGAACTAGGTCCGACCAGACTGCACATAGTTTGCATTCAAATCTATGCATTTTCTCGTACTCTTCGGTCACCCAGTACGGTCTGAAAAAAAAAATCAGAACCGTATTTAATCCATCTAGTATTTTGTTATCCCCCTCGCTTCCAAGGCACGCTTGTTACACAAGCTCGGCTGCCACTACGAAGGAAAAAAAAGAAAGCCAAGTTCACGGACTAAATCCAATTTAAAAATCCCGCTTAAGAGCTTCTTAAACAGTGTCGCAGGCTCTTCTTGTTGGGGAAACAACAAAATGAGGGACGGTGTAGGGGGTATTAAAATTCATTCTGCTTCAAGTGCCCGGCGGTGCTCATATACAACACGGCGGAAGATGTAAGTTTATAGCCTTACAACTTGTCACTTACATACATTGAAGATTTGCGGGAACTATGAGAAGGTAGTATGGGTTAATTATTGTATGTTACTTTAAATATAATACTTATAAGGTACTAACAAAACATTGTGACTTGCGAAGTTTGTTTGTCAGTTCTTCTTCGCGTTGAATTAGAACTAGCGGAATAAAAAAAAAAATATAATCTTAAATACTAAGTTATGTTTAGCGAATGGGTATCAGGCACAGCTTACGTCTCCCCATAACCGGGAAGATGCTGATTATAAGCGTGACTCCTAAAGATATAACATAAATATTAATTGCGAACACTCTATATGCCCCCACTGACATTGCCGGTACCTCCATCTCTGCCGGATCTGCTGCTCTCGGGGTCGGGGCCCAAAATTTTAAGAAGAGCAAATATTCTACCCTCTGTTGCTCCTTTGAGTTTTTAGACTTTGCCGTGGAAACCCTTGGCGTGTGGATGCTTTACTGATCAGCTCGGAAAGTTGTTAATACTCGTAGAAAAGTCGGGCGACCGCCGCAGCGCCAAATCTTTTTTTCTCCAGCGAATAGCGCTGAAGTTTCGAAGGGGCAACGCGGCTAGTGTTTTGGGTACGGTGGGGGAGTCGGCGGAGATGGATGAAATAAACAAAATATTATTATTATATTATATCTACAAACATTTTAACTACCTAAAACAATCCACTAACCTATTATTAAAGAATAAACAAACTGATTTCATTCCTTCATTCGATTCCTTCGACTAAAGTAGTTGCCGGGAATCTGGAATCTGCATCTGTAAAAAAGGTATTAGTCGTAAGACTATCACACCGCTACCGGTCTTTTTTGCGCGGTAGACCGCGCGAGGCCTGCCGTCACTTTGTCCGCCCTATATAAAAAACTATTTAAAATAAAAATATAAAAACCGCCTTCAAAAATATATGAAATAAAAACCTAAAAAAAAAAACGAACCCTAGAGTTGAAGGCGGTGCTAAAAAGGCTACACAAATCACAAAGGATATTATCATCCGCTCATGTTTTCTTTCATGCATCATTTTGCTTGCTTTAGCACCGCCTTCAACTCTAGGGTTCGTTTTTTTTTTTAGGTTTTTATTTCATATATTTTTGAAGGCGGTTTTTATATTTTTATTTTAAATAGTTTTTTAGTTTTACTTTTTTTAGGAAGTCGGTTTTATGTTTTTTAAAACTTTTTTTTTATTTCACAGTTTTTTTTAGTAATTTTTTGCTATTAATGTACTCGGCGGAATCGCTCGGCCTTCGGCCTCGCGATTCCGCCTCGCTTTCCAATCCGATCTTGACCCAATTAAAATAGGACCACGTCAGCTTCGATAGCTCAGTGGTGCAGACAGTCAACTGTCGCTATTGAATTTTAAGCAACGCTGGGTGCGGTCAGTGCTTAGATGGGTGACCGCTGACCGTTGGAGGCTGACCAAGGTTCGGATTCCTCGTAAAACTGTAAGTCCCTTCCCTCGTAATTTTACTTGGTGGTAGGGTTTAACCTTCCCGGGTTGGTACCACCGCACTGAATTAAACGTCGGTCGAAACGGCTATGTAAATAGTTTGTGTTTTCCGACCAGTTCAGTGTAGTCAGCACGATCAAAGGGGGAAGCACTGACATGGCACTGGTGTTATGGGCTGACATCACGGACGTTGTAGGTGATGTTGCAGAACTTAGTAGAATGGACAGACATAAACGTGTTACGGAAGCCTACTTTTATTATAAAATAACCGTCGGAGGACCTTGGTTGAAAATTGTAAAATTTAGTAGAACGGATAGACATGCATATGTTACGGAACCCTACATTCATTTTGCAGAACTTAGTAGAATGGACAGACATAAACGTGTTACGGAACCCTACTTAACAGTTGCACTCCGGGAGTGCCGGCAGATCCTGTGCCACTCTAACTTAACCCTTAACGCAATGACTTAAGGTTTCATTTTAAAAATGACGCTGACGCGATGTCGCGAGTTATTCATTTTTACCCACCTAAAAAAGTGCCAAGAGCCGCTAAAGAAGTTTTCACTTCAAAAACCTCAGGGTTATCCCCTTTCAAATAAAAAAAAAAAGAATTTTCAAAATCGGCCCACAATTGACGGAGTAATCGCGTAACAAACATCCAAAAAAAGAAAACATACCGTCGAATTGAGAATCTTTTAGGTCTAAAGTAAATTTCTCGTGAAGACAAATGCAACGAGCCCAAACACGATGGGTTTATCACAGACCTGTCGTATCGTGTCGAGTTGGACACGAACGTAGCCCGGTGCACAGGAATCAAGCGAGCGTGCGCGCCCCGTGTACGACGCCGCGCGTGCTCGGTTAAACTCGGCTCAGCCTAGCTGGCCCGTTTCGTGTTCGTGTTACGCACGACACGAGCCAGCCCGTTGTACACGAGACGGAAGTTATTATGCCACAAGTGGGCCTGGGCCATGATTTAGCAATGATATTGTATTACCGTGTGGGGCCGGTACTTAAAAAGAATAACCCCACTGCATCTCTACCCGTGCATGTCGTAAAAGGCGACTAAGGGATAAGGACAAGATGCCGTGCTAAAGGGCGACAGGCTCGCCACCTCTCACCTTGGCACGGTACTTTCACCGAGTCATACAGCAGGTGGGTCTTCGTGCCTTAATTGCTGCTTGATAGATAAATCTTGTCCGAATACTTTGCGAAACGTGGTGGTCGGTGTTGTGTTTAATTTACCAGAGATCTTGCAGCACAACACTGATTACTCTGCTACCCCGATTTACGGGATTCAGCGTGCGTGATATGTATATGTATGTATGTATTGTTTTAAGAATCGTGTGTTAATAATTATTTATTATTAAATATTACATATGGACTGTACAGGCAGGTAGAAGGTGAACTTATTGCCTTCAGGTAGGTAGTTAACTGTATGTAACGTTAAACTCTTTACACAGTTAAGTATAGGTTTCGTCGTTTTCATTCGCAATTAACTGAACACACAAACTAACATTTATGTACCTGCATACATACCTACTTAAACTTAAATTGCAAGTTCAATAAAAGCTTGCAATAATATTAAAAATACGAAATTCGATCAATTATCTTTGATTCCATGTCTAATGCGTAATGCCCATACCTCTGTCTCTCTTTCTCCTATTTGGCGGTATCGCTATTTAAATCAAACGTTGTGACGGAGCGCGTCCCGCCGATAGCCATTGGTCGGCGGCACGCGGCGGCAGATCAAACGTATTGACGCGTCACATGCCGCCTCGCGCCGCGCGGCTAGGCTAGCGAGCGACAAAGAGCGAGTGAAGTGACACAGAATAGAGTAAAATCTACAGAAATTACACTAACCCGTTCTCGTGTTATAGTATAGTATAGGTGTGCGTTCAGTCAGAGGGACATGATATATTATAACTATTTTATAAGTAGGTACATAATATCTAGAAACTTAAAAACTTTCTTTTTAATAAGGCGTATGTGTGTATTAGTGAGTGCGGGGTAGTGTTTCAAGTTAAATTGAACTGATTTCCCGGTTCCCCATTCTCCGGATTGAAGTTTACTGCTGAATATAGTTGCGTCTTCTAATCCACTCATCGCATCTCACTCACGCTCGTTTACAATAATAAAAAATCTATACACTATACTATAATGAACACAAATAACATAAAACACTGAACCACACACGAAGCCGCCAGAATGCAAGAACGAAGCAATAAAGTCTGACAGATGTAAAGGTGCGAGTTTGCCGAACACACTCGAAAATAAGCCGAAAGAGCCCAACGTTCCCCCGGGTAGACTCCAGTGGGCCGAGTCCTCGATTCGAGAATCGGTACGATCGAAGTGTAACTTCTGTTCTCTAAATATTCTATGGCTGCCGGTGACGCGGGGTTAGAGGTGAGGGTGACGCACGAAACGCAAGCGCATTAAATGACCACTAGATAGAAAGAAGACAGCGGGAAGACTGGCAAAAAAGTGAACGATTTAGTTATTTTATTCCTGTCTAGTTACCCCCTCCACCTTTCTCACTACTCTCTTTCTAGTTTAAAGTACGTATGCTATGATAATAATAATTAAAAGGCAAACGAAATAATCTGCGATTTTTCAACATGGTGGCCACGTGGTACTGAGGGAGAGAGTACGGACGGACACCGCCTCTCAACCGGGAGGTTGTGTTAAATCCATGTCAGTTCTATCAAAATTATTACTTACAATATATACAGGCTGTATCAGGCAGGATAGGTTTGAGAAACTTAAGGAATAGGAAATACTCATCCAGTCTTGATGACTCCACCAAATCTTGATGACTCGATTTTCACCAAAAAGTACTGTAAAATAATCGAATCGGGGAAAACGTTACAGAGCTTTTCGTCTTCAAATATGAACCCCTTTCGAACCCTGAATTTACGAAAACCTATCCTGAAACACCCTGTATAAGTAAAGTTAAACGAAAAAATACATACATACATAACGCTGTATCCCGACAATCGGGGTAAGCAGAGTATTCGGTGTTGTGCTGCAACTCGGGTAAATTACAGCACAACACCGACCACCACGATTAGATAGATAGATAGATAGAAAATTCTTTATTGCTCCTAGAAACATACATCAATAATAAGTAAAAACAACAATTACATGAGGTGCAAAGGCGGACTTATCCCTAAAAGAGATTTCTTACAGTCAACCTTTGGATGTTTGTGAGTCGATTAATATAGTGGAATGTAAGTAGGTAGTAGCAAAAGAATTGAGCGTGAGAATTGAATATAAAATAATAATAAGAATACTTATTAATAAATAATAATACATATAAATACATCCTAGTTAAATAAAAGCAATATAAATATATACCTACATATAAATCGCTAAATAAATATCTAAAATATAATACACCAATAAATAAATATATAAATATATATACTTGTCCATCCAGGTACGAAACAAAAGTATTTTTTTTATGTTTTCACTTCACACTGTCGGATTAGCAAAGTATTCCGACAAGATAACTATCAAGCAGCAAGTGAGGCACGAAAACCCACCCGCTGCATGACTCGGTGGAAGGACCGTGCCAAGGTGAGAGGGGGCTAGCCTGTCGCCCTTTAGCACGGCATCTTGTCCTTATCCCTTAGTCGCCTTTTACGACATGCACGGGGAGATGCAGTGGAGCTATTCTTTTAAAGTACCTACCGGCCCCATACAGACACGAAAAAATTATGTTTGTGTGAGAAATGTATGTAGGTACCTATAACCACATCAGCGATCCGTCGACACGTTTCGTGCCGATCGTGTTGCCCAAGCTTCAGGCTGGCCTAGCTAGCCTGGAAACTTCAGCAGCTAGTCGGAATATTTCGGCTAGACAGAACGAACCGTGTTCAGGCTGTGTCCGAAATTGCCGTCTACAACTTCGTAAATTAAGCTGACAAGACAGGCAGGGCTGCAGTCTAGTGTAGCCAGACTAATCCCAAAACAAAAGAGTTTCTTTTGTTTCTTTGACATCTTATTCCTAATTATAGGAAAAATTTTGCGTTGGGCTGACATTGTATAAGTAAGAAATAAATAAAGAAATCCTAAATTCTTGTAGGTACGCGCGCGCATAATCACATCAGCATGCCGTCAACACGGTTCGTGCTTATCGTGTCGACCGGGCGTCGGGCTGGCCTAGCTAGCACGGAAACACGATCGTGCTCGGAACATTTCGGCTTGCACGCACCGTGTTCGGGCTGTACCCGAAACTGTCGTGCGCGATTTCGTGCCGCAAACCGACACGACAGACACCTCTGGACTTTATCATGTGTAGTTTAGGAGTTCCTATGGCCACCTTCTGTCTCCATCATCAAACCAGCTCGATGGTACTCGGTACAGTAGGTACTGGCCAGGTACCATAATAAATTAAACGCCGGTCGGAAAAGATAAAAAAATTTCAAATTTAGAATATTCATGAAACAAGGGTCCGAATATGTATCACTAGTATATCGATTCATGTATTTCAACAGGACAGAGAAAATTTCAAAATATTAGGTATTTAATACTTTTTAGTTTTTTTTTTTTTGTTTTTTGGAAATCGGTTTAATATTTTTTAAAACAGTTTTTATTTCATTCTTTTTAGTAATATTACATAAAAAAGAATAATCGAAATCGAATAATCGAAATCGATTGAAGTGGTACAGAATTATTCGCCATATGTGTCAGACTGCAAATTGCTGAATAAGTCCACATCACAAATGTTTTGCTGAAGGTAACCACACACCATACTAATTTATCAAACTGAAAATTGCCGAAAACGACCACATCACAAGTTTTGCTGAAGGTAACCACACACCATAGTATTATGCTGATTTTTCGAAAACCACTGAACCAATTTCGATAAAATTGAAATGGGACCACCTCGGAAGTATGACCTAACTAACAAAAAAAGAATTTTCTAAATCGGCCCTCAATTGACGGAGAAATCGTGTTACAAACATACAAAAAAATAAAAATAAAAAAAATAAAAAAAAAAATAAAAAAAAAAAAAAACATACAGACGAATTGAGAACCTCCTCCTTTTTTGGAAGTCGGTTAAAAATAGGGCAGTCGCCGTGGCCGGCCGGCTGGAGATTTAGTAGCGGTCACTTTGTCCGCCCTAAGTTAGGGCGGTCGCAGTGACCGACTGCTGGCTAGGGGTGAGCGGCATCGAAGCCGCTACTACTGCTGGCACGTTCTGCAGTCTCTCGACTGCTGCAGCAGCCTGTGGTGTGGAGAAAAGCGAATGAGTCGCGAATGTAGGTCGAACCGCCTGCTTGCTCGACGCTTGCTGGAAGAAAAACATGTCCGCCAGTTCGATTATCACAGTGAAGAAGAACTGGCAAGAAACTTCACTGGGTTGCTTCCTGGACGCCGGCTGCTGCGCGGCGTGGAGGCTCTGGACCTGCGAAGTTAAACGGATGTGTTAGTATCGACAGGGGGCGCCTGGTCGATGGATCCCGCAGTCGGTAGTCGCAAGCGCTAGCGATCAGCGGGTTGTCGTGTCGGTACGCCCCCTTGAAGAAGCCCGTGGACAGCTTCTGGAGATACTCCTCCAGCGGTGCTATCCCTAGGTCTCTGTGCAGGTTGGCGTTTCTATGGTACCAGGGCGCACCTGTGGCGATGCGCAAGAATTTGTGTTGCCTGACCCTCACGTTGTTGATGAGTCCTTTGGCCGCATGCGCCCACGCCGGTGAGGCGTAGGTCATGACAGGTCTGATGCAGGTTTTGTAAATTGTCAGCTTATTTCTAAGTGACAATTTACTTTTCCTGTTCAACATGGGATACAGGCGGCCACAAATACTTGCGGCTCTAGCGGTCACGTTTTTTATGTGAGTCGCAAACGTGAGCCTTCTGTCCAGCGTGACGCCCAGGTACTTCACCTCGGCGACCCAGGGTATGGCACCGCCGAAGATCTGCACCTGTTTGGGAGGTAAAATCGGCTTATTAGTCCGGCTAAAGATGATGGCCTGACTCTTGTCGGGGTTGACCTCGACCCTCCACTTTCTGAACCAGTGTTCGAGAGCGGAGGCGGCCTGCTGCAGCAGCTTTACGATGCGGTGTCGTCGGCGAACAGCGCCAGCTGGACCTGTGGATGGGAAGGCATGTCGTTGGCAAAGAGTACAAACAGGAGCGGTGATAACACCGACCCCTGCGGTACCCCTGCCGTTATCGGTCGGTGGGTGGAGCGCGCTCCTTCTACGCGTGCGCTAAGGGTCCTTCCCGTGAGAAAGTCTCGTATTGTGAGTACGAGGCTATCTGGCACACCGATCTCATACAGCTTGTATATGAGGCCGTTGTGCCAGACCTTGTCGAAGGCCTTCGCGACGTCGAAGAAGAGCGCGCCCGTGTGCTGGAGTCTCCGCCGCGCGAATCCGTCCAGCACGTGCTCTACTATCCTGTGGAGTTGGTGGGTACACGAATGTTTCGGGCGAAAGCCGAACTGCTCGTTTCGTAGAATCTTGTTAGATTCCACGAATCCGGACAGTCGGTTGTGGATGATTCGCTCGTAGAGCTTCCCCAGTGTGCTGAGTAGACTGATGGGCCTGTAGCTCTCTGGTTTGGACTTGTCTTTGCCCGGCTTGGCCAGGCTGATGACTTCGGCTGCCTTCCATGCCTTCGGAAAGTGGCATTGAGCGAGTGAAGCATTGAAAATAATTAATATTATTGTCATAATATTTTCCGGAAGGCACTTCAGGACTTTGTTGCCGATGCCATCGGCGCCGGCCGCCTTCTTGACTTTCAGAGCCCGCACCAGAGGGCGCAGCTCATCTTCTGTGACGGGTGCAGTCGTCGTGACGGGTGGCTGGGTTACTCTACGAGCTACCTCTTCCTCAACCATGGCGACGTGTTCGGCATCCGCTCGCTGGCGGCTTACCGAACATTGTCGCTCTAAGCTGTCCGCGATCACCTCGGCTTTCTCCTCATCATCGAATGCGGGTGTAGTGTGTGGAGTAGTTGCCGGTTAACTGCTATCAGCTATATAAGAAATTTCACCTTCAACCAACAGATGATTAATAAATAACAGAAACTTAACCGGATGTGACGAACCAGCGTAAGCAGCGTCAAGTTGATAATGATACCCAACGAATTTTGTAATTTTGCTGAATATGTGCTAAAGACAGCACATTGAAGTCTTCCAAATTTTATAACGTAGACTTAGGCCAAAATTAGGCAATACATAGCACAATATAGCAATATAGCCGACTGCTACGCAAGCGGAAGCCAATGGAAAAGGCTACTAATATATCGTGCAAGAAAACGATCATCGTAACTAGGGATTCAGACTTTATGAGTTTCTAAAACGCAAGCTTGCTTCCCTCCAAATGTAGTTGTGGGACTGCAGGCGCGGTCTCGGCTCGCGACCCTCAAGTTTTAATTGAAACGGAACTGCCCATTTCGTCAAACTGAAATCATAAAATGTCAACTTTTAGGACTTGGGCCGTGAAAACTTCCGCGAACGCAACAGAACAGGGTAATAATTCAGTTAGGAAGTCGTCTGGGCGGGGTGTGGTGCTGATGCCAAAACTGCTAGCATTCGCGGTTGCTAGGCAGCCTTTATTTAGTTAATACTCGTAGTTTATTAGCGACGAAATAGTTTTGATATAATTACGGACCCAAGGAAAGCATAGGAACGTTAGGAATAAAAAAATATATGGAGATAAATGTTTACCAATTCATAATTTTTTTATGGAAACTGACACGGTTGGCTAGATCACCTACAACATCCGTGATGTCAGCCCATAACACCGGGTGAACTAGGTGCCATGCCAGTGATTTCCTTCATTTCATGTCGGCTACGCTGAACTGAACTGAAAACACGAACTATTCACATAGCGGTTTCGACCGACGACGTTTCATTCAGTGCGGTGGTACCAACCCGGCCGGGATAAACCCTACCACCTAGTAAGGTAAAAAGGGAAGGGCCCTACAGTTTTACGTGGAATCCGAACCACGCTCAGCCTCCAACGGTCGAGCGGTCACTCGTCCAAGAACTGACCGCCCTCAGCGTTGCTTAACAACAGTCGACCGACCGCACCACTGAACTACCGAGGCTGACGATTCTCACCAAAAGCCTTGCTATTGTCATCTAAACTGAGCAAGCAGCCAATAGCTAGAAATCTACCGACTTCGGCAGCCATCGGCTACTACAGTCTGCTAGTTTCTTTCGTAATGACCCCTGCGCGACCGGCTGGTCTGTTAGAAGACGCTCCAGTAACTAGATTCTCTAATTTAATCCCCGAGCCCGCCACTAGAGGGAGACCCGCTGATTTGTTCGGCGGAGGCGATTATTCAAATTGGTCGTAATTCGTTCTAATCCAAACACTACTGTATCTCCAGCGCATGTCGTCGGGCTGAGATAAGAACGAGCCTCGGGCGTAGGGTTGCCATGTGTCCGGCTTTTTACAGTCGTGTCCGGCCAAATATATTCAAGTCCGGCACGTCCGGCTTTTGTTAGGCTTTAAGGTTACCGCCCGACGCGGCGGCGGCACCGCGCCCGCGCTTGCTAAACGATGCCGAAAGTTCAAACCAAACATTGGTTTGAATTTGTATCTTTCAAACCGCTGCTGGGCCGATTTGGATGAAAATTGGCACAGGGTCACAGGGATATATCAAAACATAGATACGGACATAGAGTACTTACTGCGGACAAAGTCATGGGCAACACCTAGTAATAACCTAGTAAGTAACTCTCAAATGAATAATAGTTATAAACAAAAGTGCAAAAAATAATTTTTTTTCTTAAAAACAGTGTCAGGCTTTCAAGCAAGACTATATGTCCGGCTAAATATGAACCTGAGTCCGGCTTTTCTGTTTTTGGGCCTGGCAACCCTACTCGGGCGAGGGCCGCGTTAGTAACTTTGGAATGGGAACTCAGAACTGGTGGATTAGAGTGAGAATATTGGGGCGAACGCAGAGCTTTAGAGTTGGTGTTTATTGCGGTAAGTTTATTGCTTTCTAGAATGTCTAATTAATACAGAGACTTATTTCTCTGCACGAGTTGTTTGCTCTAATATAAACACTAACCTGTATCTCCGCCCCCACGACGCAGGGCGAGGCATGGAGAGCTACAACTAGATGACCAAGTGAGGCGCGACGACCGGCTGACGTACGCAGACGATGGGGCGAATTGGGACGTGAGGACAGGGGCGACAAGTCGCTGTTTGTGACGTTGTCTCCCATCAGGGATGCAGACTGACGGACGCAAGACGTAGATGGGGGCAATCTTCGGAGTCAGTGAACTCCAAGGGGGGGACTCAGAGCGCCTTATGAGTCCCTCCCTCCCCCTGCGTCACCGGGAGGGCCTCCCTGCGTGCAACGATCTTCAAGTGATTGCCCCATGATGAAGTCGTAACACAGTGCGGGTGCTATGGCCGCAAGGCTGGTGCGCTCGGGTCATCTCCAACATACTAGGTTGTCGTCAGAGTAAGATAAGAATGGGTTAGGCGCTCGGTGGTATGTGGACGAAGGGAGTTCAGGAGTTCATATAAACCGGCCAATTGCGAGTCGAACTCGCGCACCGAGGGTTCCGTATCGCCATGTCATGGTCAGCGCCACTCACGCCATCTATGGCGTGAGTGGCACTTTTTAGTTTCTTTTATGGGAAAACCCCCGTGAATTTTTTACTTTTTCTTATTTTTCATATTTGTTATATCGGCAATAATAATACATATTCTGTGAAAATTTCAACGGGCTACCTATTACGGTTCAAGAGATACATACCTCGGACAGACACACAGACAGACAGATGGCGTAGGCTTAGTAATAGGGTCGCGTACCGGATACGGAACTCTAAAAAGTTAACCTACATATATTTGACGCAGGGTAAAGAAAAGCTATACACTGAAATGAAATTCGAGGTAAAAAATTTAAACAAATATGTTGACAATTCAAAACAATACCAAAATATAGTACATACACAGTTTTCGGCTTTAAAGTGACGTAAAATACTACCCAAAAATAAAATATATTACTGTTTGAAATAAAATCGTGTAAATATTTTTATCAGAAGCTCTCAACATGTTTTTATAGACAGCCGGCGCGGGTTTCTGTGCGCAATACTCAACGGAAGATCAGATACAGCCATTAACACCATTCCTCGCGAAACCACGCTCAGAAAAGCGCCATGCCGGCTATGAGGCGGGAAAAAAGGTCGTCCTCTTATTTATTGACACGCCTTTTAAAGATCCCCAAGTTATAGGTGGTGGGGAACACACTCACCGGAAGATCGTTCCATATTTTCGTCTTTTTGGCTTTTCTAAACAAGAGAATCGATCAAATAATTTGTTCATGAATAATTTCATAATATTAAATGCAAACTATTGATACGGTGACGGATCGGTTTATAATAAATGTATCTGGTTCTGACTCTTCATCATCTAGCTCGTCAGAGCCCGTTCGTCCACTAAGTATCACAATATCAGGTTTATTCGCGAGAATAGTCCTGTCTGTGATGATAATGGACCGGTCCCAGTAGAGTGTGACATGTCATGGCCCGTCTCGAGAACTGACTGTGGGTTGTTACTCCCTGGTTCCCGCTTGACGTTAAGTTTTGGGACATATATACAACATATAAATTTTCCGTTCCCGTCCGTTCTGCGAGAATAGCGAAAAAAATATTACATTTTCCGAAAGAAATAAACGTCCAGTCATCATTATTTACTGGACGAATGACCCCAGGCCGCGTCCCCTGCTCGCCAAACGTAGCCCCGACGTCCGACCGCGGTGTGGGGGTAGGTATTTGTGCTGGAGGATAATCGATTATATTGGCAATAAAGGCCCTTTCACGAGGTCGCCAACGCACGTACGGCCGACACTCCACCGGCGCGCGTCGCGCGCGCGCTGCATCCTAATTCCGGCCTCGAAATAAGATGAATTGAGTCGAGATGCTCGCTGAGACGCATGGAGTGACGCCGGCAGCGCACGCCTTTACATATAAAATAGTGCAGTGATTTTGATTTCTAAGCCTTTCGATTCAATAGGGCACAAGTACCCTAGCAAAATACCGAGCAACATAGAAACTTCGTGCATACTCACCTCACGCTGTATCCCGCCCGACAATCGGTGTACGAAGATTTAATCGGTGTTTTGCTGCAAATACTCTGGTAAGTTACAGCGCAATACCGACCACCACGTTTAGCAAAGTATTCGGACAAGATCACTATCAAGGGGCAAGTAAGGCGTGAAGACCCACCTGCTGCATGACTCGGTGGAAAGACTGCGCCAAGGTGAGAGGTGGCTATCCTTTCACCCTTTAGCACGGCATCTTGTCCATATCTTCGTGCGGCGTGCAATGTTTCGCGAACGTTGCATGCGCCCCATTTACCTGCTGTGTGACATGTTGCGGGCGAGATCTCTACAGAACAGAACATAGTTGGTGGTAGGGTTTAACCCGCCCGGGTTGGTACCACCGCACTGAATGAAACGTCGGTCGAAACGGCTATGTAAATAGTTTGTGTTCTCCGACCAGTTCAGTGTAGCCGGCACGATCAAAGGGGGAAGCACTGACATGGCACCTAGTTCACCCGGTGCTATGGGCTGACATCACGGACGTTGTAGGTGATGTAGCCAACCGTGTCAGTTTCCATAAAAAAAAAAACCATTGAACATCATCCGCGGTATATTGATGTTCCCCGTATCATACACCGTATAATATACCATACTCTCTCCCTCTCTCTCCGTCCCCCCCCCCCCCCCCCCCCCCCCCCTCTGTCTCTTTCTCTCTGCTCAGCCCTATGACTATTTAGCGTGATGGTATATAGCCTATAGTGAGCCTGAAGAACTACTCTTTACATTGGTGCAAACCTCATCAAACTCTGTCCAGTGGTTCCGGAGTTTACCTCAAACATTCATACATACAGACCGACGTTCTCTTTTATAAGATGTAGAGATAGAGATAAATAAAGAATTTATTATCATTATCATTTCAATTACGACCGATCGTATTCCACGAATATTGTACGAAGATATAAAGCAGAGATCACTGTTAGTTCATGCGCGGTTTGTAAAAGTGCCGCGTGGTTGATCGCTCCTGATGCATAATGGCGTATTGTGGTTCGTCTCGTTCCGACCGTCCACCATCCGCCTACATTTTGATTATGAGAAAAATAACATTAAGACAATCGTTATTGCATCGCTGTATCAAAGTTCCGCGAGCCAATCAAATGTAACAAGGTAAAACTTAATAAATCAAAAACCTGCTATTCGATATATACAAAAAAATCCAACTACAACAAAAACACTATAATAAAAGAGGTTCAGGATATACAAATAGAAAATAATACTACATTTTAGGAATTTTTATAGACGATAAACTGAACTGGCAGACAGACGTAGGACAAATAGTAAATACAATTGCGAGCGCTTACGTATATTATGCTTTAAAAACCCTAAAACCCACAACATCCATAGATACACTAAAAAAGGTCTATTATGAATACATAGAGTCTAAGCTTGGATATGGCTTGGAGATGTGGGGAAACAGCGTAGATATAGATAAAAATATTAAAAATCCAAAAGAAATCAATACGGATTATAGAGGGAGCCAAAGATTTAAAAGGTTTTGATTCCGTATAGGACGCTCAAACTGTGCTCAAACTAGTCAACTTTTGGTAAACAAGTGTGCGTACCTACATATACTCTCTCATCACAAAGTTTATTGCTAACGCGCTTGACAGAGTGCTGAGTATGGCGAAGCTTTATCTAAACCTTTTAAATCTTTGGAGGGAGCTAAATTTCGAGATTATTGTCGACCACTCTTTGTGGAGCACAAGATTTTAATTGTGACTGTGAAATATTGACATTAACCTGCATCGATAAGGTTCATAAAATCACTCGGTATTCCCCCCCGAAGCGAGTTGGGGTCGTAAAGAATGATAATTGAGTGCAGATAATGGCAGGACTCGTCTCGCGGTTCCATCCATCATGCGCCGTCAGCGCGCGGCGGAGCGACGATGCGCTGTTCGCTTCAACATCGATCACCAGCGCCATCTAGTACCGACGACGCACAAATCGGGAGTACGGACATAAATGTGAATTCTATTCGAGTTTTGCAATTTTAAAAATGCTCGCGAGGATTGAGTGACGTAGAAATTAATAGACAGAATATATTATATAGAGAAACTGTTAGTTCCGAGACTCGCGGTTATGTAGCAATTCGCTCCAACGCAGAAAAATCCTCAGGTTGTCGGCACTTAATTGATGTTAGAAACTATTTTATTATTGTGGGATAGAGCTCCCACAGAAATCATATTGACTAATTGACAGTTATTCTTTAACAAGATTCCTTGGAGCAACTACAAATAAGAAATAATAAATGCCTATTTCTTATTTCTTAATTTTTGTACGCACACTATACCCCGCGCGAGTGTAAACATATTATTATTATGTGCTCGTGCACACAATTTTGTGTTAGGAATAGAGTTTTATGATTTGTATGGGGCAAAAAAAAATGTTCCTGTGGAAAACTATTCATTCAGCGTTTATGCTCCAAATAAGCCAAGAAATCTATTTTTCATAGTGTGGATTGTCTATTTCGTCTTGTATCAAACTTCTCTGATCTGTGTATCAAACCACAGAAATCCTTCTGATCTGTGTATCAAACACTCCGTATAAACAGTACCTGGGCGACCGAGCTTCTCTCCACGTCTACATCTAACTATCTAAAAAAACTTAAAAAAACATTTCATCCAAATCATTAGAGCCGTTTTCGAGAAACCAATTATTTATATATACAAGTTGGGGATATACACAATTGAAATTATAAATCAACTACTCTTGCGGTTTGTTGGTTTTCGCTTTTGGTACCGCAATTTTACGAAAGCAGTCGACATTATGTTGTTGAATCTGAATTATTAGGTAGTAATACGTTGTACGGACATTCTAGAACTAGGCTTGGTACGTACCAGTGTACATTTCAGTACCTATTCCAGTCAGACCGCCGAAATAGCCACCAAAATTGCCTCGTAAATTAGGATCTATCGTAACCTGGATCTACTAGTACTTTGACACGCGCCTGTCACGCACCCCCTCCCCCCCTCCCCTCCCCTGTAGTCATGTGACAATAAGGCGTTAGGGGCTCGGTTTGCGAAAAGTATTACACATATTTTTTATTTTTTTTATGGAAACTGATACGGTTGGCTACATCACCTTCATACAACATCCGTGATGTCAGAACACCGGGTGAACTAGGTGCCATGTCAGTGCTTCCCTTCATTTCATGTCGGTTACACTGAAATGGATGGAAAACACGAACTATTTACATTTGCTGCCGTTTCGACAGACGTTTCGCTGAGTGCGGTATCAACCCGGCCGGGATAAACCCTACCACCTAGTAAGGTAAGAAGGGAATGGACCTACAGTTTAACCTGGACTCCGAACCACGGTCAGCCTCCAACGGTCAAGCGGTCACACATCCAAGTACTGACCGCGCTCAGCGTTGCAGTCGACCGACCGCACCACTGAGCTACTGAGGCTAACGAACATTAATTATGTATTGACAAGATTGGCACGCGGCTGTTGCTGGATGTAATCTCTATATCTACTTCTTATAAAAGGGAACCTGTCAGTATGTGTGTTTGTTTGAGGTAAAATTCCTTAATCCTCCTTTTCCTTTTTGTCAGCCTCAGTAGCTCAGTGGTGCGGTAGGTGGACTGTTGTAAAGCAACCCTGAGCGGGGTCTTAGATGGGTGACCGTTCGACCGAGTCTGACCGTGGTTTGGATTCCACGTTAAACTGTTAAGTCTCTTCCCTTCTTACCTTACTAGGTGGTTCCTGTTCTCTCCCGCCCGGGTTGGTACCACCGCACTGAATGAAACGTGCCGGTCGAAACGGCTAAGTAAATAGTTCGTGTTTTCCGTCCAGTTCAGTGTAGCCGACATGAAATGAAGGGAAGCACTGACATGACACCTAGTTCACCGGCTGACATCACGGATGTTGTAGGTCATCTAGCCAACTGTGTCAGTTTCCATAAAAAATAAATCTACTTCTTATAAAAGGGAACGTGTCAGTATGTGTGTTTGTTAAAGGTAAACTTCGGAACCACTGAATAGATATTGATGCGGTTTGCACCAATGGAAAGAATAGTTCTTGATGCTGACTATAGGATATGTCACGCTAAATAGCCTTAGGGCTGCGCAGTATCAAAGAAAGTTTATTATCATATTTGCGTTTAAATCGAATTTGCTATTAAATTGGGATTGTCACATGTCACACAGGCTATCACTAAATGTCAATCATTTATTATTTATTTTTGTCACATGTCATACAGGCTGTCACTAAATGTCAATCATTTATTATTTATTATTGTCACATGTCACACGGGCTGTCACTAAATGTCAATCATTTATTATTTATTATTGTCACATGTCACACAGGCTGTCACTAAATGTCAATCATTTATTATTTATTATTGTCACATGTTACACAGGCTGTCACTAAATGTCAATAATTTATTATTTATTATTGTCACATGTCACACAGGCTGTCACTAAATGTCAATCATTTATTATTTATTATTGTCACATGTCACACAGGCTGTCACTAAATGTCAATCATTTAGTGACACGCTCAAGTGGTAAAAGAAATAAAACTATTTAGTCGGATGTCTCTTCAGAAAATTATCCTTGTCCAGCCAATAACAGCGCACCTCGCGAAACCACTCTCAGAGAGGCGCCGTTCCAACTAGAGAAGAATATCCCCAAGGTTATAGGGGGTTACCTACATCCGAAATGAAATCCGAACCACGGCCAGCCTCAACGAGCCTATATCTAGTATGAAATAAATAGTATTTAAACATGGAAACACCATTTTGATTAATATTTCACTTGCAAAATGGTTGCATGGTTTTAATTTAGTTTTTATAAAATTTTCATTCAATATTAATCGATTTTTAACTTTTGACTTGATACTTAATATTGTAATAATTTTCTGAAGTTTTAATTTACCGTGTATTGTGAAAATGTAAACCGACGGAATTCTATTCTAGGCTATTTAGTTTTTATATAAGCTGTGGAATTCTCTAATATTATATAAATAAAAATAAAACTTACTCCTTTTGCTTGATATGATTGCAACAGTTATTTCTCAAGGGAGATACCATTGTTACCACTGAGCTATAATATGTGTGTTCCATACACTCAGTGATTGTTACGTATAATATCCGAAGCGTATGCCTAAAAGTTATCGAATCGATCAAACTTCGAAGACTGGTCGATGTTAGGTGATTTCCTCTCCGCATGCTTGCTGGCGCTGGGAAAGGGGTTAGGGGAGGGGGGAGTGTGTTTCGACTATAGTCTGTTTACCGAGTCGATCTAGAATGGCCCTCTCTCTCTGTCCCACATGGGCATACAAATGATGAAGGACGAAAAAACCGGCCAAGTGCGAGTCGAACTCGTGCACCGAGGGTTCCGTGTCGCCATGTCATGGCCAGTGCCACTCACGCCCTGGCACACGCTGAGCCGATTGGCCAATTTTGCATAAATTAAGAATTGTATATAAAATATAAATAGTTTAAGTTATTTATTATGCAAAATAAAGCATTATCTTATCTATCTTATCTATGGATTAGTTAAAATGCTTCATACTCTTTTCGCATAGATGGCGCACAAACACTTTTTAGTTTCTTGTATGGGGACTCCCGTGAATTAATTACTTTTTCTTATTTGTCGTGATAACGGCCATAATAACACATATTCTGTGAAAATTTCCACGGGTTACCTATTACGGTTCAAGAGATACAGCCCTCGGACAGACAGACGGACAGACAGACAGACGGCGCGGCGTAGGCTTAGTAATAGTTTCCCGTACGACGGATACGGAACCCTAAAAATGAGAACGGCCCGCCTACGGGCGCATGCATGTGCCGTGATTGGATGCATGCGGGCTGTGCATCCAATCACGTGCAAGGCCAAATTTCCAGTACTAGGTCGACTCGATGAACAGACTATAGTCGGAGACTATTTAGGACTGCTCGTTTGCAGAAATTAGATTTGCCATTTGCATTATAATTGACTGATTGTGACGCGACGAGGAAGGAAGTATGTCGCGCTAATGGGTTGTTGTTTGTCGTTCGTTTGCGAAATGCATTTAATTTGGATAATGCGACGCAGAGGGATGAAAATTATGGAAACAAATTAGCGCTTCATTCGATTTGTCATCATCAGCGCGTTGACAGTCTCACTACTGGGCACATAGAACATAAATGACGATTAGAAGTGATGCGATGAATAATTTATTGGTATGAATACTGTCACTGCGACCGCCCTAACCTATAGGGCGGACAAAGTGACCGCTACTAAATCGCCAGCCAGCCGGCTACGGCGACTGCCCTATTTTATATAGGACGGAAAAAGTGACGCCATCGCGCGGAAGCCGCGCAAAAAAGACCGGTTGCGGTGTGAAAGTCTTCCAACTAAAACGTTTTTTCCTTCGAAAATTTCAGAAAAACCGGGCACTTGCTCATGCAACATCAGCTGCAGCTACACGTGGAGCCAGCGAGAGAGGACACGACATCTCTTCACCTTTTACCTCATAGTATACCATGTAATTGTGATACCTCCACGTCTCTAACTCTACACTCCACTCATTGATACCTGTTCAATGCATCACCGCAACGTAAGCAGACACCTCACACCATGTACTGTTCCATACCACGTATACTCCACGAAAACATTATCAATATCATTCAATACTAATAATAAATCTGTAAGGGAGTGTCATAGAGTATGTTACTTTGTTTTATGAGATACTGCGTCTGTAGACTCTATGTGTGATACTAAAACTAAATTTACGATTTTTTGAAATATTTTCTGTAGTATGTATGTTCCTCCATAACTCTTAATCCGATCATCCGAATTCGATGAAACTTAGTACTAGCACATTTAACTATATCTGACACAGGCTAGGCTAAATAAAATTCAGTTCCGGTTACGCTAAGATGCGGCTCTCATACAACCGAATTGTTACGCGCGCCGAAATAAAGGTACGGTAGCGGAATTACTTACTTTCTTCTTTTTAAATACGAATTTCACGCGAGCGAAGCCGCGGGCAAAAGCTAGTATTTTATATTCGCCATATGTATATGAATACAGCAGCTTATCATTGGCAAAACAGAACCATAACCAAACAGTAAACGACAACAAGGAAATACTAACTATAAGACATAGGTAAATAAATAACACATAAATTAAGGGCGGGGCGGAATCACGGGGGACACAGAAGTAGTGTCCGACCGAAAGTGTACTTTCACTTTCGGCCGAAAGCCGTAGCCGAATTTCGGCAAAATTCTACTTTCGGCAGAAAGCCGAAAGCCGAAACCGAAAGCCGTAGCTGGAATCTGGAATCTGCATCTGTAAAAAAGGTATTAGTCGTAAGACTATCACACCGCTACCGGTCTTTTTTGCGCGGTAGACCGCGCGAGGCCTGCCGTCACTTTGTCCGCCCTATATAAAATAGGGCAGTCGCCGTGGCCGGCCGGCTGGCGATTTAGTAGCGGTCACTTCGTCCGCCCTAAGTTAGGGCGGTCGCAGTGACCGACTGCTGGCTAGGGGTGAGCGGCGTCGAAGCCGCTACTGCTGCTGGCACGTTCTGCAGTCTCTCGACTGCTGCAGCTGCCTGTGGTGTGGAGAAAAGCGAATGAGTCGCGAATGTAGGTCGAACCGCCTGCTTGCTCGACGCTTGCTGGAAGAAAAGCATGTCCGCCAGTTCGATTATCACAGTGAAGAAGAACTGGCAAGAAACTTCACTGGGTTGCTTCCTGGACGTCGGCGGCTGCGCGGCGTGGAGGCTCTGGACCTGCGAAGTTAAACGGATGTGTTAGTATCGACAGGGGGCGCCTGGTTGATGGATCCCGCAGTCGGTAGTCACAAGCGCTAGCGATCAGCGGGTTGTCGTGTCGGTACGCCCCCTTGAAGAAGCCCGTGGACAGCTTCTGGAGATACTCCTCCAGCGGTGCTATCCCTAGGTCTCTGTGCAGGTTGGCGTTTCTATGGTACCAGGGCGCACCTGTGGCGATGCGCAAGAATTTGTGTTGCCTGACCCTCACCTTGTTGATGAGTCCTTTGGCCGCATGCGCCCACGCCGGTGAGGCGTAGGTCATGACAGGTCTGATGCAGGTTTTGTAAATTGTCAGCTTATTTCTAAGTGACAATTTACTTTTCCTGTTCAACATGGGGTACAGGCGGCCACAAATACTTGCGGCTCTAGCAGTCACGTTTTTTATGTGAGTCGCAAACGTGAGCCTTCTGTCCAGCGTGACGCCCAGGTACTTCACCTCGGCGACCCAGGGTATGGCACCGCCGAAGATCTGCACCTGTTTGGGAGGTAAAATCGGCTTATTAGTCCGGCTAAAGATGATGGCCTGACTCTTGTCGGGGTTGACCTCGACCCTCCACTTTCTGAACCAGTGTTCGAGAGCGGAGGCGGCCTGCTGCAGCAGCTTTACGATACGCTGGATCGGTCTGCATCTGTAATAGAGAGGACGGACGCGCAACGCGGGTGCGAGGCACGGCCAGGGGTGATACGAAAGTGGGAAATGGGTACGGAAGTCTCGGTGTGTGAGCAACGTTCACATTAAACTGCCTTTTTATGGTTCCGTGTCCGTCGCATGGGACCCTATTACTAAGCCTACGCTGTCTGTCTGTCTGTCTGTCCGAGGGCTGTATCTCTTGAACCATAATAGGAAGCTTTTGAAATTTTTCACAGAATATGTGTTATTATGGCCGATATAACAACAAATAAGAAAAAGTAAAAAAATCACGGGGGTTCCCATAGAAGAAACTAAAAAGTGTATGCGCGCCACCTACCGAAGGCAGTATGAAGCATTTTAACTAATCATGAATTTTAACTAATATGAAGCATTTCATAAAACATGCCATAGATGGCGTGAGTGGCGGTGACCATGACATGGCGATACGGAACACTCGGTGCGCGATTTCGACTCGCACTTGGCCGGTTTTTTATGTTCTATGACTATAGGCAAGTGCCTCTATCGTTGTTAGACATAAACTCACGGTGACTTTTGGTAAGCTACTTGGGCGTAGCATACACACACATGTTATCCAATAATTTAATTTAGTGAGCCAAGAATCACGCACGGCTTTCGATGGCTTCCCAAAGCATTACCAGTAAAGCAGCTATCGCGCATTCTCAATTTTCGCGCAATCCCCTGAGCTGAGTACCTTCTTATAGGTTTAGATTCTGTTCAGCGGCGAGCCATTCGCCTCATTTGTTTATTTATTGTATAATTTCATCCATAGGTAGGTAACCTACGCTTGCGTATATCGAAAATTCCGCCAGTTCTAAATTCAATGAGAAGAAGAACTGACAAACAAACTTCGCAAGTCACAATATTTTGGTAGTACCTTATAAGTATATTATATTAAAGTAATTTACAATGATTAACCCATACTATTGCTCACAAAAACATTAATATTTACAGCATAAACATGAATACTGAAGAATCTGACCACTCTGCCTATTTACATTACCCATATCTGGTGTATATGTAGTGCCATCGTCAATTTTGATACTTCATAAATAAAGTCAAATAAAAAACAATTAGTTTACGTTTATTACAGACCATTGGCGTGCTTGAAGATCCGGTGTACTCACAAAGGATCTTCAACATCTAAAGCACAGACGTTATTGTTGGGTCATTGAGCTTATTTTATCGGTACTATGGCCGCTGCTCTGACGAACTTGCTTCCGTTATCCCTCCTCCTCCTGTTCGCCTTCGCCAAACCCGCCATACTCTCGCGGAACACCCCTTTGTAGTCGACAGAAAGAATTACAGTCGACAGTTCTTCGAACTGCACGATTCTCTAAATCGACAGTACTGAAATATATCAACAACATTAGCCAAGTTTTATAGAGATTATGGAACAGCAAAAAAACATCCAAACTTCACAACTTTTATTTTTTTATTTTTTTTTATGGAAACTGACACGGTTGGCTACATCACCTACAACATTCGTGATGTCAGCCCATAACACCAGGTGAACTTGGTGCCACGTCAGTGTTTCCCTTCCCCGTCCCAGTGTTTCCTTTCCCGGTCATGCCGGCTACACTGAATGGACGGAAAACACAAACTATTTACATAGCCGTTTCGACCGACCTTTCATTCAGTGCGGTGGTACCAACCCGGGCGGTTTAAACCCTACCACCTAGTAATAAAAGAAGGGAGTCATATCCCTTAGTCGCCTTTTACGACATACACCGGGAGAGATGCAGTGGGGCTATTCTTTTAAAGTACCGGCCCCACACGGTACAACGACAACTGCTAGAAACTGCCCACTCACGAATGATACTTATGTATTTGGGCATCGTAGCTAGGCATTTCCTCCTTCCTGATGAGGGGTCACGCTTGGACCCGGACGGAACTCCAGCCTCAACGTGACTCGCTCATTTCTTTCACACCCCTTTTAATAGCCCGAAAGATACCGCACGCTTTTGCGTTCGTGGATTTTTTATTCTCTCGCAGGAAGTTGTTAACACGCATCATGCAATTTGTTCGTACGGTGTATTTTGTGATTACTTAACGACCGTGGTGGCAGGATAAGGTTGTCTATGGCTTGTGTATACACTTAATTAGTAATTTCGGTCATTTAGAATCAGTAAAATACTGCACCAACCTAGGAACATACGAAATGTACCAATTATAGAGATTTTTTTTTAAATAACATACCACACGCTGTATCCCGACAATCTGGGTAAGCAGAGTAATCGGTGTTGTTCTGCAAGTACTCTTGTAAATTACAGCACAACGCCGAACACCATATATAGCAAAGTATTAGGACAAGACAACTATCAAGCAGCAATTAAGGCACGAAGACCCACCTGATACATAAGCCAGTGGAAGAACCGTGCCAATAATCATGAATTTTAACTAATATGAAGCGTTCCATAAAACACGCCATAGATGGCGTGAGTGACTTTGACCATGAAATGGCTATACGGAACTCTCGGTGCGCGGGTTCGACTCTCACTTGGCCGGTTTTTTTTTTGTACCGACCCCACGCGATACAAAATTTTTTAAAACCAAATTTCCCCACGGACCACTTCTAACAATAATGTTTGTAACTCCTCTGATATGATTGTGGTGCGCGATTAAATTACCGCAATAAGTAATGCTGTCAAAACAAATACAAACTTTAGACGTATTGTCATCCCGCGAGAAAACTAAAAAAGAGCCCAAACCGAAGAGAATTCCCAAATTAATTTTCCCGAAGAAGACGTCTCCGCATCAATTTTTAAAATATTCAGAAGGAACTTGGCCATTTCGCTTCTGCCAAAAAAAGCGTCGGCCATTTATCAAAGCTTTTTTTCCCTCTTCTTTTAAAATACTATAAAACGCAAGTAGGTGGGCAATAAAAAAGGTCCTAATGTCCCGAGGGGTCCTTGCGAGGGAGGCGCCTCGTTTTAAATTTCTCCGCTGACGTTAGATGGCGTTTCTGGCGCGTTGGCACGGCGGCGGTGGGAGGTGACCGCTGGTCGGCGGGTAGGACGCAAAAGGTAGACGGGGAGATCATGCAAATAGCTCTTGAATGATGTTTATTTCGATTATGCGATGTTTATTCAGCGGCGCCGGAGAAATTGAATGATTCATGAAAGCGTTTTCCATACCTAATGGTTTGAGCACATAAGGACTGTGACCCCGCCCGCACTATATAGGCGCCAAACACCACTCACTCTGTTATATTTGTATTGTAGTGTGTTTGTTTATAATATGAATTTATAAGATTTTGAAGAATCTTTTCTTATCCTTACTGAAGTAAATACATTTATATTGAATTATCTTAACTCCCTTCATCTCTCTCTCTCTCTTGTCTTTCGGTTAATGGTGTTGAACAACAGTACCACTGACTAATGTACATAATAAGTAAGTCATACTTTAATGCTCATATAAATTATACACATATTAAAGTATTTGTGTAGTATTAGTTTGTAGTTTATCTTATTCCTTTACTGCGTGATACATTGCCACAAACTATTCTTGTTCCCCTGCATATAATCCCAAATCCCAATGGTTGGTTAGAATAGAATGGCTCACGACGGCTCATTTATTGTGCCAAAATTTTGTATAAATTGCTGATCATTAAAGAATATATGCATACATACATATTTTCAAACGCAATGATATTTTTTTACATTTAATATTTTAATTATTTGCGTAAAATAAATAACGAACGTTGCGGAGGTGACGTAGGAGAACTGAATTTTAGATTTTGAATTTTTGCAATGAAATAAGAATGATGTAATGCATGTGAGTCGAATTAGAGGGTTAGTAAGCACGTGTAAGAGGCTATATGAATGTTTGATGAGGCTGTTTGCACGTTTAATGAGGCTGTTTGCACGTTTGAAGAGGCTGTTTGCACGTTTAATGAAACTGTATGTACGTTTAGTGAGGCTGTATGCACGTTTAGTGAGGCTGTATGTACGTTTATTGAGGCTGTTTGCGCGTTTAATAAGGCTGTCTGCACGTTCCGTGAAGTCGTTTGCACGTTCAATGAGGCTGTAAGTACGTCTTGTGAGGCTGTTTGCACGTTTGGTGAGGCTGTTTGCACGTTCAGTGAGTCTGTTTGCACGTTTAATGAATTTGTATTCTGATCCTGATTTCCAATGTTATATGTTTGTGTAAATTATATTTAAATCATCAATCAAAAAAAGCTAACTACATAGTTATTCACAGATCTCACGGTCTAAGAGGAATGAAAACGGGAAAAGGGACGTCTTTTCATTCGATGGTCTCCTGTAGCCTCAGGACATACTCCGCTTGCTCGAATTATTGCGCCATGTGGAGTGCTTTTGTAATCGCATTACGCGGCTAAAAATATTCCGGAATCTTTGCGGTGGTTTTTTTTAGCAAATCTTTGCCATTGCCCGAGAGAGATCTTTCCTAGTGTGGTTTTAAGTTGGTGCAATATTTTAAATTAATGTTTTAAATGAAAATCTTTACTGACACTTCTGTTTCTACACACGTATGTGTCGTGTGTGTCTGCACACGTCTGTTTCTTTTTTACACACGCTTGTTTCTACGAATATATGTTTTTACACGTATGTTTCTACACACGTCTGTTTCTATACACGTCTGTTTCTCTAAACATCTGCTTCTACCCACGTCTGTTTCTACACACGCGTTCGACACAGCCAATTTCTCCTCGAATTTCACCACATAACATCATATTTGCGGACTACTATAGAGAGGGCTGTACAGCATGTTGATTCCAAAGATGTACAGTACAATAATTACTGTACAATACAGTACAGAGAGCAACAGATATGTGTAGTAACCGTGGTTGATAGGAAGTTTAATATACCAACAAGTTGGAAGGAATGGGCACTTTCACACCCTAGCTGTGCGACAGAGAAACGACGGGTTCTCAGAAACCCGATGTCAACAACAAAAGTGTGTTCCGCTTCTCTATTACATAATCATGCAATTGAACATTAAAATGTGAAAAAGTTAAAAACCCCGACCCTTAAAATGTCAAAAATAATTTCCGTTTACTTAAAGCAGTCGGGGGACCGCTAAGTAAATACCCGCGCTGCTCTTGAGTTTTTATATTTTACTTGCTTAGCGGTCCCCCGAAGGAAATTATTTTTGTCTTTTTAAGGGTCGTAGGTTTTTTTTAATTTGTGATTTAACTTTTACTTCGAGCTTTTTTAAATAAACCGCATGCAAATCGGTCCACTTTATAAGATATTTTTTTGTTATTACTTACTTACTTGATTACTTGATTACGAACATAGCTAAGAAACATCCCGATTAAACCAGCTTTCTAATAGAAAAAAGCGCATTCAAATCGGTCCATCCGTTTGGGAGCTACGATGTCACAGACAGACACACTCGTACACACACACACACGTTAAATTTATAACACCTCCCCGTTTGCGTCGGTGGTTAAATAGGAATGAAGTAGGTATCGTACATACATACTTTACATACATACCACACGCTGTAGTCCGACAATCGGGGTAAGTAGAGTAATCGATGTTGTGCTGAAAGTATTCTTGTAAATTGCAGCATAACACCGACCACCACGTTTAGCAAAGTATTCAGAAAAGATAACTATCAAGCAGCAAGTAACCCCCAGTTACATTAGTCCACGTTCAAGCCGGACTGGCACCTCCTCGGCGGTGAAATTGGAGGCGCCTGACCTCGCTTCGACTTCGGGCAGAGCCACCCAGCTCGGAGGCAATAAAAAAAAGCACGAATGCCCGCCTGCTGCATGACTCGGTGTTGTGATGTAACTTACAAGAGATCTTGCGCAGCACAACACGGATTAATCTGCTTACCCCTATTAACGGGATACAGCGTGTGGTATGTATGTATGTTTTTTTTTATGTAATCCGGTATGAGTGGCTGAGTCAGGGGGCCAAAGCACATGCTCTGACCAGCCAATATCACCTCCGAGAAGGTAGGTGCCATACCGGAGACTTCCCTGGATTGCTGGCTATACTGGACTAGAGGAGAACACAACCGAGGCTGCTATGCGGCCATCTTACATCCAGTACGGTGGTATCAACCCAGTCGGCTACAATTTGAGCCTATCACCTAGTAAGGGGCAAGGGAAGGGACCTACAGTTTTACACCACCGGTTCCGAACGGTGAAGCAGCAGGTATGCACGTAAATTTTTTCGTCAGAAAAAACTCATTGGTACACGCCGACCGGATTCGAACCTCGGACCTCTCGCATGAGAAGCCGATGCCCAAACCACTCGGCCGCCCGCCGCTTGACTCGGCCACCCGCCACTTGTATGTATGTAATAAAATACGTAAGCTGAAACAGTGATAGTGGTATCATCTCCTGGTCTACAATCAGGCGTAGTGCGGTTGCCCAGGTAAGTGAGGCAGTTACTGTGATTGCGCCGCCGCACTATACGACGCGGCTTGCAATTCGCGCCCGTAGGCGCCAATTGCGTTAGCTTGTTTTCTTAGCGGCTGTCACTCACAATCACTCCATACAGTGTGTTGTATCGCTTATTACGCGGGGAGTGCTCGGAGGAGCTGTTAACCGCGATCAGGGTAGGGTATTACATCTCACACGCTAAACTTACCGCGAACGAATACCAATCGGTTTTGCAGATATTTCCTCTATAGAGCCGGTAAACTCTGAAACGCTCTGCCTGCCCATATATTTTCCTCCAAGTACAGTCTCGGGTCCATCAGGTAGCGCGTGAATAGGCACTATCAGGCCGGCATGGCATTCGCAATCCCGAATACGACCGAATGTCCATGGGCGTCGCTAGACAACTTATAGATCGGTGCCACATGTCGGTACAATCATCGGTGACAGCTGTCAAATTTCAGAGTTGCCACTTGCACGAGAAAAAACGGCCACAAAATTTAAATAGTGCACTCTTAATGAGACTCTCAATATATTGCTTCTTCAGTTCGGGAGTTCACAACGACCTTCATGGAGGAACCTGTACAGTTAAGTTCCTATGTATGATGTATTGGATAATAATACATTTTCTCACGTTGATATATTTCACAACAATCTTAAAAAAATTAAATTTAACACAAATAGCGTCTACTTTAGCAATAGTTTAAGATGATTTTTTTTTATTATTTTATAAAAAAACATCTTAGACTTTAGATCTTAAGGTTTATATTTTATATGTTTTTTTTTGTTTAGGTTATAGTTTTCTTATTCTCTTTTGCCATGTTGTATATGAGTTAAATTTTTATTTAATATTATTATTTACTGGTGATGAAGGTTTTTTGTTTACAAAAAAATTTGTCTTTTCTTTTTATTTTTTTTTATTGACAGCGCGACATATGGCGCCGAGCCACCCAAAAGGTGTCTAACGACGCCCATGGACATTCGGTCGTATGCGGGGGTTGCGAATGCCATGCCGGCCTGATTTGTCCTGTCTTTCCGTTAATTAAGTTGGCCACTTCGGTTTGCGTCCGTGTGATGTACTGGAAAAATACTATTCAAGTTTCAAGCAATAATATTTAATGTATAATGTTCTACGCGGTCACTACTCCGTCCTAAACATATGTATACCACGGAGATCACCGTAATGAAGGTAAGATGGCCGCATAGCAGCCCCGGTTGTGTTCTCATCTAGTCCAGTATAGCCAGCAATCCAGGGAACTCTCCGGTATGGCACTTACCTTCTCAGAGGTGATATCGGCTGGCTGGAGCATGTCCTTTGGCCCCTCCGACTCAGCCACCCATACCGGATTAAATAAAATAATAAAAATAAAAAGACAATGGTGCTATCACTTATTAATTGGCGATTGTGGCAAAAGGCGAGTAACTATTTCACTTGTGATGCCAGACTTCAAACAATTGAGAAGTGACAGCGTAGTGAGAGAAAACTGGCGATCTAACAAATTGGCGAGCTCGGCTTCGCTATAATCCCGATTTTAATTACTCTTCTGTCCCCTTCGTCTTGTAAATCGTCGCTTATTATCACTTTTAATTAGAAGCGCTTAATCCAACGACTGCGGAAATCCGTTCTACAGGCGATAGCGATAATAAATACGCGAAATAAACACCTTTCCCGTTTTTCGACCAGATATAAAACCCTTTCCATCCAGATATCTGACTCTTCCATCAGTGCCAGAAGCATATTTATACTCAAGCCACTGGGGAAATGTTCGGGGCGATAAAACGATGGGGCGCATTTTTACATATATTTGTCAGCCTCGCGTCGGTCGAAACGGCTATGTAAATAGTTCGTATTTTCCATCCAATTCAGTGTAGCCGACATGAAATGAAGGGAAACACTGACATGGCACCTAGTTCACCCGGTGTTATGTGCTGAAATCACGGATGTTGTGCGAACGCTGCGCTACTTTCGTGAATGTCATATTTTTTTCTGCTGATGTGTTTTTTATTGTCAAATTAGTTAAGTAAGGAGTAGGTACCTATAATATCTAAAGGCGCCACAATGAGGGTTGGGTGGTTCAAGACCTAACTGTGCACCACTTACTTTTTTATTGAGAACAAGCTGTGCCCGCGGCTCCGCCCGCTCTCATATTTCACTTCACTGCTAACCTCATAAGCTATTTAGCGTGATAGTAAGTAGCCTATAGTTGATGGGAAGAATCAAGCTATCCGTAGAATTTTGTTTTATTAAAATCGGTTCAGTGGTTCTCGAGTTATAAGCGGACAGACAGACACTCAGACAGACAGAAAGCAGACGTTGGATTTTATTATAGGTCAAGATTATTCTGTATTATTATACGAAGATTATTATGATCAAATATATTTCAAATTTCGATGTTAAATATTATATATTATAGCTGTGCCAGCGGCTCCGCCCGCTCTCATATTTGACTTCTCTGCTAACCTCATAAGCCATTCAACGTGATGAAAAGTAGCCTATAGTTGATGGGAAGAATCAAGCTATCCGTAGATTTTTTTAAATTAAAATCGCTTCAGTGGTTCTCGAGTTATAAGCGGACAGACAGACAGACAGAAAGCAGACGTTGGATTTTTAAAGGTAAGGAAAATAAGGATATTCGAAAAAAATATTAACATTATTTATTCATTCATTCGTAGCGTTTAAAATTGACTGGAAACTGACACGGTTGGCTACATCACCTACAACATCCGTGATGTCAGCCCATAACATCGGGTGAACGAGGTGCCATGTCAGTGCTTCCCTTCATTTCATGTCGGCTGACGGAAAACACGAACTATTTACATAGCCGTTTCGACCGACGCGACGACGTTTCATTTAGTGCGGTGGTACCAACCCGGCCGGGATAAACCCTACCACCTAGTATGGTAAGAAGGGAGGGAAGGGAGGGACCAACAGTTTTACGTGGAATCTGAACCACGGTCAGCCTCAAAACGGTCGAAAAATAATAAAGGGAGATTATGTAATTGTACAGTTTGCTCAAATACGCCTCTGCCCTGAGATATGTCCTTCATCCGAGGGTTGTTCTCCGAAATCTCCCGGTTTCGTCCTCTAGATTTTAGACACTGATAACTCGCGCAATATACATATTTTGTTTTGCTCGTATACTCTGGAAGGTGCGCCAGGCGCCGGGAGTGCCATGCCGGCGGCGTTGCGTGAATGAATCTAGCATATTATGACATGGATTGAGCTACGATTTGTCTGCGTAGACGCATGCCTTTATTTAAAACTAGCTTTTGCCATCCGTTTCGCTCGCGGTATACTCGGTTTAATAGCAAATATGATTTAAGACGATACCCATAGCTGGCTACTTTGCATAGAAAAAGGTCGTAAGTCGGTGTTGTTTTTTTTTTTAATAATGGTAATAAAATTTAAAAATCTACAACAATAGAGTTCTGTGCTTGTGGTTTAGTTAGGTATTTATCAGTGCAATAGAAATTTCGTTTTATTCATTCACTTTTGCGTCAGATGAAAAAAAAATTTTAATTTCGATTTTTTTATGTCGCCCTTTAGCAAGCACAGCATCTTGTATTTATCCCTTAGTCGCCTTTTACGACGTGCTCGGGAAGAGATGCAGTGGGGCTATTTTTCAAATATCGAACCCACACGGCGCCCGACGTTGATCCTAACAAATTCAAATTCCCGTTCGAAGGTCTCATCACTATCAGTTCCCCAAACAGAGACACACGGTCGTATCCCCACCAGCCCCCGCTCCTATTCCGAAACCGCAGCACTCCAAAACATTTCTAAACAATATCCTCCCTCAACCCTCTCGAAGAAACGTACAATCGCTTACAAAAGCGAACATTATTTCGTACAACCCTCTCGGAAGCACAAACGGTTACTCGGCGCGAAGTGTTCTTTGGTGTCTGGCGGACTTTAGTAAAGTGTAACATGGTTCTAGAGATGCGCGTACCAGTTTTGGCACGTTTATTCAACTCGTTCTCGACCCACCCATTCAATTCCGTGGAATCCGACCCGCCGGCGTGCGTAATGTCGTGTAAAACCACATCAATTTCCCCACGCTGCCTGCTATCTGTTCGGGACAGACGGTTTCTGTACATCGCCTAGCAAATAGGAACTGTCATAATAAATACGCAAGCACATTATTATATCTACACGACAGCCCACTGGCCCACAGGGCCAATATTTTCAGTGAAATGCGAGTTTTCAACGCTTTTTAGGGTTCCGTATCCGTCGTACGGGACCCTATTACTAAGCCTACGCCGTCTGTCTGTCTGTCTGTCCGTATGGCTGTATCTCTTGAACCGTATTATGAAGCCCGTTGAAATTTTCATAAAATGTGTTATTATGGCCGATATAACAACAAATTATAAAAAATAAGAAAAAGTAAAAAAAAATCATGATACTAAAACGAATTGACGAGTTTTAGAAATGTTTTCTTTATGTATGTATGTTCCTCCATAACTGTTAAACCGATCATCCGAATTCTATGAATCTTAGTACACGCACATTTAGCTATACGATACACAGGTGTAAGCCATGTTGTGGTCAGCGCCACTCACGCCATCTATGTATTAGTTAAAATGCTTCATACTCTTTTCGGTAGATGGCGCGCATACACTTTTTAGTTTCTTTTATGAGGATCCCCGTGCATTTTTGACTTTTTCTAATTTTTATGTTATATCGTTATTATATTTGTTGTTATATCGACCATAATAATAACACATATTCTGTGAAAATTTCAACTGGCTACCTATTACGCTTAGATAGACAGACAGACAGATAGACAGACAGACGGCGTAGGCTTAGTGATAGGGTCCCGTACGACGGATACGGAACCTTAAATATGTGGCTCTCATACAAACCGAATTGTTTCTCGCGCCGAAATAAAGGTACGATAACTGGCTTACTTACTCTATTCTTTTTAAATAAGAATTTCACGCGAGTGAAGCCGCGGGCAAAAGCTTCGGTAACCGAATAAAAACGACGGCGGCGAAAGCTTTTATCGCATCGATTTTAAGTTAAATTGGATTGATAAAAATTCGCGCTTACACCCAAAGAAACTCCTTTCAATTCGACAAAGAAATCTCACTTACTGGACTTTTATCCTTATCATCTCAATCAAGTCATTAAGCGTTCGAAGAGTTTCGAACGGAATCTAGAATGAGTTCACTCGAACAAAGAACGAAAACCAGAAATGGCAATAAGTGTCCAAAGAGGTAACCCGCGTCAAAGCTCTACGGAAACAAGCAATTCTCGTTTCCTCTTTGTGTGGAGTCGATGGTTTGCGGCCCCAGAAATTGGGAATCATGGCGACTTCCGACCCTGCGACTTGTAGGGCTGTAAATTAACTGTCGTAATATTTTGTCGATAGGTTGCGTGACATACAAACTATCGATTAATAATTCTTCATTAGATAAATGCAAAGCCGAAAATGTAAAGCAAAAATACATCCTGACCGAAGAAAAAATTAAAAGTCAACTTCTAGTGTCCGATGCCAAATACGACTTTGGTGACGACCATTATTACATGACCATTCCTTTCAGATTTATTATGATTAGGTATTGATTAGGTACTAAATAATATTGTATGATTTTATGTTATGTTTTTGTGTTTATAAGATATAAACACAGAAACATATATAGCATATTTTTACCTTTACCTTTACCTTAAGTATTCTATGTCAAAACAAAGTTTTACACTTTCAGAATTTATCTATATTGATTTGCTGAACACAGCTCAGCGATCCGTAAAACTAGCAAAGTATCGACATAATCTATCGCGCCTGCGGCCAACCCTCTCTCCGATCGTCTCCGCGATAATCGGGCTCCAATTTAAAAGTTTTAATTAGCACAAGGTAGAGGAACTCGCTCTAATGGAGATATCGTACCGGAGACGCCGCTGTCGCGTCGCCCGTTGTGGAGAAATTTCGGAGCTGGGAAGTAAAGTAGAAATAATAAGAGAGGGTTGAAATTTAACAGGAAAGTTGGTTGTCGATTCTCGTCAACCGGCGACACGTAATTTACTTTTCGACGGTCTCGGAGCAGTGTAAACAATCGCTGCTTTAACTTTAGCTCTTTTGCTGTTTTGGTTTCGTTAATGAAGTCGAAGCGAGTGTTTGAATTGATTTTGAGAGCCCCATTATCTACCTATCATTTTGCTGTTTTGGTTTCGTTAATGAAGTCGAAGCGAGTGTTTGAATTGATTTTGAGAGCCCCATTATCTACCTATCATTTTGCTGTTTTGGTTTCGTTAATGAAGTCGAAGCGAGTGTTTGAATTGATTTTGAGAGCCCCATTATCTACCTATCATTTTGCTGTTTTGGTTTCGTTAATGAAGTCGAAGCGAGTGTTTGAATTGATTTTGAGAGCCCCATTATCTACCTATCATTTTGCTGTTTTGGTTTCGTTAATGAAGTCGAAGCGAGTGTTTGAATTGATTTTGAGAGCCCCATTATCTACCTATCATTTTGCTGTTTTGGTTTCGTTAATGAAGTCGAAGCGAGTGTTTGAATTGATTTTGAGAGCCCCATTATCTACCTATCATTTTGCTGTTTTGGTTTCGTTAATGAAGTCGAAGCGAGTGTTTGAATTGATTTTGAGAGCCCCATTATCTACCTATCATTTTGCTGTTTTGGTTTCGTTAATGAAGTCGAAGCGAGTGTTTGAATTGATTTTGAGAGCCCCATTATCTACCTATCATTTTGCTGTTTTGGTTTCGTTAATGAAGTCGAAGCGAGTGTTTGAATTGATTTTGAGAGCCCCATTATCTACCTATCATTTTGCTGTTTTGGTTTCGTTAATGAAGTCGAAGCGAGTGTTTGAATTGATTTTGAGAGCCCCATTATCTACCTATCATTTTGCTGTTTTGGTTTCGTTAATGAAGTCGAAGCGAGTGTTTGAATTGATTTTGAGAGCCCCATTATCTACCTATCTGAACTGATTGTTGATGATTATTTTCAAAAAAGATTTTCGTAAAATATCTCAAAAATACTTCGTCATTTATACCCATTTTATAATATGATTTTTTTTTTTATAGTAAGCGCGACCTTTGGCGCCGACGACCCATAAGGTGTCTAGCGACGCCCATGGACATTCGGTCGCATGCCATTTGTTTTTATAGGGTTCCGTATCCGGTACGGGACCCTAATACTAAGCCTACGCCGTCTGTCTGTCTGTCTGTCCGTCCGTCTGTCCGAGGGATGTATCTCTTAAACCGTGATAGGTAGCCCGTTGAAATTTTCACAGAATATGTGTTATTAAAGGCCGATATAAAATAACAAATAATAAAAATAAGAAACAGTAAAAAATTCACGGGCGTTCCCATAGAAGGAACCATAAAGTGTATGCGCGCGCGCCATCTACCGAATAGAGTGTGAAGCATTTTAACTAATCATGACATTTAACTAATATGAAGCATTTCATAACACGCCATAGATGGTGTGAGTGGCGCTAACCATGGCATGGCGATACGGAACCCTGGGTGCGCGAGTTCGACTCGCACTTGGCCGTTTTTTTTATTTTTCTTTTCGTCACAGTACACGCGGTACTATTACAAATCGTTCGACTTATCATTCATCTAAATCCATTCGGCCTTTTATGTAAGAGTTACGAGGGAATAAAGGAACTCAGCCTTTGAGAATATTATGTAACCACGCATATGTAGTGTTACTATATCTATGTAAGCATGCCACCACCCACTCACCCACTCACACATAATACATACATCCAAGTGAAACACATTACCTCCTTTGCGTTCGCAGTCGGGTAAAACACAGACAGACAAACACAAACAAAGCACTAAATCAACACTAATATTATAAAGAGGCAAGATTTGTAAGTTTGGATGTAGGAGGTAATCTCTGAAAATACTCATCAAATTTTGAAAATTCTTCTACAAAAAAGTCGCCTACTGGGCTCACACGCGTTGTTCGACTACTATACACTTGCGTGCAATGTTAGTCCACTGTCCATCTGTGCTTATGACTCGTGAAGGCAACTGTAAAGTCTATAAGTTTGGATGTAGGAAGTAATCTCCGAAAATACTCATTCCATTTAAAAAATACTTTGACCAATATTTAAAATGGACCTTCAGGATAGAAATAGGCTACGCGAGCGAAGCCGCGGGCAAAAGTTATAAATTAATAATATTAATCAAACAACAAAAAAAAAAACTATATTTGAGAACAAAATTTTAATGTTTCTTTTTTATTTATTTAGGTTTTTTTATGAAAACTGACACGGTTGGCTACATCACCTACAACATACGTGATGTCAGCCCATAACAGCGGGTGAACTAGGTGCCATGTAAGTGCTTCCCTTCATTTCATGTCGGCTACACTGAACTGCAGGTCTATTCTTGTAAATTCTGACAGCGGAATCAGCGCTGTTGTGGCGCTGAGAGCCACTTACGAAAGTGGCTCTCAGCGCCACATCAGCGCTGATTCCGCTGTCACAATTTACAAGAATGGACCTGCTGGACTGAAAACACGAACTATTTACAAACCTAGCCGTTTCGACCGAGGACGTTTCGTTCAGTGCCAACCTGGCTGGGATAAACCCTACCACCTAGTAAGGTAAGAAGGGAAGGGACATACAGTTTAACGTGGAATCCGAACCACGGTCCGCCTCCAACGGTCGAGAGGTCACCCATCCAAGGACTGACCGCGCCTAGGGTTGCTTAATAACTTAATAACAGTCGACCGACCGCACCACTTGAGCTACAGGTCGGTTAACCAAAGCTGACGCGTGCACAGTACTCACACCAATGCAATTTTGCAAGCGCGAGTGAGACAGATCGGGGCATACGCATCACGAAAACCCGCACGCGCCGGCTTTGGTTAACCGACCTGTACCGAGGCTGACAAGTATACTATAAATAAATAATTGTTTTATTCCCGACGTTCCAATACGGTCGGCGTGCACCAATGAGTTTTTTCTGACCTACACCTGCTGCTTCACTGTTCGGAACCGGTGCAAAACTGTAGGTCCCTTACGCCTTACTAGGTGGTAAGCTCAAATTGTAGCCGACTGGGTTTGTACCACCGAATGGATGTAAGATGGCCGCATAGCAGCCTCGGTTATGCTCTCCTCTAGTTCAGTATAGCCAGCAATCCAGGCAAGTCTCCGGTATGGCACCTACCTTCTTGGAGGTGATATTGGCTGGTCGGAGCATGTTCTTTGCCCCCTCCAACTCAGCCACCCATACCGGATTACATAAAAAAAAACCTACGCTTGACATGTCGAAAATTCCGCCAGTTGAACTAAATTCAATGCAAAGAAGAACTGACAGACAAAGCGCGTCATATTCCTTGTAATTTATTACAATTAGAAATAAATTACTTTTACCTTTGGAATAAAACGATCGTTTTGGCGGTGTACCTACTCTGCTGCTGCTGCTACTCTGATGCTTGCTCTGCCCGTAATAACTTCACTCGACGTATATTAGCAAAGTTTGTACTTTACGGCACTTTAATTACTTATTCTTTCGAACTAAATATATTGTAATCTCTCTCTCTCTCTCGTTATTATATAGAATGATGAAACAGTTAACTTTGGAAACAGATTTCAATAGTAACAAACAAGTGTACGACCATTTTTAGGTTTCCGTATCCCGTACGGAAGCCTAATACTAAGCCTACGCCCCGTCTGTCTGTCCGTCCGTCCGTCCGTCCGTCTGTCTGTCCGAGGGCTGCATCACTTGAACCATAATAGGTAAGCCGTTGAAATTTTCACAGAATATGTGTTATTATGGCCGATATAACAACAAGTAATAAAAATAAGAAAAAGTAAAAAAATAAGGGGGGTTCCCATAGAAGAAACCAAAAAGTGTATGCGCGCGCGCCATCTACCGAATAGATTATGAAGCATTTTAACTAATCATGACATTTAACTAATATGAAGCATTTCATGACACGTCATCTAGATGGCGTGAGTGGCGCTAGCCATGACATGGCGATACGGAACCCTCGGTGCGCGAGTTCGACTCGCACTTGGCCGGTTTTTCTGAATATGTTTATTGCGGTGGTTATGTAACCCTTCCAAAATATTTGTAAATAATAAAGAGGCATCCTATATAGATATTTGAACACGGAAAACTTTTATATGTCTGCTTGTGACGTCATTCTGTCGCTCCCTAAGTACCTCGTATGTACATATCTGGAAATGGTTATGTAATTTTGAGTGAGTTGTAAATTATTCAGAAGGGTACCGACCGGGCGCTCATAGAAAGGATATACGGGTACAGTTGTTTCATCTGACGATGGCACCTGATCTTTATTGGCGACGGCTTTATACGTTATGTCCGCGGTGGATATCTCCGATGGTCTCTTGAAGTCAAGGTTTGCGGTTTGAATTCGCCCGTCGTGCACCAATACATTTTCAATTACCTCCAGTCAACCCGGTGGACCTACATTTTTACATGGAATGCGAACCATGGAGCAGTGAGCACGAGAAGCCGACGCCATTTTTTTTTTTTTTTTGGGAACTGACACGGTCGGCTACATCACCTACAACATCCGTGATGTCAGCCCATAACACCGGGTGAACTTGGTGCCACGTCAGTGCTTCCCTTCGGTCGTGCCGGCTACACTGAACTGGACTGAAAACACAAACTATTTACATAGCCGTTTCGACCGACCTTTCATTCATTGCGGTCGTACCAACCCGGGAGTAACCACCTAGTAATATAAGAAGGGAGTCATGCCCCTTAGTCGCCTTTTACGACATACACGGGGAGAGATGCAGTGATTCTTTTAAAGTACCGGCCCCACACGGTACGCCTATATTAAATTATTTTGTCTGTACAAATTGTATTTGACTTTGTTTGTGTTTTAGTTAGTATTTATAATATTTTGTAAGCTCGAGCGGATAGTTGTGCGTCACTCAATTCGTTAAAATTTCAATTGTTCGTGGGGTGAACTTGCTCTGAGCCTAGGTGACATCTTCACTAGATTCAGCATAGGATGTGTCCAGTCCTTTTTAGGTTTCCGTATCCCGTACGGATGCCTATTACTAAGCCTACGCCGTCTGTCTGTCTGTCTGTCCTACTGCTGTATCTTTGGAACCGTATTAGGTAGCCGGTTGAAATTTTCACAGAATATGTGTTATTATGGTGGATATATCAACAAATAACAAAATATAGAAAAGGTAAAAAATTAAGGGGGTGCCCCATACAAGAAACATTTTTTTTTTCAAATTTTTTTTTTTGTTGCGGAAACTATGTGCGCGATTCCGACTCGCACTTGGCCGGTTTTTTGTTTAAATATGTGTTTTAATGCTGAAGGGAATTATTTCTTATTTGTTTCTTTCATAAAAGAGCCAACCCTTACATGCCTTCGTGAGATGCAAACATTATAATTTACATAACGTAAACATTGTATGGAGCTTTCTTGCTAGTATTGTGATAGAACTGTGTAGATGGTACATACGTAATTATTAGTTGTAAATATACATACCGCACGCTATATCCCGACAATCGGGGGTAAGCAGAGCAGTCGGTGTTGTGCCGCAAGTGCTCTTGTAAATTATAACACCGACCATCACGCTTAGCAAAGTATTAGGACAAGATAACTATCAAGCAGCAAGTAAGGCACGAAGACCCACCTGCTGCATGGCTCGGTAGAAGGACCATGACAGGGTGAGAGGTGGCTAGCCTGTCGCCCTTTAGCACGGCGTCTTGTCCTTATCCCTTAGTCGCTTTTTACGACATGCACGCGTGACATGCAATGGGGCTATTATCTTTAAGTAACGACCCCACACGGTAAGTTGTAAATATATTAACCTAAAAGTCCAAATGTTTAAAACACAAGGCCCCTACCTGTACATAAGTATAATCAAATCATATACCTATTATTTTCCACCAAGTACAGCCTCGGGTCCTTCAAGAGGGCTAAACAGTCGCCTGTCAGACCGGCATAGCATTCGCAGCCCGCGCAATCAATCGAATGTCCATGGGCGTCGTTAGCCACCTTCTGTCATAGCCACCATCATGTCCCCAGTGATGGTAGTCTGGGCGTCCTGTGTATGGAGTTGTCCAGGGACGTTGAATTTCGATCGTTCATAGAGTCCAAGGCGAAACCAGCGTCTCGAAAATTAAGGATACTCTACCGATGTCGGCGATTTTTCACGCCCGCGCCGGTCCAACCGCTTACACTCTATATATATTACAATCGGTGATGGAATATTGCAGTCATCTTTGGGAGGGTTCCCCCGAGTACCTTCTTTCAGCCTTGGATTCTATTCAACGACGAGCCATTCGCCTCATTGGTGACTCTGTACTGTACTCACAAAGGACCTTGAACCTCTAAAGCACAGACAGATCGTTCGGTCATTGAGCCTGTTTTATCGGTACTACTATGGCCGCTGCTCTGACGAAATTGCTTCCCTTATCCCTCCTCCTCCTGTTCGCCTTCGCCAAACCCGCCATACTCTCGCGGAACACCCCTTTGTAGTGGACAGAAGAGTACTTCGAACTGCACGATTCTCTAAATCGTTCTTGTGCCGCACTTCAAAGGTGTGGAACGGGCTTCCGGAAAATATCTTTCCCCACTGCTACAATCCACGGATCTTCAAATGGCGGGTCAATAGCCTTTTCCCAGCGACATTAGTCCACCTCGAAGCCGGACTAGCGCCTCCTCGGGGGTGAAATTGGCTGCGTCTGAGGCTTCGACCTCGGGTACAGCCACCTAGTTCGGAAGCAATAAAAAAAATCTTCTGGATGGCTCGGCGCCACATGTCTCGCTTTCTACACCGTGTCTCAAAACTCAACGTCAAGCGGGCACCAGGGAGTAGGCCAGTTTGTGAGCACCCAGGGAAAAATAAGAAAAAAAATCTGAGTTATTTATTATTTTAGAAAAAAATTCAACTGAATATTTTTTTTGGTAAAACTACAGGCATTCTGGTTTTATTTGGGATACTGACCATTAGCAGAGTTATTTAGGCTAGCAATAAAGAAATATTAACAATTATATTTGCATAATTGTAGTCGTAGTACATAAAAATGAAAAATTTCAACGTTTTTAAAAAAATGCTCATATCATAAAAAACAAATGACTCCGATTTTTTTTCTTATTTTTCTCTGGGTACCCATAAACTGGCCTACTCCCTGGTTCGCACATGACGTTGAGTTTTGGGACACGTTGTATATAAAAATATATCTGTTACGCCTAGTTTCGTGTGCTAAAAGTGAAGTACATGCCGACCGAAATGGCGGTAATAAGGTAAACTGTTTTCGGTGCCGTTTCGTGATATTTATTTCCCGGGTGTTAGTGGAGTGAGTGGCCTGCGCCCGGAGCACCGAACGTTTGGCCCAAAGCCAACAAAATAACAAAAGTTTGAATCTCGCTCAGAGTGGACCTGAATTAAGTCGGGCGGCGTCTGTTGTGAGCTTCGCTGAACCCGCCCGGGATCCACACGATATCCAGAGATGTTCTATAAAGATTGATAAATTTATTATCATAAATAGTTTCCGAACTTGCTTCTAGTACCGTGTGGGGCCGGTACTTTAAAAGAATAGCCCCACTGCATCTCTCCCCGTGTATGTCGTAAAAGGCGAGTAAGGGATGTGACTCCCTTCTTATATTACTAGGTGGTAGGGTTTAACCCGCCCGGGTTGATACCACCGCACTGAATGAAAGGTCGGTCGAAACGGCTATGTAAATAGTTTGTGTTTTCCGTCCAGTTCAGTGTAGCCGGCACGACCGCAGGGAAGCACTGACGTGGCACCAATTTCATCCGGTGTTATGGGCTGACATCACGGATGTTATAGGCTAACCGTGTCAATTTCCATAAAAAAAATAAAAAATTGTCGTACGACCTCTGACTCAAGCTAGCCAAAAAAACTAACGAAAAATATCTACTAAGAAACCTTGGAATGCACTTCCTCCCGATATGTTTCCTTCGGTGTATGACTTAGGATCTTTCAAGAGAAGCTTAAAAAGGCATCTATCTGTCACACCGTCATGGCATTCGCCCGTCCCAGAAAATGATAATTCGTCCAATAACCTACCTCCACACCAATTTTTAACTTCCTAGGTCACCTGGAAGTAGTCTAAACTTTTAATGAGTAGGTAAGTCAGTCAGTCAGTCAGTCAATGATAAAAATAGTGATTTTCGGACGTCATTATTGCGTGAATGTTAATGTGTGTGGGGGGGGGGGGGGGGGGGGGTAATGTAACCCACGGCCGGTGTGTCGCCCTTTGCTTTGCGAACTTGGCTGACACACAGTTGGCCGATATAATTTTTTCAACGTAATGTCATAAATTTTTCTCCTTCAAGTATACTTTCCGCGAAAACAGCCCAATTTATTTAATTTATAACATAATGGCAACCAATTCACATTATGACATAACTTTTGCCCGACCTTTTGCCCCACCGAACGAACGGCGAGAATTATTGTCGCCTGCAGTTAACTGAAATCTGGATCTCCCCACAGTCCCCTCCGAAAACGGCCTCGCCCGCCTTTTCAGATGATTTCCTAATTTATGCCAAGAGGAATAGCCCGCCGCTTTTAGAGAAGGAGTGGTTGTATGGATGGCTCTGGTGTGCTGTGAAAAGGGTCGAGTAAATGATTTTTTGGACGGCAAGACTTGGGATGAAACTTGCTCCATTGTGTTGCAGTATGAATTTATAGTGAGGTGACTCATCCGCTCTTGCTGGCATGTGGCGAAAATTAATATCCTTTCCACGTATAATTTTATATCATACTATATAATCCTATTTAAACGCAAATATTTAACCGATCGCTTCTCTTATATTCTCTCTCTCTCTCTCTCTATCTCTCTCTCTCTCTCTCTGTCTTTCCCTCCCTCCCTCCCTTCTTCGCTCAATAAGAACACATAATGTATGTCCTTCTTAGGACGAATATGGTTTTTTGGCAGATAAGGTAGCGCCAAAGAGTGCGACGTAATACAAACTCTAGCGCATCCACGGAACACTCCGTGCCGTAAAACTCGTATTTGACCATTGTCCACATTTTGTAATTGTCAGTGCGTAATAAATAGCCCCACTGCATCTCTCCCCGTGCATGTCATAAAAGGCGAGTACGGGATAAGGACAAGATACAGTGCATAAGGGCGACAGGCTACCCACCTCTCACCTTGGCTCGGTCTTTCTACCGAGCTAAAATGTTTTGTCCTATAATACTTTGCTAAATGTGGTGGTCGGTGCTTTTTTTTATAGATACTGACACGGTTGGCTACATCACCTACAACATCCATGATGTCAGCCCATAACACCGGGTGAACTTGGTGCCACGTCAGTGCTTCTCTTCGGTCGTGCCGGCTACACTGAACTGGACGGAAAACACAAACTATTTATATAGCCGTTTCGACCGACCTTTCATTCATTGCGGTGGTACCAACCCGGGCGGGTTAAACCCTACCACCTAGTAATATAAGAAGGGAGTCATCGCCTTTTACGACGCTTTGCGGTGCTTTGCTGTGATTAACAAGAGTACTTGCAGCACAACACCGATTACTCTGCTTACCCCGATTGTCGAGATACAGCGTGTGGTATGTTTGTAACTGACTTACTAAATTATTCACTACGTAACATAGCAATCTTCGACAGCCCTCTTTCACAGGGTGTTATGTTTTCAATAAGTTATTTACAGTCTGTGTGACCGAAGCTTCCAACTATACAGACATAGAGTTTGACAAAAAATATACTTTATTCGGTAGAACATAAAGTTCAAAACTAAATGCGATGGTCGAGCGATTTAAACACGCTGTGACGTAAGCGGGGGAACCCTTCAATCGATCTTCAACTTTATCACGCCAGCGGAAAACTTTAATTCGCTTGGACATCGATGCACCGCGATAAAGTTTGATGTGTGTGTTTTGATCGAAGAGCCGACTGACTGTAATTGGTTGGAATTCAATTGGGCTTGAAGTCTGGTTTACGGGGAAACTATTTCGCTCGGAAAACTATCGAGTTGTAAGCGAACTTGACAGGTGGGGAAACTTTGGCGGACGAATTTTATAGATAGAATCTGGTATTATAAAATGCTCTAAATTCCAATGTGTTATTAATAGAGTTTTAATATTTTTTTGGCTCTCCATGCTATCAATACTACTAATAAAACTATAAGGGATGATCATGGAGTATGTTACTTTGTTTTATGAGATATTGCGTCTGCAGACTCCATGTATGACACTAAAACTAAATTGACGACTTTTAGAAATATTTTCTATATATATATGTATGTTCCTCCATAACTCTTAAACCTATCATCCGAATTCGATGAAACTTGGTACAAGCAAATTTAACTATACGTGACATAGGATAGATTAAATAAAACTCAGTTCCAGTTACGCTAATATGTGGCTTTCATATAAACCGAATTGTTCCGCGCGCCGAAATACAGGTATGCGGAACGGTAGCGGGCTTACTAAATTAAGTACTTCTTTTTAAATGCTAATTTCACGCAAGCGAAGCCGCGCGCAAAAGCTAGTTCAGAATAAAGTGGAACTTTTTAATAAGCCAAAAAAAAAATCTTAAGTACATACATAATATGAATATTTATATTTTAAATATCTACCCATACCTACTGCAGTGAACTTGACCAAGTTTATGGCTAAAAATATACCTAATACATATGTGCAGATTTTCCTGAAATATCTAATTCTTAGGTTTCTGTACCCAGTACGCAAGCCTATTACGAAGCCTACAACGTCAGTCTGTCTGTCTGTCCGTCCGTCCGTCCGTCTGATGGCTGCATCTTTGAAACTGTAATAGCTAGTCGTTGAAATTTTCACAGAATTTGTGTTATTTTGGCGGATATTATTATTATTTTATATCCTTTATTTCACATATTGAAAATTTTACATTAATTTTATATATATTATACAAAAAAGTAATAAAAATACACAAAATTAATATAAAAATTCAATACGGTAATACCGCCGGCGGCGGGAGACAAGCCTCCAAGCACGCCGGCGGGTGCAGGCCGTGGCTACGGAGCTCTCCGGGACGACGCGAGGCAAGCTACGAGCGATAGGTGGTGGTACTAGACACGTAGGCCACCACCACCCCCATCTCGGAGAGCTCCGTATCCGCCGGACTGCACGGCGACGTCGTCGCGCAGGTCTGTTAAACGTCGTCATCTTCGCGCGCGCGTCGCCTCATGGGTGCACTACACCACCGGTAGCGGGGGCACTAGACGGGACGCGAGGTCCCGATGGCCCCAAGCTGGCCGGTGGTGGACGCCGCCCTCACCGTAGTTCTTGTGGCTCGGCCGACGTCAACACTCCATCTTAGTCGTCGATGAAATGCACCGACGGCGTGGAGCTGGGTGGTAGGATGTGCGTGTAGTGGTGCGAGAAGAATGGCGGCTCTCGTATTGGACGACCCGGGCGCGGGGAGGCCGGGCGACGCGGTGGGCGGAGGCAGTGCTGCTGCGGGCGGGCGGTGGCGGCGGCGGCGTCGAAGTCGAGCGCGGCGGCGGCCGGCCTTCGCCGCAGAGCCTGCTCTCCATCACGCGCGTCGCGTCCCGGGTGGTCTGCAGCCGCTTCTGTCGCCAGGCATGTCGAGCTGGTGGAGTACCGGGGACACCGAGCGGCGGCGGTGGTGATGCCGGCACGGTGCCTCCAACCGTGCGGGTCGCTGCGCCGCTGGAGAAGAGTCCGCGCGTGGCGGAAGCTCGGTTTGTTCGTCCCAGGCAAAAACTTTTAAAAGAAATTTTCTAGAGAAAAATTTTCCGACATGTCGGTTTGACAGCTCTTTTTCTTTCATTATTATTATTATTATAGCCTAATGCGCTTCGTTTATAATTTTTTTTTTTTTAATTTTATAATTTAAAACGCTACAGCGCACCATATATATTGGCGGATATAACAATAAATAATTAAAAAATGGAGAAAGTAAAAAATGAAGGCATACACGATAAGTGTTTTTAAAAAAAAAAATTGTGGTGCGGAAACCTCGGTTCGCGAATCCGACTCGCACTTGGCCGGTTTTATTTTTTTATTTTCTCATCTCATTTCATCTTATCTTATCTTACAAATGAAAACTTACCGATGTATCTCAGACTCTTTCAGAAGTTGCTCTGTATGCGAGTCAGTATTTACCTGAACTACGTTCATCAGTTCCCGAGTCCGGTAACCATCCTCAACTAAACCGAAAGAGCTTTCGGCAAGACTGTTGATTAGTCGTACTTACTTATTAGGTAGGGAGTTATTTTGTTGATTTTAGCTTCGGCCTTCTGTTACTGTTACATGAAACTTGTTACTTGTGGCGAATCATTTACAATTGAGATCGTGCTCGCAGGCGTGTGTTAAATTTGTGATTGTGTGTGAAATTGTAGCTACTTGTGTGTTGTGCGAGCTCTGAAGATGGAAATAGGTTAATCTTTGTATTTCGGTAAACAGGGACAGCTATAGAGGAATTATTCACATTTCAATCTGCATTGCTTGCTGGTGAATAGGTTTGTGTTATTCAGTGAGACATAATAACCTCAGGCGATGTCATTTATTTAGTAATCTCTCTGGTCTTATAGGCGGTACCTATGTATGTACATAATGTAGAGTTTCATAGTGGTCCATATACCATGTAGTGGTGTATTACTATGTGAGGGAACATTATTGGAAAGTCGCTGAGAAATATTCATAAAATCGTCGCTCCAGTTCGGGAGTTGTCTAAGTCACATTTCACATTTCTGCATTCAAAGCTCATTTTCGCTAAAAATGTGACTTAGACAACTCCCGAACTGGAGCGACGAAATACTAGCTGTTCACCTCGCGTGAAAATCGTATTCAACAAGAAGAAAGTAAGTAACTAAAGGCGAGACCGAAGGCCGAACTGGGTTCAGGTAAATGATAAACCTTCTCGAAGAAGGTAAGTAACTAAAGCGAGGCCGAAGGGGGATCTGCGTTGACGTGAACGATATTCTTCCTCGATGAAAGTAACTAACTAAGGTCGTGGTCGAAGGCGGAGCTGCGTTCACGTAAACGACATTCCTCCTCGAGGAAAATAACTAACTAAGGGCGAGGTCGAAGGCGGAGCTGCGTTCACGTAAACGACATTCCTCCTTGAGGAAAGTAACTAACTAAGGGCGAGGTCGAAGGCGGAGCTGCGTTCACGTAAACGACATTCCTCCTCGAGGAAAATAACTAACTAAGGGCGAGGTCGAAGGCGGAGCTGCGTTCACGTAAACGACATTCCTCCTTGAGGAAAGTAACTAACTAAGGGCGAGGTTGAAGGCGGAGCTGCGTTCACGTAAACGACATTCCTCCTTGAGGAAAGTAACTAACTAAGGGCGAGGTCGAAGGCGGAGCTGCGTTCACGTAAACGACATTCCTCTTCGAGGAAAGTAAATAACTAAGGGCGAGGTCGAAGGCGGAGCTGCGTTCACGTAAACGACATTCCTCCTTGAGGAAAGTAACTAACTAAGGGCGAGGTCGAAGGCGGAGCTGAGTTCACGTAAACGACATTCCTCCTCGAGGAAAGTAAATAACTAAGGGCGAGGTCGAAGGCGGAGCTACGTTCACGTAAACGACATTCCTCCTTGAGGAAAGTAACTAACTAAGGGCGAGGTCGAAGGCGGAGCTACGTTCACGTAAACGACATTCCTCCTTGAGGAAAGTAACTAACTAAGGGCGAGGTCGAAGGCGGAGCTGCGTTCACGTAAACGACATTCCTCCTCGAGGAAAGCAACTAACTAAGGGCGAGGTCGAAGGCGGAGCTACGTTCACGTAAACGATATTCTTTCTCGATGAAATTAACTAACTTCGTTCTAATTGTACAATATTGCATTAACGTGTCTCCCATGGTTTGGAGCCCTGAAAATAAAGTAAAAATAAATAGCTTCAAGATAGATTTTTCAAATCAGCTCGGTTGGGCGGAAACATTTTCCCCACGGTCGAGACTCGCGGCGGTCGCCCCAGAGGTCCATCTGGTTAACAATACACGGCTCGGGTCTACCTCGCCGCGCCGCGCCGCCGCCTCCGCCGTCCGATCTGATTGCGATCTCCTATTTTACTAACTTTTGCACGTGGCTTCGCTCGCGTCAAAAAACTGCCCAAGTGTAAGTCAAAGACATGGCGATACGGAACCCTCGGTGCGCGAGTTCAACTCGCACTTGGCCGTTTTTTTAGTTTCTTCTATGGGAACCCCCGTGAATTATTAACTTTTTATTGTTTTTCTTATTTTTATTATTCAGATTCAGATTCAGATTCAGATATTTATTTCGCCATAAAGAACACACAACAATAACAATATTTCATTGAGACATATGCATATTCAGTATGGTTCGTCATCATTTTTTATGATTTTTTATGATTATGCTTATGATATGATTTGTTGTTATATCGGCCATAATAAGAATAACACATGTTCTGTGAAAATTTCAACAGGCTACCAAGACGTCTGTCTGTCTGTTCCAAGGGCTGTATCTCTTGAACCGTACGATGTAGCTAGCACGATGAAAAAGACAGAATATATGTTATTATTTATTATGGTCGATATAACAACAAATAATAAATATAAGAAAACAGTAAAAAATTCACGGGGGTTCCCATAGAAGAAACTAAAAAGTGTATGCGCGCCATCTACCGAAAAGACTATGACGCCATAATAGATGGCGTGAGTGGCGCTGACCATGACATGGCGATACGGAACACTCGGTGCGCGAGCTCGACTCGCACTTGGCCGGTTTTATTTTTATTTATTTAAGTGTTATTCTGCGATCATAAATAAAAGTCCACCGTACTGGTCATGCCCCTACCAAAGGAAGCGTGATGTTGTATAACATACGACCGCGTGGATGTTACAAATGTTCTATCTCACGAAGTCCGTTTGGCTTTGGTTGTAGTAGTGACTTGTACTGATAAGCGCACCTTGTGTGTGTTGTGTGCGTGGACCGCGTCGCGATCGTGACTGAGTGCTTTCGAGGTCACGCACACTAAAACAATGTGCATGTGCACGCCTGACTACATTCATAGCAAAACACGGCCAAACTAGCCAGACGGGCCGCCGGCCGTCTAATTCAGTGAAAATTCGTCAGCCGAGCGAAGCATACTTAGACGCTCGCCAACGCAACTGCGCGCAGCTGCAAAGTAATAATCACTTTACACTCGATCGTTAAGGTACATTTTCGCACGCAGCCATTGGCGACGTGAAACAGTAGGCTATTACAGCCGAAGGTATGGAACTTCTTCTACGGAGTGATTTATCTATCTGTGGCCAAACGGACTTCGTGAGATAGAATATATGTCCAAGTGCGAACAGATAGACAGACAACAACAAAAAACAGATCTTGGATTCTATGCTACGTAGTGAAACGAGAAGAAAGCAGTGGAAAATGAAGACGATAGACTGGCCGTGTTAATAGGGGTCCGTTCCGGTGACTCTCCAGGGGATATCCGCATCGGCTGTGATTCCTATACGTAAAACTAAAAAATTCCAGTCACATCTCGGCGAAAGGGCGAAGTCTTTCTCTTGTGATTTGCGGTAAACCTAAACAAGAATTATCAGGAATTTACCTCGGGAAATTACCATTATTGGAGATATTACCTCCTACACATACAAACTTACAAACTTTACCTGCTTATATAATATTAGTGTAAATGTAGAGGATAACCCTCCATTGTATAGCCGCGGCAGTCGGGGACCTTTATTGCTACATTTCAAATACTTCACAATACTGGTTTTAGTCTAAGGCTGACATTCATAGTCTTTCCAAAGTTCGAAGCTCAGCACTGTCTAACTAAGCTAAGCACCAGTCCGATTAAAGTTCACTAACATTTTGTACAGGACTCTCATAGTCGAGACTAACGCTTAGAACGAACTATGCTAAGCCAAGTAATAGTCCAAGTTAAATGTCACTTTTTTTTCCTTTTCTGGTGGGATTCGCACCATTATGAGCACTGAAATATAGGGTGTTTTTCGTAGAGATCCCCATTTCATCAAAGTTAACTGTCGCACTCACGCACGCTGTCAGTCAAACCGCCGTCACTGGACACTGGCAGTAATAAACGAATTTCCTATTCGTTTGGTTGCCACTATGTAAATATATATAAAAAGAAATAACCTGTCGTGAGGTGACAGGACAGCCAGTGTGGCAATGCTCTGTGTATTCTATTTTGCGCTACTCCCTCATTTGTATTATAATGAAAGAGACAGAAAACTCGTAAGTTCGCTTTCGAAGCTAAAAGTCGTCATGAGACTAGACTTGGACTTGGCTTAGTTTTCAAACTCAAAGACGAATGCTTAGCGCGCGCACGGCTTGTCTATGAGAGTGGTAAACGTCAAAGTTTGAACTCAGAGACGAACTAAGCACGCTCGTTGCGACTTTGAATGTCTCTCTTAGTGCCGACAACGAGCCCTACAGAACAAGAGACCGCCCGCTAACGATGCACTGTACCTAACACCTCATCTCCACTTGCCCCACATATCACTAATCACTAAGACTTTGACCTACATAAATCCCCCAATGGTATTTCCCAAATTCTCCGCAAATTCGTCTTCCGTCGATTCCGAAGTCATGTCGAGGTTAGGCCCGTGACCCTCCCGTTGAAAGGGTATTATTGAGGGAGACCCAACCCCTCAATCCCCTCTCTGCGACCCCCGGGGAGATGGATGAGAGAATGGAGCCACGTTTTGCTGACCCTCTTTTGAAATTGATCTCGTGTTTAAGGATGGACACCTAGGAATGAGCCCTTGGATTATTTGTAAAGAAAATTAGTTTTACATATTGAATGTTCTCATTTTGTTAACCCGGTGCGGGCATAGAATTTAGAAACAGTATTACGCATAGTGGATTGATTGGTATTCGCACGAAAATGTATTCGGGGTATTTTCAGTTTTCTGTCACATAATTCAACTTTTATTTCAAGCTTTTTTTTTAAAAACCGCTTGCAAATTTGTCCACTTTTTTAAGATAATAAATTTTTTTATTACTTAATTACTTGATTTCTTAATTACAAACATAGCTAACAACCATTCAAACAGCTTTCTAATAAAAAAAACCGCATCCAAATCTGTCCATCCGTTTGGGAGCTACGATGCCACAGACAGACACACTCACACACAAAATGACAGCAACGTAATATGTAGGTACATACAATACAGCGCAGGCGCAGTGCATGGATACAGTTTTCTTCACTAGGGTTCTGTGCGAGACCCTATCGCTAAGCCTACGCCGTCTGTCCGTCCGTCTATACTACCTTTAAAGGGCTGTATGTTTTGAACTGCATAGGTAGCCGATTAAAATTTTTACAGAATAATTTAGTTAAGCGAATATCCTAAAAAATAATAAAAGTAAAAAATCAAGGGATAGGTACAAGCAGCATATTATAAGAAACGTGTTTTTTAGGTTTCCGTATCCCGTACGGAAGCCTATTACTAAGCCTACGCCGTCTGTCCGTCCGTCCGTCTGTCCGTCTGTCCGTCTGTCCGAGGGCTGTATTTCTTGAACCGTAATAGGTAGCCGGTTGAAATTTTCACAGAATATGTGCTACTATAAAAATGAGAAAAAGGTAAAAATGAAGCGTACATACAACAAAAGTCCGAAAAATCTATTAGTCACACTATTGAATAATAGATGGCGCCACAGGCTTTTATACATTGCAATGTTGAAAGACAAAAGATAGGCGGACAAAAGGGGATAGATACGGAAACCTCCGTGCGCGAGAAAAGTCTATCGTTAAAATGTTTTTTTTTTGTTATCAGGCTTTTCAATAACGAAATGCAACAACTGCCAAAAATCATAGCTGTAATATTTTTTTATGAAATATTAAAAAGTAATTTTACAATGTCTTAGGATTTCGTGACGACTTCGACAGATACCAATAACCTAACCTAAAACCACATTTCCAATCAACAAATCATTACGTATGTACTAGAAAACTCTTGTAAACTCTAAAAGGTGAATATAAGGAAGAACCAAAAATAAATATTAACATCAGAACAAAACGAAAGTACAAAAAATAAAAATAAAATAATGCATAAAATAGAATGAACAGTGAATTTTACGTAAAAAAATTACACGCAGTTCGGGAAACAGCTTGCAAGTCCTTGCGCAAATATTTCTCCAAAGAAAATAATATATCTTCGCTCTTATTGTCGGGGAAGCTGGATATACCTATCGAGAATCAATCTTCTTTTTACGGGCACTTTTTCAGCCCATTGTTTTAGGAATACAGAGAAAGCCTTACTGTGCGTTTTTCCATCTCCTTTTTCGATTGTTTTGTTTTTGTGTCTGATAATTAGCGGTAAATTGAAACGGGGTCTTTTTCCGGTTTTACGAAAGTAGGTAATGTGTGAAATGGGACCAATCTCGGGTTTTTGTTGCCGCATTTACAATTAGCCAACTTGTGTTTTGCTGTAGTCCCGATTCGTATCAACACATTCCTTTCTCCAAACCCGGTGAAACGTAAACGATCGTATGAAATTCGTAGGCCGAAGTTTCGACTTTAGAGTGAACTAGCTTTTGCCCGCGGCTCCGCTCGCGTGAAATTCAAAAAGAACAATTTAAGCAAGCTTGCTACCGTATACTTTTATTTTGGCGCGCGGAACAATTCGGTTTGTATGAGAGCCACACCTTAGAGTAACCGGAACTGAATTCTAGCTTACCCTAGCTTAGCTTACGTATAGCTAAATGTGCTTGTACTAAGTTTCATCGAGTTCGGATGATCGGTTTAAGAGTTATGAAGAAACATATAGGTGTTTTCTTAGAGTTATTCGAAACTTCCTCGTTAAATATTTGTATAATTTTTTTTTTATAAAACCTGTCGTGTTTGGCTCCCACTGCCTGACTGACAAACTTCACTGGAAATTTTTTCAATGTACACTTAGTCTACTTTACAACAATATTTGCCACTGCCTAGACACGCATGTGCTGATTTAAGCCGAATATGAAGTGATTGCATTTTTACTGTGAAATTATATGAAGTTATATACCCACCACACTGCCACATGAAGCAGGCCAGTCTCCACAAACAGCACCCGTTCACGAGCACCACACCTGGGCCAGCCGTCGCCTCCCTCAACCATATTATAGGATGGGAAACGACCCGGACCAAGTGTCACCGTAGGCAAAGACCTTAAAGCGATGCACTACCCCAGTGGCAACATGAAATGAAATACGAGTACTACTGGTTTCTGTCACATCGTTGACTGTAGTAACTTTTATGTAGGTCGACGATGTTGACACAGTTCACGCCGTCGACCTATCCGCCAAATTTGCCCGTAGGCTCATGTTTGCCTCCTGGCCCTCCTGTCGTTACACATCCCGCCGCAGAGCGAGACACATCCAATTATTTGCGGCTTCTTTCACCGAAGCGGTTGATGTAGAGCCTCACACTCCGCACTCCCATCCCACATTCACAATTACCCACCCCCGGCCACCCCCGCATCACATCTAATCAGCTCGGTCGGCGCCGCTCGGCCGGAACCGGATCGGGGTCATCGATTGGGGAACATTTGTCATGCCTTTTAGATAAAATTGCCCTTTTTTAGGACTCCGTAGACAGCCGGCAGCATGCTACCATTCTAGTAGGAACCCTTATAAAGTTGGTTCGGCGTTGTCTGCCTGTCTGACTGTCCGTTTGTCCGTCTCTGTTTATCAAACGCGTTGTGGGAAGGTGTGGAACTAAGCTTGCGATGGCTTCAACGAACATATCCGGGCCCATCGGCAGTAGAGGAGGGTGTTAATCGAGGTCGGGACTAGCGAGTGGCCACTCTAAATTTCCCGCGCAGTACAGTTTAATACTGTATTACTTTGAAATATTTTTCAAACCGTAAGGACTAAAATAGGATTAATAAAAAAATCACAGTTCTCGTGCATTACACGACCTTCGAGGTACATTGAAAATGAACTCAACAAAATAAAAAAAAAGTATTACATTTATATATTTTTTATTATTTTACAAAAACACTTAAAAAATGTAAACTAAAATTTAGACGGATAAAGAGAGAGCATAAATATAAATTATTGGACAGCAGTCATAAACTTTTATAGAGAAAAAAATCACTTTTGTGGACAGAAGTCATAAACTATTATAGAGAAAAAAAATCACTTTTGTGGACAGCAGTCATAAACTGTTATAAAGAAAAAAAAATAGCGGACATCAGCGACTCCTAACATGTGACCGAGTGACTGGCGCACGCACTCGCTGTACGCGCGAGCGCGAAATTGTTACGGAACCCTCTTCGTGTGAGAAGCGTTCGCACTTAACAGGCTTTTCGTAGCTGGTCTGTTTTGTCGGGTGAATCGGCGCGGAGTCGCGATGAGATCGGGTGATACAGCAGTTTAGTGCTAATAATGCTTCGGCTGAGGTCCGCTGGGCAATACGCAACGCTGGGCATTCTCGTGACGGAGCTGTTTTGTTCGAGTTCGAGTTCAGCTCCAGTGTCCATGTATCGATAAATATTGTTGGCAGGATGTTTGGTGATTCATGGACCGTTTCTTTTTTTATTCTCACCCTTTCACATCGATGATTGAACATTATTCTATTGACGTTTTATACTTACTTCATATTTTTATTCATTTCTGATCGAATTTGAAGTTATATGAATCAGTCAGTCAGTCAGCGTGTAAGCGTCTACTGCTAGACATACGCCACTCCAATTTTTAGGGTTCCGTATCCCGTACGGGACCCTATTACTAAGCCTACGCCGTCTGTCTGTCCGTCCGTCAGTTCGTCTGTCTGTCCGAGGGCTGTATCTCTTGAACCGTAATAGGTAGTCCGTTGAAATTTTCACAGAATATGAGTTATTATGGCCGATATAACAACAAATAATAAAAATAAAAAAAAGTAAAAAATTTACGGGGTTCCCATAGAAGAAACTAAAAAGTGTATGCGCGCGCGCCATCTACCGATTAGAGTGTGAAGCATTTTAACTAATCATGACATTTAACTAATACGAAGCATTTCATAACACGCCATAGATGGCGCGAGTGGCGCTAACCATGACATGGCGATACGGAACCCTCGGTGCGCGAGTTCGACTCGGACTTGGCCGGTTTTATCCTCCCGGCCTTCAGCGGTACGGAACCACTGCTCTCCGTCGGCAGATATCAAAATTCAACTATACTTAAAGTTCACTAGTGATTATGAAAGCTATTCTACGAGAATTGAACAAACCGTACACGACGGAACCATGAGCAGGCTTAAGTCACAGAAGGGTCTTAGTAACTTTCTCAGTTTTGAATAAAAGCTAATTTCATTGTCGCAAGAACAGTGGGCGGCTAACTTCGGGGCGGACACTGAAAGGCGCCCAAATTACCATAAGGGTGGGCTCACACAACTTGTAAAATGAATAAATAATGTGTTTGTTTGTTTGTTTTTTATATATAAAATATATTACAGTGATGAACATCCGTCTACTGTTTTTTTAGTACATGACATATTACAAAATAATATTTAAAAAAAGTACAAGGTCTTTTATTCACAGACCTGGGAAAATGTGGAACGCACTCCCTGCCCATCTATTTCCTCCCAAGTACAGCCTGGGGTTTTTCAAAAGGGACGTGAAAAGGCTCCTGTCAGGCCGGCATGGCATTCGCAATCCCCGTGCATCACAGAATGTCCATGGGCATCATTAAACACCTACTTGTTGGTAAAAAAATGTCACATGTTGCGCTATCCATAAAAAAATCTTGATTCCTAGATTCTAGATTTTAAGCGTACCTACAAAATATTCCAGTAATTGCGTCAAAATTATAAAAACAATTATATAGGGGATTCTACGCCGATATACGACGTGTACGCGTTCTATTTTCTGTTGAACAATATTATATTATAATCATATTTTTTTATGTTTGCTCTGTTAGTCATTATACTCAATTTAAGTTTCTGGATTCACAGTAGGTACTGAAGACTTACATAAGTCGACGTTTCGCCCGCTACGTCACGGGCTTTTTTTTTATGGAAACTGACACGGTTGGCTACATCACCTACAACATCCGTGACGTCAGCCCATAACACCGGGTGAACTTGGTGCCACGTCAGCCTTCCCTTCGAACGTGCCGGCTACACTGAACTGGACGGAAAACACAAACTATTTACATAGCCGTTTCGACCGACCTTTCATTCAGTGCGGTGGTACCAATCCGTGCGGGTTAAACCCTACCACCTAGTAATATAAGAAGGGAGTCATATCCCTTAGTCGCCTTTTACGACATACACGGGGAGAGATGCAGTGGGCTATTCTTTTAAAGTACCATGCAACCGGCTTCTTCAGGGACTGCGGGAGTTCCTGGAGCCGACGTCTGGTGTCCGTTGTACCAGACGTCATTTTACGCGTCATTTGACACCCAAAATATTTACGTAGCCGTAAAACTCGTTCTAAAACGAATGCTTTTGGGCGTCGTCGGCTCAACAATCCATGCTGACGGCGCCAAGTGTCTCGCGTATCAATAAAAAAAAAAAAACAAAAAACTCACGACACCAGGGCGAATTCGCACTCTCTCTGTAAATCGGGAACTATACTGAAGCGATCGAAAAGACATTTTCAATGTCAAAATATAGGTATATCCGCGCCAGTACCACGGCGTGCTTGGCTAGCTTCCCTTCTTTCGTAACATTAGCAAGCCATTAGAACCGTTTGAAAATAGTTCGAAATGTATTCACAAGCCGATCTAAACGTTCTCAAGCTGCTTTAAACTTTCGCAAGCCGCTAACAATATTTGCGAACAAAACGCTGTCAGGCCAATCGAAACGTCCGTAGTATGTACCTACTACTAAACGTTAGCAAGCGTTTAGACTCGAATCGTTCGGGATCGTTTGGAAGACCTTGGGATAATTATTGTATTTTTTTTTCAAATAAGTCATATAGTTCGTAATCCGATCGAAACGTTCACCAAATTTCTCGACATTTTTACAAATAGTTCGAATCTTCTGGAATATGTTACAAGTAAATGACGAGAATGCATGAAGAACATTATGAGAGTGGAAGAGGCGGCAGGAAAAGACAGGAACGTAGATTGGACTGTTCTCTCAGACTAAAAAACTCTCTCAGAGCTGCGCGGGTAGGTATTTACTTAGAGGTTCCCCGAATCCTTTAAGTAAACGGAAATTATTTTAATTATATAGAAATATACAGCCTATAATAATATTAAAGAAGATTAAAAACCTATACTACTTATATATACTAGTATACTTGGACAACGGGTGGCCAGGCTCAAGTGGCAGTGGGCTGGGCACATTAGCCGAAGAGACAATGACCGTTGGAGTAACCGTGTCTTACACTGGCGGCCGTGGACAGGAAAACGGAGTGTGGGAAGACCACCCGCCAGGTGGGACGACGACATCAAGTACGCCGGCGGAAATCAGTGGTTCCGTATCGCTGAAGGCCGGGAGGACTGGAGGAAAATTGGAGAGGCGTATGTCCAGCAGTGGACGCTTACACGCTGACTGATTGACTGACTGACTGACTACTTAACATGACGATGGATGAATATTTTTATTTATAGGTAGGTATACTTTACTTTATTTATTACGTTTCTACTTTATGTTAAGTAGTACTTATAGGTTTTTAATTTTCTGAAGAAATTATTTTTGATTCTTTAAGATTCGGAGGTTTTTTTTAATTTGTAACTTTCTAGTTCGGTGTGCGTAGGTATTTCTGTCGAGCAGGGCAATCTGAATGTGCGAAACGGCGACACGCCCCACACCGGCTCGTCATGTGAGAGCGAGTTTTAATCTCTTTTCAGAATGTTTATGCAAATAAATGTTGAGCTAAACTTTACTTACCAGCCAGGACGCGAGCTTCGAGGTACAGTCTCGTGCAAACTTCATTGCGACCATGAACGAGAATTAGTTTCTAGGAGGAACAACTGACTCTTAAATCGTTGAGCTCATCGTTTGCTTTGCTACACGCATAGTGGTGGGTGGCGCATAACTCTTCTTTGAGATGGTTCGCTGAAGGCAGCTAGGGAGCTCTTGAATAAAATGCGGTGGACTGTATTATTCTTTTCTTTAATTCCACATTACTTATTGGTTGATCTCTGATCAATGAGAGACATTGCATTCAAATCTCGCCGGTACTAATATTTTTCCTGCCTACCTACCTGTCTTGCCAACCAAATTATTTCCTTTTCACCTACCCGTCGCTGGTGGAAAATTCTATGAGATCTCCATCAACCGGCGTCCGGGAACGACGAGCCGTGCTCTCCCGCGTCGGAAAACGGACAATCAGCGAGATTCTCCAAACTATTTTGAATACGCCGTGCGTATCTGTGCGCTCCCACCGAGCCCAACGTCGCGTTTCGCGTGTTAGCGGTCGAGCGCACCCCCCGCGGCTGTTAGTGCGGTCGCGCCGGAGTCTCTGGCGAGTGCTGCAGCCCCAACCCGGCGGGAACGGGAGAAGGAGCCGAGCAGGCACGTTTGCGCGCGCCTCCGCGCCGCATCGGGTGAGCCAGCGTCATCCTTTACTCGCCCCTTTCCCACCACTTATTAATATAAATTTTACATTTTTAGAGTCCTATATATAAAATTTATACAAATCATCAAATCAGGATATAAAAGGGAGACTGAATTAATCTCCTGCTAATGCTGCACCATCGCACGATGATCAAGTAGTAGCGGAGTGAAATTCTTTCTCCAATTTCCGACTCACACCTCCTCGCGGTGTATCCTGGAAACTTAGGTGCGTAATACCATAGGTATTACAATCCTAAGGCTGACGAGAGCGGAAGACTCGCCAAGACGTTTGGCCAACGTGGCGTTTTATGGCCAAAACCTCCAATGAAAAGTCCTACAGTACCTCGGCCCCTAGTTCCCAGCGGCCCCGCTATTCCGGATCATCGTGGTGGCGGTCCAGGTTCCGGCGGGGCGAGGGGTGCTAAGAATCCCTGGGTTAGATCTGGCTGCCACACCCAACTACACTTGGCTACCCATAACATACAGACTTTGAGAACGCAAGAGAAACTGGTCGAGCTGGAACAGGAGCTGGCTCATATAAAATGGGACATCCTGGGTCTTTGCGAGGTCAGAAGAAAGGGCGAAGAGACTGAAGTGCTACGTTCCGGCAACCTATTCTACTCCAGAGGAAATCCCCAAAAATCGGAAGGTGGAGTGGGATTTATGGTGAGGCGCAGCCTCGTGAACAGCATCATCGAAATCGACAGCGTGTCGGACAGAGTGGCCTACATCATCATCAGACTGAACAAGCGGTATCAGCTGAAGGTGGTGCAGGTATACGCTCCCACCAGTTCACACGCTGACGACGAGGTGGAGCAGTTTTACGAGGATGTATCCAAAGCCTTAGAAACCAACAAATCCCACTTCCAGTACGTGATGGGGGATTTTAATGCCAAACTGGGCAAGCCTCTGAAGGGAGACAGAGCAGTAGGTCCGTACGGTATCGGTGTCAGGAATCGACGCGGCCAGATGTTGGTCAACTATCTCGAAGCTAACCAGCTCCACGCCATGAATACCTTTTTCCTGAAAAAGGAAAAAAGGAAATGGACGTGGGCCAGCCCTGACGGTTGCACGAGGAACGAGATCGACTTCATACTGGCGGACAGTAAATCGTCGTGTATAGACGTTACTGTCCTTAACCGCTTCGATACTGGCAGCGATCACCGACTAGTGCGAGGTACGCTGAAGCTAAACCTCAAGATGGAACGGCGCAAACTCATCCACAAACCGTTGGCAAAGCTAAACATACCGGACGAGACGCTCGAAAATTTCGAAGCCAAACTCGCGGATGCTTTTAGCTTAGCGCCACGAGATGAGGATGCCGACATCGACAAGGTGTATACGGGCTTCGTATCCGCACTAACGGACACTGCAGAGCAGCACTTCAGCAAAAGTCGACAGGCACCCCGTAGCAAGCTATCCGCAGAGACGTTGAGGCTCCTGGAAACACGACGGAATATGAAACCGGAGACCCGGAGTAGTGTCGTGCACAGGAACCTCAACAAGACCATAAGCAAGTCCATTCGCCGTGATATTCGCCGAGAGAACATGAAGATGGTTGAGCGCGTTATAGAGAAAAATCGAGGCAGCAAAGTGTTTGCCCGTGCCTTCTCTACCGGCGCTAACCAAATCTCGAAACTCGAGCGGGCGAATGGGGTTGTCACCGCAAGAAAGCCGGATATTCTTGAGGCGGTGGAGGAATTTTATGGCCAATTGTACTCCGCAGCAATCCCTGCCCCAAGTCCAAGCAAACCAGTCGACTCTGATAGGCGTGCGCCGCTCACTAGACACTACACGGAGGATCTACCCGATATTAGTGTCTATGAGATAAAGGCTGCCTTGAAAGGACTCAAAAAACACAAGGCTCCAGGTGAAGACGGGATAACGACAGAGCTGCTGAACGCTGGCGGACGACCGATCCTGAAGGAACTGCAAAAACTGTTCAATGCAGTTCTTGAAGGCAAGTGTAGTTCCGGCCGCATGGCGAAATAGTGTCGTTGTCTTGTTTCACAAGAAGGGGGATAGGGCGAAGTTGAAAAACTATCGACCGATCTCACTTCTTAGCCACGTGTACAAGGTCTTTTCAAGAGTCATCACGAGTCGGCTGACACAGAGGCTGGACCAGTACCAGCCTCGTGAGCAAGCTGGATTTAGGAAAGGGTACGGCACCATGGACCACATATTTACTGTGAGACAAGTGGTGCAAAAATGCGAGGAGTACAACAAGCCGCTCTTCCTAGCCTTCGTCGACTATGAGAAGGCGTTCGACTCAGTTGAAAAATGGGCTGTCGAAAACTCCCTCCTCAGGTGCAGAATCGACCACCGCTACATCGAGGTGCTCCGAAATCTGTATCGGTCCGCGACGATGACTGTGAGGCTTCACGAGAATACCCAACCTATCCTCCTTGGTAAAGGCGTAAGGCAGGGGGATGTGATCTCACCCAAGCTCTTCACAAACGCATTGGAAGATGTGTTCAAGATGCTTGAGTGGGACAACATGGGTATAAACGTGAATGGAGATCTTCTCAGTCATCTGCGTTTCGCCGATGACATTGTTCTTCTGTCAAATTCCCGAGATCAGCTTCAGATCATGCTGGAAGACCTTTATACAGCGTCGATGAAGGTTGGTCTGAAGATCAACCGGGACAAAACCAAGGTCATGGCGACCGAGGTTATGACGGGAGGACAAATTGTTATTGGCGGAGAAGTGATCGAACAGGTTGAAGAGTACGTATACCTCGGTCAAATTCTGCGGCTTGGTAGACAAGGTCTGCTTAAGGAGGTGGAGAGACGAATTCAACTGGGTTGGGCTGCCTTTGGAAAACTAAAATTCGTCCTGAAGTCTGACCTTCCGCAGAATTTAAAGACCCGTATATATGACCAGTGTGTCCTCCCGGTTATGACGTACGGGTGTGAAACGTGGACTCTGACGGTCGCTGTTGTCCAAAGGTTGAAAGTTGCCCAGCGAGCAATGGAGCGAGCCATGCTGGGAATATCGCTACGTGATATGGTGCGTAACGAGGCAATCCGCCGACGCACCAAAGTAGTCGATATTGGACACCGGGTGGCTAAGCTCAAATGGCAGTGGGCTGGGCACGTTAGCCGAAGAGACGATGACCGTTGGAGTAACCGTGTCCTACACTGGCGGCCGTGGACAGGAAAACGGAGTGTGGGAAGACCACCCGCTAGGTGGGACGACGACATCAAGTACGCCGGCGGAAATCAGTGGTTCCGTATCGCTGAAGGCCGGGAGGACTGGAGGAAAATGAGAGGCGTATGTCCAGCAGTGGACGCTCACACGCTGACTGACATACAAATCAAAATGGTGTTTCCACCACCGGCGGCGGGGCGAGCCCAGGCTACCGATGGTCGGGTCCCAAAGAGAGAAACCTCCGGACTATACGCGCAGTGTCGAGCAGGGCTGCCTTCTAGCTTCTGGATCTAGCCCTTGACCCAACCACTCAGTAAGAGCTTCTTAAGGTGGTCGGCGATACGCACGCTACCTGTTAAAACAAATCGCGTATACTTCCTTGTAAGTAAGCCCTCTTGACAGTTAATACCTACTTATAAAAATCTGTTAAGTGCGAGTTTTACTCGCGCGCGGGAGGTTTTCGTATCTATCCGCTATTATCCGCCTATCTTTTGTCTTTCAACATTGCAATGTATAAAAGCCTGTGGCGCCATCTATTATTCAATAGTGTGACTAATAGATTTTTTAGACGTTTGTTGTATGGGAGCCCCCCTTAGTGTTTAACATTTTCTTATTTTTCTTATTTGTTGTTATATCCGCCATAGTAACACATATTCTGTGAAAGTTTCAATCTGCTACCTATTACGGTTCAAGAGATACAGCCCTCGGACAGACGGACGGACGGACGGACAGACGGCGTAGGCTTAGTAATAGGCTTCCGTACGGGATACGGAAACCTAAAAACTAAACGGCAAAGGCAGCGATTTTCTCGTCACGAACGCTCCATAAATATCCGCAATCCAAGCTACGCGAAATCTTCGGCGAAATGGAATTTACGAGAAAAAAATCAGCAAGTGCCTAAAGATGTTCACCTGTACCGCCCTGTAGCTACGCCTAACCAGATTAGCGCGTGCCTTTTGTCATCGCGTACTACATAACTTAGACTTAATCCAGCAGGAGTGTACTCGAATAAATTCCCTCCTTAATTCGGTCGAGGGACGCGAGCAGCCCGTCGCGTCGCGACGACGACGCCTGTACGTGACTGGGAATTGTAGGGAGCTCGTCGGAAGACGGGTAAGCGCACAGCGCTTAGTAATAGATCAGTGAACAAGAATGATAAATAGAAAATTTATTTATTGTTCCACAAATATTTTACAAGAATAACACAATGAATACAGGTGAATTAGCAGTCCTGGATTTCCCATTAGGCCGTATAGGTTCGGCCGTTGGAGGCTGACCGTTGTTCGGATTCCACGTTAAACTGTAGGTCCCTTCCCTTCTTACCTTACTACGTGGTAGGGTTCAACCCGCCCGGGTTGGTACCGCCGCACTGAATGAAAGGTCAGTCGAAACGGCTATGTAAATAGTTTGTGTTTTCCGCCCAGTTCAGTGTAGCCGGCACGACCGAAGGGAAGCACTGACGTGGCACCAAGTGCATCCGGTGTTATGGGCTGACATCATGGATGTAAAAAAAAACTTAAAACAAAACTTTACAGCTTACTTCTTATGAACTAAAAAACAAACAAGCTGCTCTTAAAAATTGTACACTTTTTTCGTACACTTAAGTACTACATATCTATCTGTTGGTACACTTACTTCATGATTCATTTCATCACCAGTGATGAAATGGGATAATTTTCATCACTGGTGGTGGTATAGGAATACCATTGTGTCATTTGCCCACTGATAGTCAGCTGAGAAATTGGAGTGCCAACTGACCACCAGTGGTGAGATTTGGTGGTCAGATGGTCCGGAGCCGACTTCAGGGGTACGGAAAATTTCCATAGGCGCTATAGAATATTACAAGTAACACTTGCGCTTTGGTATAGTGTAAGCCGTCAAGTTCGTGCGCGATTATGGACGCAATAGTCAAGCAAGTCACTTGTGGAAAGAGTTTTCGATTTATGAAATGCTAAATATCATTTGGGTAAAGGTTTTAAGTCCCCATTGCGACTTAGTAATACTCCTTTTCTATCTATTTATGTTTTGCGCGGGCGGCGAAAGTTAAGTGGCCTATACTTAAGAACAGTACAAGTCCGGCACTGAGGTACATGATGTGCAAAGGCGGACTTATCCCTTGAAGATATTCCTTACAGCCAACCTTTAGGTGTGTGAAATGTGTAAATAGAGGACTGAAGGATAGAAGGAAAATGTGTAAAGAAAAAGGTGTAAAAATGTGTAATTTTATTGGTGTTCGATGACATGCGTCAAACTCTCTCTCCCCTTTTTCGTAGCACATGCCTACTGAATGAAAGTTCCTCAACTTTCATCCACAATCAATGTGGTTTTGATCCAATATCCCTGTTCAATTTTCCACATACCATCTCGCTTAGTATCTCGAGTGATTTTCAATACCTACTACTAATAATAAATCTGTAAGGGATGGTCATGGACTAATGTTTTATGAGTTACTGCGTTTGTAGACTCTATGTATGATACTAAAACGAAATAATTTCGTTTGAATAAAATCGTTGATTATTGGCGATTTTTAGAAATATTTTCCGTATGTATGTATGTTCCTCCATAACTCTTAAGTCGATCATCCGAATTCGATGAACATAGTACAAGCATATTTAACTATACGTGACACAGGATAGGCTAAATAAAATTCAGTTCCGGTTACGCTAAGATGTGGCTCTCATACAAACCGAATTGTTCCGCGCGCCGAAATAAAGGTAACGCATGAACGCAGCTCGGCCTTCTTTCTTACATACTTATTTACTTTCTTCTTTCTAAATACGTATTTCACGCGAGCGAAGCCGCGGGAAAAAGCTAGTTTCATATAAAAATAATATCGCTGAAAGCCTCTCGTGACGCGGACATGGCGTAACCCAATCGATCTCACCCCGAATACAACTTGAAAGCATATTTTCTCTCGATTTTTCTCGAACCTGCCCGTTCTCCGTTCCGCGCGCATACACACGCGAGGCTGAAGGAATTTGTCATCAAGCCGATATGAGCTATAAGTAGGCACAATGCCGTGGCTTCTCATACGAACTTGTACAATATCCTCGTGTACTGTTACGTTTTAATCTACATAATCTTCAGTATAAGCCCATTTATCGGTATTACAACACGAACATATTACGATCTAGCTTTTTCCCGCGGCTTCGCTCGCGTGAAATTCGTATTTAATAAGAAGAAAGTAAGTAAGCCCGCTACCATTATCTTTATTTCGGCGCGCGGAACAATTCGGTTTGTATGAGAGCCACATCTTAGCGTAACCGAAACTGAATTTTATTTAGCCTATTCTGTGTCCCTTATAGCAAAATGTGCTCGTACTAAGTTTCATCGAATTTGGATGATCGGCTTAAGAGTTATGGAGGAACATACATACATACTACATACAGAAAAGATTTCTAAAAATCGTCAATTTAGTTTTAGTATCATACATAAAGTCTACAAACGCAGTATCTCATAAAACAAAGTAACTTACTCCATGACCATTCCTTACAGATGTATTATTTATTAGTAATATTGATACTGCCTAGCCGATCTAACACAAATATATCTATCTACTTCTTATAAAAGCGAACGTGTCTGTAGATATGTATGTCAGTCAGTCAGTCAGTCAGTGTGTAAACGTCCACTGTTGGACATACGCCTCGCCAACTTTCCTCCAGTCCCCGCGGCCTTCAGCGGTACAGAACCACTGCTTTCCGCTGACACACATGATGTCGTCGTCCCACCTGGCGGGTGGTCTTCCCGCACTCCGCTTTCCTGTCCACGGCCGCCAGTGTAGGACACGGTTACTTCAACGGTCGTCATCCCTTCGGCTGACATGATATGTATACTTGACGTAAACTCCAATTTGCACCAATGGAAAGAGCAGTTCTTGAGTCTCACTATAGGTTATGTAACATCACGCTAAATATCAATAGGGCTGATCAGCATCAAAGAAAGTATAGTGTGAATGGAATTTAAGGTGCTTGTAAACGAGCGATTAAAATTGCTCAATTCAAGGGTAATTGCGAGCGATTTTGACGTCACGGCAACACCTACAAATTCTGGCAACTTTAGTCTGTCAATTTATGGAACAATTGATGGAGCTACGCTTGTTGAGCGATAATAGATCAACAATCAGCAATTTGGCGATAGTGTTTACACGAAAAACTCAGTCGAATCCTACAATCCACGGATCTTCAAATCGCGGGTTAATAGCCTTTCCCCAGCGACATTAGTCCGCCTCCAAGCCGGACTGGGGGTTAAATTAGCTGCTTCGACCTCGAGCACAGCGACCCAGTTCGGAAGCAATAAAAAGAAGTGTACCTACATTTACTATGCTAAAGAGACTAGAAGCTAAATTGCCTCAATTTAGAAGAAACGCGTCTACTCGAAATGGTGTTTCTTATTGATTAGCCTCTTCCAAACTACACGGAAATGAGACAATAAAGCAATGAGGGCATTTCTCCTACAGTGAGATTCCAAAACTACCGAAGGCTGCTGATTCCAGAAGATTCTTTTAGGGTTCCGTACCGTCCGGGACCCTAACCAGACTGAAGGTTGGCTCGGAAGCTTATCAACCTGGCCCGGGCTAAGTTTGTCAGCCTCGATAGCTCAGTGCTGCAGACAGTCGACTGTCCCTATTGGTGGATAAGCAACGCTGGGCCGGTCACTTGGATGGGTGACCGCTCGACCGTTGGAGGCTGACCGTGGTTCGGATTCCACGTAAAACTGTAGGTCCCTTCCCTTCTTACCTTACTAGGTGTTAGGGTTCAACCCCCCGGGGTTAGTACCACCCCACTGAATGAAACGTCGGTCGAAACGGCTATGTAAATAGTTTGTGTTTCCGTCCAGTTAAGTGTAGCCGACATGAAATCACTGACATGGCATCTAGATCACCCGGTGTTATGGGCTGGCATCACGGATGTTGTAGGTGATGTAGCCAACCGTGTCAGTTTCCATAAAAAAAAGAAGATTCTCTTACCGTACCCTACGGGACCGTATTTCTAAGACTACGCCGCCGTCTGTCCGTCCGTCCGTCAGTCCTACCTATAAAGGGCTGTACCTTTTGAACCGTAATAGAAAGCTGGTAGACATTTTCTCAAAATTTGTGATATACAAGCGGCGAGTGGCCGAGGGGTTTGGGCATCGGCTTCTCATGCGAGAGATCCAAGGTTCGATTCCGGTCGGCGTGCACCAATAAGTTTTTTCTAACGAAAAAAATTACGTACACACCTACACCCGCTGCTTCACCGTTCGCAACCGGTGTAAAACTCCGAGTCCTAAAAGGTCCCTTCCCTTGCCCCTTACTAGGTGGTAGGCTCAAATTGTAGCCGACTGGGTTGGTACCACCGTACTGGATGTAAGATGGCCGCATAGCAGCCTCGGCTGGGTTCTCCTCTAGTCCAGTATAGCCAGCAATCCAGGGAGTCTGCGGTATGGCACCTACCTTCTCGGAGGTGATATGGGCTGATCGGAGTGTTTTAGCTCCTCCGACTCAGCCACCCTTACCGGATTACATAAAAAAAGTATATCCTAAGAAATAATAAAAAAAAAACAAATAAAAATTTGACGGGGATCCCCCTTAAAATTTTTACTTACCAATCCGACTCGATACCTTACACGTAGCACCGAGGAGGTCATAATAGGAATTGATACAGATTGGTATCGAATGCTCTAATAAATTTTGTCGTCTAAGTGGAGTGTGCCTGGAGTGGCATGAAGCGGAATGGAGTTTCCAGAAATTGTACCGCCGCGTGTGGTTCGGGAGGAGAATTAAGTAGCAGAAGAGTCGAGTATCGATCGAGGACGTATTTTGAGTAAAACAATACCCTACATAAAGTAGACATTACGTAGAAATATTTATGTGGAGAAAATGCGCTATTATTTATCAATCGAACTAGGACAAGATGCCGTGTGAAATAGCGAAAGGCTATTGTTCTCACCTTGGCACGGTCCTTCCATAGAATCATGCAGCATGTGGGTCTTGCCTTATTTGCTGCTCGATAGTCAACTGATGTTTTGCTAAACGTGGTGGTCGGTGTTGTGCTGGAATATATCACAATTCTTGCAGCACAACACCGATTACTCTGCTTACCCCGATCGTCGGGATACTGCGTGTGGTATGTATTTATGTAAGAACTAGTCACCGAATCAAAGAAATAGCGTCTTTTCGGCTCTTATTGTTACCAACAGAGTTAATACCACCGTACTGGGAAGCAAGATCACCGCATAACCACTGAATATATACCACAGCAGCCCCAACTGTGTTATCCTCAGGTACAGTATAGCCAGAAATACGAAGGGAAGGCTCCGGTTTGTCACCTTCCCGAAGGTTATATTGGCTAGTCGGAGAATTTGTTCTCCCCCTCTGACTCAGCCACTCATAAAATTACTAACGACAGCACCCAACATTCGGTCGATTAAGGGGGTTGCGAATGCCAAACAGTTCTGACAGGTGTCTGTTGACGCCTCTATTGAAGGACCCGAGATTATCTTGGAGGAATATACCTATATGGAAAAAGCTCTCCCTTTCAAGAATTTACCGGTTTTGTGAAGAAAAGATCTGCAGAACCGATTGGTACGCATCCGCGGCAAACCCAACGTGAAGGGATGCAATCCTTGCCCAGTGCGCGTGGTGCGGAGGTGGAAAGGGAACGGCAGGGTCGTGTCATACTCGGAGTATTCGCCATGGAATAAGCTATAGAACACACCGAGGAAGGGAACATCCCTACGAAGCTGGAAATGTAATAATTTTACTAGAAATTACTTAAACATACGACTTGGGTGGAAGTGAATTGACCCGTGAAACTCGCACCGTGGTCCCGTTTGTGGGTGGCTCGAGATTTCCTAGACCTCGTTAGGTTGATTTCGGGGCGAATTGAGGACTGGACATTCGAGCACCTATCTACCTTCTTGTTCACGTGGAGTTTAGTTAACTGTTTTAACGATGTTAGGGGTTTCGAATTAGGTTAATGCTTTCCGGGGTACTCGTTTAGGAGATTTCCACCATTTGCGGACGGAAAACGTTGGGTAGTACGAATAATAATTCCAAATTACATGACACTTTCCTACCTATAGCGAAAGTGTTATTTTATAGTGATACTATTCACGCACATCCACAGGACGAAGTTTGGAGTAAATAGGTTTGAATGTATATCGAATTGGGAGTGAGTTTTACCGTGCACTGTGATTATTTTCAAAGTATATGCAATAATTGGCCATCCTTTTTATACGTATTATGATGACCGATGCTCTGATGAAATGGGTTTTTTTAATGTAAGCAAACATGGGTCAATGCTCGCATACCACGTTCAGTTAGGCGCCATGCCGGCAGATTTGCGGGCTAGGCTGTCTAACCTGTTAATACGACGTTTGAAGAACCCAGGTTAAAGGATTAGGGAAACACAGTCGCCGGAAGACAGTTCCACACTCTAGCGGTGCGACAAAGAAACAATTTAGATAACAATTTAGAAGCCATCGGCTTCTCAAAAGCCCAATATTAACAACAAAAGGGTGCAGAGTCTCTCTGCGACAGGTCATGCGGTGATAGGACGGGTGGCAAGGAATAAGGGGTGCTAGTTCCACAGAGCAAGCATCTGCCATTGCGTGTTTGTTTGTCGCCATTCCTGCTGTCTCCATCTATTTCCACACACTCACCGGACATGCTCCGGACATCCATATATTTTGTTACGGGAAATTCGACATAATATGGCAACCGCCAAACGCAGAGGTGTAGTCCGACAACGCCCACGGGCATTAGGATGTTTACGGTGGTTGTGAATACCATGTCGGCCGGCCATATGTTGTTGACACCCAACTTCTGAGAACGCATCTTTGTTGATGAAAATAATATAGTTAGAATGGTCATAACGTGACTGTGGAGACCTGGGGATTTTAAAAGGCATGTCAATAAATTAGACGACTTTTTGACCGCTTAAAGCTGGCGTGGCACGTCGTTGGGAATAGTTTCGCGAGGAGTGGTGGTATAGGCGGTTGGATTTTTCAACGGACATAGGGCCTATGCCAGGTCTTTTTAGGTTTCCCTATCCCGTACGGAAGCTTATTACTAAGCCTACGCCGTCTGTCCGTCCGTCTGAGGGATGTATCTCTTGAACCGTAATAGGTAGCCGGTTGACATTTTCACAGAGTATGTGTTATATATAATAAATAACACATAACACATATTTATGGCGTATATAACAACAAATAAGAAAAATAAGAAAAAGTAAAAAAATTAGGGGGGCTCCCATACAACAAACGTCCAAAAAAACGATTAGTCACACTATTGAATAATAGATGGTGCCACAGGTGTTTATACATTGCAATGTTGAAAGACAAAAGATAGGCGGATAATAGCGGATAGATACGGAAACCTCCGTGCGCGAAATTTTTAAAAAAAGTCCTGTCCAGTATATTAACTATAATGATGAAAATTGTTACTTTTGATAGATACGAAATTCCAGGAAAATAGGAGATCATATTTTTGTTTCCTGTCACGTAATGGAGTAAGCTCTGATGGAATGATCTGTTTGTCCTCAGATGGGCGGGCGTCGGTGATGGCGTATGGAGCGCGCGCGCGCGGCCTGGTGCGCGACGCTGGCGCTGGTGGCGCTCGCGGCGGCCGGCCCGCGCTACAGCTCGCGCATCGTCGACACAGAGTCCGGTCAGCCGCCTTCGTGACTAGAGAATAAAGTCTAAAATATAAGATCTGCAGTCAGCCTGGCCGTCTTGTGGCCTTCAAGGAGGACGTTGGCTGGCTGGGGTAGCTGGAGGCGCAGGGGTTTTCAGCTAAGGTCTCCGATCAGGAGGGGACTTTTTGTTTGTATGGCACCCCTACAAAACAACAATGTCAGTCAGTCAGTCAGTCAGCGTGTAAGCGTCCACTGCTGGAAATACGCCTCACCAATTTTCCTCCAGTCCTCCCGGCCTTCAGCGATACGGAACCACTGCTTTCCGCCGACGTACTTCATGTCGTCGTCCCACCTGGCGGGTGGTCTTCCCAACAAGGTCTAATTTATTTGCTAATATTTTTCTCCTCCCCACAAGTACAGTCTCGGGTCCTTCAAGAGCATGAGCACCTGTCAGGCCGGCATGGCTTTCACAACCCCCGCATACGACCGAATATCCATGGGAGCCGTTAGACACCTCATGGGTGCCTCGGCGCTATATGTGGAGCTTTCAATAAATAAAAAATAAAGTCTAGGATCCAATAGGCAAAGTGAATGGTGGTGCTTTTCGTGGCGGGCGGGCACATGGTCAACTTTCCACCCATTTACAAGTGCTAACAGCTTGGTACCGTGAGGGGCCGGTACTTAAAAAGAATATCCCCACTGCATCCCTCCCCGTGCATGTCGTAAAAGGCGACTAAGGGATAAGGACAAGATGCCGTGCTAAAGGGCGACAGGCTCGCCACCTCTCACCTTGGCACGACACTTCCACCGAGTCATGCAGCAGGCGGGTCTTCGTGCCTTACTTTCTGCTTGATCGATTGAATTTTTTTCGAATACTTTGCGAAACGTGGTGGTCGGTGTTGTGCTGTAATTTACCAGAGTTCTTGCAGCACAACCCCGATTACTCTGCCTACCCCGATTGTCGGGATTCAGCGTGTGTGATATGTAACAGTGACCATAGGTTTTCAGATCAGATTGCGGCGCTTGCGCGTGGCTGTGAAATTTAAAAACAATAAAGAATTTCTTTATCTTTACTTCAAGCAGGAACTAATCTACGTTTTGTACTGCACAACGTCACCCAAAATCTGCACAAACAGCTCGCGCATCGTCGACACAGGAAAACGTAAAACGGAAAAGGTCCCTTTAGCAATTGGGAATTTGGGAATTTCGCCCTCCAACGACATTAATTTAATTTTAACCGTGTTATCTGGACAGATTTAATATTCCTCCTCCGATCCAGTCGCAAAATTGGTATTGGTCGTGCGATCCGAACATTAAATGGGCGAGGCTCTTCAACCCTGATGCAATTGGTTTAAATCGATGTCTCCTCGACAGGCGATTTGTCAGATAACTACTCCAGATATCACAGTTTTTTTATTAGTAGCCGGATTGGGTGCCTGATTTCGGGGTTCATGCATGACTGAGGAATAGACAATTTCATATACGATATGGTGTGAAATATGGCTTGTAGGCAGTTTAATACCACCACTCAATAATTATTCGCGATTTGAAAATTTATGGACCAAAGGAATAGGGAAAAACTTTACCGAAAGCCCTTTCACATTCTTGTACAGCGATCGGCCAAATGTGGAATCACGCGGAGCGTTTGTCGCCACCTAATTGGCTGTAGATGTCGACATGCAATAGTTGAGTGGCCGCAATGAGTTTTTCTTACGGAAAAATTTGCGTGCATACCTTCACCTGGCTACTTCACCGTTTCGGAACCGGTGTAAAACTTTAGGTCCGTTCTGTTGACCCTTATTATGTGGTAGGCTCAAATTGTAGCCACCTGGGTCGGTACCACCGTACTGCACGTAAGAAAGCCGCATAGCAACCCTCGCCTGTGTTCTCCTCTAGTCCAGTATAGCCAACAATCCAAAAAAAGGGGAAATCTCCATTATGACATCTACCTTCTCGGAAGTGATATTGGCTGGTCGGAGCATGTGCTTTGGCCCCTCTGATACAGCTTTTTTTTTTTTTTGCTGCCCAAAAAAAAAGTAAGGGGACGAATTAGTTTGCACCTACCTATTTCATCATGGTGTTAAGTGTGGACATCATGATAGTAGGCGATGCAGGCAATCATGGCAAGCTCCGGAATCACTCGATGTTGTAAGTTGATGGGTAGGCACTTTGGCGACGCCCTAATCCCATACAGAGCCCTCTTGATTCATTGATTAAATCCACATAGCGATTAATTTTGAAATGTATTCACATTGAGATATTTATTTTGTCATAAGGAACACACATTTTTTTTTTTTTTGAAACTGACACGGTTGGCTACATCACCTACAACATCCGTGACGTCAGCCCATAACACCGGGTGTACTTGGTGCCACGTCAGTGCTTCCCTTCGGTCGTGCCGGCTACACTGAACTGGACGGAAAACACAAACTATTTACATAGCCGCTTCGACCGACCTTTCATTCAGTGCGGTGGTACCAACCCGGGTGGGTAAACCCTACCACCTAGTAATATAAGAAGGGAGTCATATCCCTTAGTCGCCTTTTACGACATGCACGGGGAGAGATGCAGTGGGGCTATTCTTTTAAAGTACCGACCCCACACGGTACAACAAGCAAAAAAAAAATTGGTCAAAGATTATCCATATACAATTCTAATAAAAATATAAAGAACATGAACAAGTCATTAATAAAAGCTAAGATTATAAATTTTAAAAAATATATTGGATCATCCAAGTCAGAAATTTTTTTTTATTGTACAATGGATTTTCTAAAAGAAATATTTTCAGTTGACTCTGGAACACATTGTCACTATTTATAGATTTTACATTTTCAGGAACATTTTCCTACAGTTTTTACTCCAGGATCTTTGGCCCCTCTGACTCAGCCACCCATACCGGATTACATAAAAAAAAGTCGTGTCGAAGGTTTCCTTCAATGTTACTGGTATTGTTTTCCCGTGGCAGGTGCGATCCGGGGCGTGATAGTGGAGCCAGCTTCGCGCCGCCTGGAGCCTGTGGAGGTGTTCCGGGGTGTGCCGTACGCGGGGCAGCCTCGCAGGCTGTCGCCGCCACCCCCACCGCCGCACTGGCCGGGCACGCGGCTTGCGGACGCCTTTGCGCCCGTTTGCCCACAACGCTACCCGGACATATCGAACAAGTAAGCAGACAAAATCAAATCTGAACAAAAGATCCACCTAAATTGTAGGTTCCTTCCCTTCCTAACCTGGTGGTATTGAACGAACCCGTCCGGTTTGTATAGTCTTCGCCCTCTAAACGCAGCGAATCGTCATAAAAAGTCCACGAGTCATGCTTTCTTCTCTGTTGATATTGAAAAAAGTTAAATTACAAATTAAGAAAACGCCTGTAAAAATAGCCAAAAATAACCTCTAAACCGCAAAGTAAATACCCGCGCAGCTCTGAGTTTTTAAATGTAATTTTTATATCAAGCTTTTTAAAAAGAAACCGAATCCAAATCGGTTCATCCGTGAGACGTAATTTGAGATCGTAAATTGAGACGTAAATAGACGAAAGACGTATTTTTTGTATAACAACATAATTACTTCTGTTTACTAACATAGCTAAGAACCATCCCGGTTAAACCAGCTTTCTAATACAAAAAACCGCATCCAAATCGGTCCATCCGTTTGGGAGCTACGATGCCGCAGACAGACACATAGACACACAGACATACAGGTGGCGGGTTTGGCGAAGGCGAACAGGAGGAGGAGGGATAAGAGAAACAACACAGAGTGTTCTGTGAGAAGCAAGTTCTTCAGAGCAGCGGCCATAGTAGTACCGATAAAACAGCTTCAATAACCCAACGATACGCCTGCGCTTTAGAGCTTGACAGTTGAAAAATGTCTTATAATGGTAAAAGTCTTAATAAACACCAATACGATTGCATAGGGAACTAAATGTCTACCGGGAACAACTCGACGCGCTCATCCATAAACTGGCCAATTTTAACCAATAAACGTGCATGTCGAGTGCAGCATCGCTTTCTGGTTGGTAGAAATCGAGAGAGTTTTTGGGTCAGTGAGCTTGAGCGGTTTTCGGTACATAAGTCGATCGAAACAGCCATTCCTAAAGATCGACAGTAGCACAAGTTCTGGCAACTTTCCATGTGATGCAATTTAGTGAAGTTTGTACGTGCGATTAATCGCATGCAGAGCAGCTCTGGAAACTTCCGCTTGCTTGCATAGAAGCCGGCGCGGCGTCAAATCGCCACATTTGCTGGAATAGTCGGCTCTGTTATGACGTCTCTAAATTTGGATTTATTGGTGAAATAGTGATCAAAGTTTGAGACTACCGATAGTAAGCGTATTCTATAGCCGCGTACTGACTGAGCGCGGCATACGGCGAGGCTGCCTCGGCCGTATGCCGCGCGAAGATTTGGGGCGCGAGGCTGCCTCGCTACAAAACCAATTGTCGCGAGGCTGCCTCGCGAGGAAAGGCCGAGCCATAATTCAAATAAGATTTAAGCACAGCTCCTTATCCATGTCGCGAACGAGCGAGGCGAGCGAGGCACATAACGTCCGTCTTGAGTGCGCGCGGCAAATGGACTGAGGCTCCTTTGAGCGCGACAAAAAACCGACAGCGCGCGGATCGGTCGAGGCAACGCTCGCCCGAGGCCGCGCGTGCGCTTGTCTCGGGCGAGGCAGCCTCGCGCGCCAAATCTTCGCGCGGCATACGGCCGAGGCAGCCTCGCCGTATGCCGCGCTCAGTCAGTACGCGGCTTTTGACTATTTATTATTTGTCAGCGTCGGTAGCTCAGTGGTGCGGTTGGTCAACTGTTATTAAGCAACCCTGAGCGCGGTCAGTAACACGAACTATTTGTTCGTGTTTTCCGTCCAGATCTGTCCATAAAAAAAAATAAAAAAAGGCAAAAATGTATCACTCCTATGCAGACTACATACAAGTTTCTTTCTAGGGGCTCGTACGTGGGCGCCAATACAGGAATGCGTATTACGTACTGTGTATGTGTGTGTAAGCGAGCGTGACTCGGGTCCACTATTTATATTTTTCTGGAAGCCAGGCAGCGTGACGCGTTTGCACGTTCCCGCTAGCACGATCCGTGTTGCGATTATATTACAAACTAGCTGAGCCCGCGGCTCCGCTCGCGTGAAATTCGTATTCCAAAGAAGAATGTAAGTAACTAAGGGCGAGACCGAAGGCCGAGCTGCGTTCAGGTAATCGATAAACCTTCTTAAAGAAAGTAACTAACTAAGGGCGAGGCCGAAGGCCGAGCTGCTTTCAGGTAAACGATAAACCTTTCTCAAATAAAGGAAGAAAGTAAAGGCGAGGCCGAAGGCCGAGCTGCGTTCAGGAAGACGATAAACCTTCTGGAAGAAAGGAAGGAACTAAGTGCGAGGCCGAAGGCCGAGCTGCGTTCAGGTAAACCAAAAACCCTCTTCCGCCTTCGGGCCTCGCCCTTAAAGACTTCCTTTCTTCGATAGAATATAATATCGTTTACTCAATCTATTTATTTCATAAAAATAAAAAAGTAATATTAATAACTAAAGAATTAAACCTACCTAACAAAAATTAAAATAACTATCAAAACGGGCATTTTCAAATGTTCTTAGAGCACTTGCGGCATTACCCCGCTGGATGGCAAGGCTTACCCTTTGAATGAAGTACATAAGCCCTTGATGGCGGGACACCAGTTGCTTCAACCAGCTCAAGCCTCTTTTGGCTTCACTGCTCCACGGACCGAGGGTTTCAACCGCAAACGCAACAAATTCGAAATCTTGAATTATATTTCTATATTTGCTGCGTTTGAGGCTCTCCGCCCCAGCCTCGGCCGCGCCAGCCGCTCTTGAAGATATCCTAACGTGACTTGGAGCCAATGTGAGAACAAAAGTGGCGTCCCAAATCAAAGAACTACCCTTAGTCCATGGCACTAAGGTGATAGCATCGGGCCTCTTACCATCCAGCCGGGAATAACCGCGAGGTTCTAGGATGCACGGTATATTTGCCGTCAGAAGCGTGGACTTTATAATAAAATTTAAATTAAATTAACTCAATCTTAATATTACTTAACTTTATTCGAGATGGTTTAGCTTCTTCCTGAACGCAGCTCGGCCTTCGGCCTCGCCCTTAGTTACTTGCTTTCTTCGAGATGGTTTATCATTTGTCAGAACGTAGCTCGGCCTTCGGCCTCGCCTTAGTTGCTTACTTTCTTCAAGATGGTTTAGCTTCTTCCTGAACGCAGCTCGGCTTACTTACTTTCTTCGAAAAGGTTTATGGTCTTCCAGAATAGAACTCGGCCTTCGGCCTCGCCCTTAGTTACTTACTTTCTACAAGAATGTTTTTCTTCTTCCTGAACTCAGCTCCGCCTTCCGCCTCGCCCTTAGTTACTTTCATCGAGAAAGAATATCGTTTACGTGAGCGCAGATCCGCCTTCGGGCCCGCCTTTAGTTACTTACTTTCTTTTTTTTTCATGCGAATTTCACGCGAGCGAAGCCGCGGGCAACAGATATATTTATTGCACCAATGACAGCGACATAACTTCGACTTTCAATTATTATTTTTATTTATCAAACAATTTGTCACCGGCCAGCTCACGTCGAGATGACAGTTCTCCGTTGTCAACATGACATTTAAAATTGTTTTTTACCTTTACTTTGATTTTTATTATATTTTTTAATTATTATGTTCATCCGGGATATACACTGTCGTCACTATAAAAAGTTTCGTCAAATTCCGTTCAGTGGTTTTTGCAAGATGCGCGTACAAATAGACATTTTTGCATTTACGATTTTATGATATTTAAAGAAAGAATAGATATGTATAGACTATTGTGTTCAAGTTATAAAAAAGAAGAACTGTCATTTTCGTTGTATCTACTTATTTTTAAATTTCGAATGAATATTTTATTCAAATTGTATTTGCTGCCAGTTCTTAAGATATAATTATGTACTTTGGACTACTTGATTTTAAACGCGCAATAATGTTTATAATTGTTAATTTTTTTTTATTTTTGGTATTTTTTTTTACGTATTATGTTAACCCGGCATATAAACTGCCACTATACAAAGTTTCGTCTAATTCCGTTCAGTGGTTTTTGCGTGATGCGCGTACAGACAAACAAACAAACAAACAAACAAACAAACAAAAATTTTAAAAACTGTTCTAACATGTTCAGTATCTCATTTTAAGCCACCCTGGTTAGTTTTTTTCCGAATACATTCAATGTACAGACTTTCTTACCTCTACGATTTTATTATATGTATAGATACAAAGAGGTAACAGTATCGTAGAGAGGGCATCTTACTCTTAACTTGTGCATCGATTAAATTATTTTTTATGGAAACTGACACGTTGGGCTACCTCTCCTACAACATCCGTGATGTCAGCCAATAACACCGGGCGAACTAGGTGCCATGTCAGTGCATCCCTTCATTTCATGTCGGCTACACACTGAACTGGACGGAAAACACCAACTATTTACATAGCCGTGTCGACTGACTTTCATTCAGTGCGGTAGTACCAAGCCGGCCGGGATAAATTCTACCACCCAGTAAGGTAAGAAGGGAAGGGACGTACAGTTTGACGTGGAATCTGAACCACGGTCAGCCTACAACGGTTGTACGGTCACCCATCCAAGTACTGGCCGCGCCCAAGGTTGCTTAATAACAGTCGACCGACCGTACCAAAGAGCTACCGAGGCTGACAATATTGCTTACGTATATTTATCTTTTTATTGTTCCGTATATTTATTTTTGACGTTTAAAATAAAAACAATATTGCATTTTACGACCGGTTATCCTCTCGTTGACTGCCCGAGTACACATTTGCACACACGACACGTGTCATTTCGGATGGCGACTGTCGCGGACTGAGTGCGGGTGTGAGATAATCACACACTCTATAGGGGCCACGGGCACAGAGCAAGTTACCTATCTAGCTATATTGTTTGTAGTGTCCATGGATACATGTCACCTCGGATACAGTGGGGCATACGGCTCGATGTGACTTTGGCACAGTGGGACGTACGGCTCGATGTGACTTTGGCACAGTGGGACGTACGGCTCGATGTGACTTTGGCACAGTGGGACGTACGGCTCGATGTGACTTTGGCACAGTTGGATGTACGGCTCGATGTGACTTTGGCACAGTTGGATGTACGGCTCGATGTGACTTTTGTACAGTGTAACGTACGGCTTGATGTGACTTTGGTACAGTTGGACGTACGGCTCGATGTGACTTTGGCACAGTGGGATGTACGGCTCGATGTGACATCGGCACAGTGGGACGTACTACGGCTCGATGCGACTTTGGTACAGTGGGACGTACGGCTCGATGTGACTTTGGCACAGTGGGACGTACGGTTCGATGTGACTTTGGCACAGTGGGACGTACGGCTCAATGTGACTTTTGCACAGTGGGATGTACGGCTCAATGTGACTTTGGCTCAGTGGAACGTATGGCTCGATGTGACTTTGGCACAGTTGGATTTACGGCTCGATGTGACTTTGGTACAGTGGAACGTACGGCTCGATGTGACTTTGGCACAGTGGAACGTACGGTTCGATATGACTTCGGCACAGTGGGATGTACGGCTCGATGTGACTTCGGCACAGTGGGACGTACGGCTCGATGTGACTTTGGCACAGTGGGACGTACGGCTCGATGCGACTTTGGCGCAGTGGGACGTACGGCTCGATGTGACTTCGGCACAGTGGGACGTACGGCTCGATGTGACTTTGGCACAGTGGACGTTCGGATCGATGTAACTATGGTCATGCTCATTTTACGAGGCCCGGAATATCAAGAAAATAATTTAATAGATATATTCAAACCCAGACATGTAATCAAAGTCATTTGAGCGAACACGTACAACGATGAAGTCTTCTAAAAGTTCCCCTGTAGGATTTAGGCAGGATTAAAGCCACTGTAGGCTGCTTGGAGGGGAACTGGGGGTCAAAATAAGCCAAAATGGGACCACGTGGTTTACGGGCGCTCCCTATATACTTAGCCAAATGGCGCGGAGTGCTATATATTTTAGAAAGGAAGTACATACCTAAGTACCATAATGTGTATGTATAACTAAATTTTAATTAAAGCTGACCTATTCCAAAACAAAGTTAAGTAAAACAACTTCTCCCAACTTAGTTGAATTGTTACTATCTAGCCTCAAGTTCTGAAACTGTAGCAATCAAGTGAATGCACCCACCCGTATACTACTTAAATGCTCCGCCGACCGCAGGTAGGTAAATTAATATATTAATTCAAATATTTATTCAGTTCAGCCAATGTTTAGAGCGTTTTCCACTTGAGCGTGTGCCAAATAACCGTTTCGTGTGTAAGTAGAGATGTTTTCCCCGCATTAAACTCTCATCAAAGTTCTCGGATTGTTTGTTCACCTTCAAACAAAATACACGAAGCGTTGTTCGCGGAAGCCTCTCATTTGCGAAGTTTCCGAAGGCGTTTTAAATTTCTCCCTGTACAGGGTGTCCCCGGACTTGTGTAGTTCCTTTAAGGAGGCTATTCTACGCCTTGTAACAAAAGCACTGGTGAAAGAATTTTTTTAATATGTGCTTTCATTAGAATTTTAGGATTTCCTAACAAACTAAATGCGTACTACAATGTGTGGGCGCCTTTAGCGGCGGCGGAGCAGCCGACGGCGGCGCGTCGGGGCGCGAGCGGTACGTGGGCGGGGCGGGCTATCTGTTTGCGTTCACTCGCGTCGCGTCCGTCCGTATTCCCGCTGTCCGCTGCCCCGTGCCGCGCGCGCGCCCGATTAGAGCATTACAACATTACACTACATTAATAACTTTAAAAATTTATACTTCCGCAACGGGCGTACCTAGAACCCTACTTCTTTTACTAATTATGTTTGGTACAAAGCGTAGAATAGCCTCCTTAAAAGAACAGCACCAGTCCGGAGGCACCCTGTATTTTAAGTCGCGACGAAATGGAATATTATAATATTAAGACTTCACAATAATGCTGGATGCCGCAAACGTTTTCGCGTAGAAGCAACGTTTTCACAGTACGGCCACCGTCGTCGTCGGGAAAGTCATTACGCGAACAAAGCTTTCTTTTCTTCAGATCTGAGGCAGCCAGTGTGTACGTATAATTTTACTGTCGCGAAAACCAATTTAAAATGATTCATGTTGCCCGGAAACAAAGTTAACTTTCCCGGAGAGCGTACAACATAAACGTCAGCCTCGGTAGCTTAGTGGTGCTTTCGGTCGACTGTTGTTAAGCACACCTGGGTGCGATCAGTACCCTTATCACGAAATTTAACCTACACCGCAGTACTATCACTAGAGGCGCTGCTCCGTTTCTCCATACTAAATGATGCGGAGAACACGGCGGTGTAGCGTAGTACGCGGTGTAGGTTAAATCTCGTGATAAGGGTACTTTACTTGGATGGGTGAGGGTGATCGATCGGACCTTTGGATGCTGACCGTGATTCGGATTCCACGTAAAACTGTAGGTACCTTCCCTTCTTACCTTATTAGGTGGTAGGGTTTACCCCGCCCGGGTTGGTACGTGTTTTCAGTCCAGTTCCGTGTAGCCGACACGAAATCAAGCGAAGCACTGACATGACACCTAGTTCACCTGGTGTTATGGGCTGACATCACGGATGTTGTAGGTGATGTAGCCAACCGTGTCAGTTTCCATAAAAAAAATAATTTTTGAACTCTTTCTGGGCCGCTTCTAAAGGTTTCTGATATTACAATATTTACGTCTTTCGGCGGAGAGTAACTTTTCCGCCGGAAATTCCATTGACAAACTCGAACTAATTGGTGCAGTTTCGCTCAAACAAAATTCATTAAATACAGCTTTTAGATTTAAGTATTTCCATTTCAATTTAAATAAAGAGATTGGGCTAAGCTCTTTCATAAATAGAAATGGTTACAAGAGAAAAACACCGGCCAAGTGCGAGTTGGACCCGCGCGCCGAGGGTTCCGTACTACCACACAATAAATTTTTGTTATGTAAAAAAAAAAAAATTTTCTTTCATTCAGATAGCGCGAAGCCGACTTACATTTGGCCTGTTATTATAAATTGCTGCTTTACCTTAGAGTTTGAACTATAATCGCAATAAGTTAGAAGCTTGTATTATGTATTACCGTTTTTAGGGTTCCGTATCCGATACGGGACCTTATTACTAAGCCTACGTCATCTGTCTGTCTGTCTGTCTGTCTGTCTGTCTGTCTGTCTGTCTGTCTGTCTGTCTGTCTGTCTGTCTGTCTGTCTGTCTGTCTGTCTGTCTGTCTGTCTGTCTGTCTGTCCGTCCGTCCGTCCGTCCGTCCGTCCGTCCGTCCGTCCGTCCGTCCGTCCGTCCGTCCGTCCGTCCGTCCGTCCGTCCGTCTGTCCGGGGGCTGTATCTCTTGAACCTTAATAGATAACCCGTTGAAATTTCCACAGAATATGTGTTATTTATTATGTATGACCGATATAACAACAAATAATAAAAATAAGAAAAAGTAAAAAATTCACGGGGGTTCCCATAGAAGAAACCAAAAAGTGTATGCGCGCGCGCCATCTACCGAATAGAGTGTGAAGCATTTTAACTAATCATGACATTTAACTAACATGAAGCATTTCATAACACGCCATAGATCGCGTGAGTGGCTCTAACCATGACATGGCGATACGGAACCCTCGGTGCGCGAGTTCGACTCACACTTGGCCAGTTTTTAAAATAGAGTAAAACCCAAAAACAAAAAAATATTTTTTGGTTATTTGTTAGGATATTCGCCATAATAACACATATTTTATGAAAATTTCAACTGGCTACCTATTACGGCAAGGTGGGAGAGACGGACGGACAGACTGCGTAGGCTTAGTAATAGGGTCCCGTACGGAATCGTAATAACGAGTTAGTACAAAGAATACGGTTTGGTTACCAGGACTGCAGCACTGACCAGGATGCCCCTCGGTCGGTACAACGAGCTGAAGCTGCTCGTGCCCCTCCTAGCCAACCAGAGCGAAGACTGCCTCTACCTCAACATCTACGTGCCCGGTAGTGGTGAGTACTCCTGCTCTTTCATTGTATCCTGATCGTAGAACAAAATGTTCCTGACGTCCGAACCACAGATCTAATACCGCATATTATATACCCAACAAACAAATTTGTGCTGACGGCAGGTTGTTTTTGACCATATAGTGGTATATTGGATTAATATAACTCAAGGTTTAAACGTCACTACTGTAGAGCTCTTGTCCCACTTATAGCACTTAACTAACGGTATTGTAAAGTCACTAAAGAACCTTTTTTTTATTGCTTCCTGTGCTGGCTGTGCCCGATTTCTTAAAATCTTTTCTGTACGTATGTGTGTATGTTCCTCCATAACTCTTAAACCGATCATTCGAATTCGATGAAACTTAGTACACGCACATTTACCTATACGAGACACAGGATAGGCTAAATAAAATTCAATTCCGGTTCCGCTAAGATGTGGCTCTCATACAAACCGAATTGTTCCGCCCGCCGAAATAAAGGTACGGTAGCGGGCTTACTAACTTTCTTCTTTTCAAATACGAATTTCACGCGAGCGAAGCCGCGGGCTTAAGCTAGTATATTATAATAAGCTAGAGCAATAAATAGACAGGAATTTAATTAATTATTGCGCGTGCAGGCGCGCGCGGCGTGGAAGCGCCGTATGCCGTGGTGGTGTGGCTCAGCGGAGGCTCCTTCGACTGGGGCACGGCCAACGTGCTGGACGGGTCCGTGCTCGCTGCGCGCGCGCATCTCGTCGTCGTCACCGTCAACTACAGGCTCGGCCTGCTCGGTCAGTCCTAACTCATTGGCTTTTAGGTTCCGCAGAACATGCTCCAACCTTTAAGCTTATGGCACCGTATGGTTAGATTCAGTTGTCCATCGGTCTTTCCTTCGGCCTGTCTCGGGTATTTTTTAACCGACTTCAAATTAATGTTATTAATTCTCCGGGTTGTCTATATCACCTTCTAGGTTCACGATGCCTGCTCGTTTTCTTTTTCTGAATAAAATTTTAATCTCCTTCTATTTATGAACAAGATTTTAATCTAAGAGGAGAAATTCAGAATTTTAATCCTGTAAATGTTAAGAGGACACCGACTACTTAACGCATCAGTTTTCGTCGACTTTTAGTGCTAGGCCAAGAGTGATTGTAGTCTTGATCCTACAACCTAGGAAAGGAAGGAAGTGATAGGAAGACAATGGACTAACCGTTTCTCATTATAAAATATAAAAGGCTCATATCAAACTCGAAATGCGAGCGAAAGTTAGATAAGCCAAATTATGCCCTTTCCAACAGAGGTACAATCTTTGCTACTATGTGTGTCCTGGGGTCGGAGTGTGGTTCTGTTTGCCATGATGAGAAAAATGACAGATAATTTTAGAGAGTATTAATTTTGAATCGATGCGAATGTGAAGAGTTAAAAATCCGCTGATCGATTTGTTTCAAAAGGTTTCCTCACCCCCGGCACGGAGGCGCGGGGTCCAGAAACAGCTGTCCGAGCTGCCGGCAGCGCTGCAGCGCTGGATGCTGTCGCTGCACTGCGCTGGGTGCGCAGGAACATTGCCTCTTTTGGAGGAGATCCGAGGAGGGTCGCCTTAGCCGGCCACGACACAGCCGCTGCACTGGCTACTGTTTTGCTGATGATGCCGCAAGTAAAAGGTTTGGTTGTACCATAATATGTTAGCCCATATTGTTTTATGCATAATTCCGATATGTATAGCTGTTCTGTAATTATTCTATTATTGAATGACGACTGTCAATTTTGTATTGTATTGTTTATTGATCATTCATATGGCAGTTAGACTGCCCTCGAACTTGTCACAATTTGTTCTATCCGGTTCGATTACACCCACGAAGAAGAACCGACAAGAAATTTCGCAGGGTAGAAAGGAAAGGAAAGAAAGTAAAGAAAGGTAGAAAGTTGTCGATAAAATGACACGTTTTGCCAAGCAATAAAAATTTTTATTGTGCAAACAAAGTCACCTTCTGGATCATAATAGGGAGTTCCACTGGTGAGAGCTTGATACGTTCGGTACGATCACGCGGATGGATGGTGGAAAGTCTTATTCAGATTTGAGAGGAATATCGGAAATTTCGAAGGATGAGATCACAAAGTTGCAGCTTTCTTTATAGTCTCAAGACCTCAGGGCACGGTTTTCTAGTTGATAAAACGCACTGACTTAACATGATATTTACATTAAGTAGGGGCTTCTCATGCGATAAGTCCGAGGTTCGAATCCGGTCGGCGTGTACCAATGAGTTTTTTCTGACGAAAAAAATTACATACATACCTACACCTGTTGATTCACCGTTCTGAACCGGTGTAAAACTGTAGGTCCCTTCCCTTGGGCCTCTTACTAGGTCGTAGTCTCAAATTGTAGCCGACTGGGTTGTTATCACCGTACTGGATATAAGATGGCCGCGTAGCAGCCTCAGTTGTGTTCTCTTCGAGTCTAGTATAGCCAGAAATCCAGGGAAGTCTCCGATATGGCACTTAGCTTCTCGGAGGTTATATTGGCTGGTCGGAGCATGTGCTTTGGCCCCTCTGACTCCATAATTCGGATTACATAAAAAATAAAAAAAAAAAACATAATATGAGAAGATTGCAAATAATTTTGATGGTCACCTGTAGGGAAAGATTTCAGGGTCCAAGAG